>NIVC01002059.1:0-190000 GCA_002269645.1 Macrostomum lignano | reverse complement strand
ACAATAACCAGACGGCCGGGCAAGATTCACCACCTGCTGTGCCCGCAGCGCCTGTCCTTCCCTGTGCACTCATCTGCGGCGGCGGCGGCAGCGGCGACAACTCAACAACAACAACAACAACAACAACAACAACAACAACAACAACAACAACAACAACAACAACAACAACAACAACTGCAGCAACAGCAACTGCAGCAACAGCAACAGGAGCAGCCACCTTTATGGCGCTTTCACCAACGCAAGCGAGCGTCGATTTGACCTGTTAATATAAACTAGAGCACACTGAACTTTGCGGAATTTTTGTCGCGAGAACGGAAGCCCCAGGCTTGCTCACAACGCATTAGGAGTGTGTTTTGCTTTGAGAGAAAATGGGAGATTTTCCTGCCTGAATATCTTTTAAAAGAGCGCAGTCCGCAAGCTTAGCCGTGTTTTCGCTGGCAAGCAGCTTGATGCAGCCAGCTTCTAGCAGCAGCTGCCGCCCCCTCTGTAGCTGGCGCCCCCTCTGTAGCTGTCGCCCTCTCTGTGCTGCCGCCCCCCTCTGCAGCTGCCGCCCCCCTCTGCAGCTGCCGCCCCCCTCTGTAGCTGCCGCCCCCTCTGTGCTGTCTTTGGATTGGATGTGTCCGATATTTGCGTTATCTGCAGTCGAACCCAATAAGGAAGGCCAGTTAAATGTGCAAATTAGTATTAACTGTGTAAAACAGTCGTGCTCTTAGTCTCACGCACTACCAAAGCGCAGTATTTCATGCCAGCTAAGTTCAATAGCATGTATATGTCATTTCAATTCAAAATAAATAAGCCATATTTGCCTTTCATTCTGAACTAGATCAAGCTGATCCTTCATATTTTATTTAGTTTACAGTAGCAGTACCTACCTAGGGATTACAAAATCCCGGTCTTTTGTCAATCCCGGGAATCGATCCCGCTAAATCCCGAGTATTTGTAATTCCAGGATCCCGAAGAATTCTTCTCAATCCCGGCATCTCGGAGCAGAATTCATGTAAGACCGCAGTAGAGATTTAACAATTACCAACTGCATTAAACCAGAAAATGATTTCATGAGCTATCTGTACTTGTTGAAATTATTGTAACGTTCTACCTTTCTTGTGTACTTAATTAACCTGTAGATTATTCTTTGTACAGCTACATGCTGCCGCAACAAGTCCACCAATTTATTCTAAAAAGTAACAATATCAAAAGTTCTATAAATCGATATTAATCGATTATCGATTTATCGATTAATCGATATTAATGGAGAATAGGAGGATGAGACTACTGGTAAGACTCAAGAGGTCTGACAAGAAAGAAAGATTGCTAGAGAGAGCAGAGAGAAAGGGAGGAGTAGGAGAGAAGAAAGAGGAGAGGAGAGAGGAGAGGAGAGAGAAGAGAGAGGTGAGCCATAGTGTAGATCATGTAGTGCACGCGAGAATTTTCCCGCGTGCATTTTTAAAAGTGGCGTGCACCGGCGTGCGATTAGGTAAGTGGCATGCATTTGGCGTGCATAATGCACAATACATAAATACATTGGCGTGCCTGGCATGCGAGTAGAATGCATGAGGGGGCTTCTGGGACAAAATTTTTCACCTCCTCCATAATCCACCTAAATCCATCCATATTATCCCTGACAGAATCAGAAAAAAAGGGGGGTCGCACTCGCTCACAAAACGTCCTCCATAATCCCATTAAATCCATCCATATTATCCCTGACAGAATCATGAAAAAGGGGAGGGGCCGCACTTGCTCTGAAAACTTCGAACATAATCCTATTAAATCCATCCATATTATCCCCGACAGAATCAGACAGTGGACACCTGTTATGCTCGCTGACACTGACATAATCCACTGACATCCACCCATAGCATCTTCGAAACAATCAGAAAAAAATCTGCATTCTTCTCCCCATGGGGCCCACATTCAATCCAAAGCGGTGAAACCAGATCCCAAAGACTTTAAATCATCAGCGCAGGGTCCTTACCCTTTGAAAAAAATTAAATTCTCAATAAAAATGTTTCCAGTTGTCTCTCCAGGTTCTTATTATAGGAACTCACACTGAACAGTTCTGCCAGGCTTGTTAATGTCTACTAAGATCTATTCATACACAATGCTCTTACATCTAAAATCAACGCTTGCAACTATTTATCTAAGGGAAAATGTAAAACTACCCTCTAGGGCACCAGCTACAGAGCCAGCTACAAATATTCCTCAGCCGAACAAATGTTCTGTCGCCTAACAAATGTTCCTCAGCCGAACAAATGTTGCTCAGCCGAACAAATGTTCTGTCGCCGAACAAATGTTCCTCAGCCGAACAAATGTTCCTCAGCCGAACATTTGTTCCTCAGCCCAACAAATGTTCCGCCGCCGAACATGTACAGAGCAAATATCTCTTCCCCCATGCAAAAGCTTCATGCCCTCACTAACTCAGAGTACGCAGGCCCCGTATACAGAGAGAACCTCTCTTCCTATGCAAAAGCGTCTCCTCACCGCGAGCATTTATTTCTACATAGCAAGTTCTCTCTCTTTCCACTTCTCTACCTACAGTCAATCCCGCAGCACGTGTATGCTACGTATGGCATACGTATGGCCAACCAAAACCATACCCCCCGATCCTCCATTGTCCCTCGTCCCACAGCTCTTCTCAGTCTACTCAATTCTCTCCCCTTATCCCCAAAGCCAAGTCGTCTCGCCGCTATCAGGCGGACACCCCCCCCCCCTCAAAGTCTGTCGGGTAAGGAAGAAAGCTTATTTATACAACTACTTTTGAAGAGTTACTCGGTTAAAAATGTCTGACTTGTCTGTCACACCAGATCTATCTCTCTTCTCTAAAATTTTACAGCTAAATGAGTTAGCAAAAGATAACAATAAACACGAACTACTCTTATCTGAAGATGATTTAATTCATTTAAAAGTTACATTAGATTGCCCCTTAGTACCTAGTTGTGGCAATTTAGAAGATCGATCAAAAAAATTAAATGAAGAGCGCATGGATGTAGATGAGGATCAAGATCAACCAGCAAGAAAGAAAGTAAAAGTAAAGAAGCAAAAACTACGGACAACTGGTGAGACGCTTCATCAATATCTTTGCGAAAAAGTATTTGAATTTGAAGGGGTCGATGAATTTAATCACCCCTATTCTATTGTTGATACGAATAAGCCGTTATCTGTAGAAGAACAACTACAGACGGCAGTCACAAGTTTAAAAAGATGTAATAATCGTATGCTCATTGCCACATACATCTGTGGTGTATGGCTTAACCACAACGCAGCGAAACATAGAATAGAACATCCTGAAGAAACTGTTAAATGTAAAAGTTGTGATGATCAGGTTTTGGAGTTTTTGCAACGACATGGGATAACATATGCTAAAAGCACTATTAGAAAAATGTTGTCTCTTAGTAAAACATTACATGATTATCCTCGTTTTTTTAAGCTAAATATAACATTTGAGGAACTTTACACCTTAAAAAATGATATTGAAGACATGTTAATGTGTTCAAATAAATATAAAACCTATTGGAGCATGGGTGTTATTCAAATAAAAAAAGAATAGTAAATAAAAATAGTAAAAATAGTACATAAATATAACTTTTCTTTTCTTTATCTTCTTAATAATAAGAAGATAATTCTCATCTTCTCTAAATCTTCTTCTTCTTCTTCTTCTTCTTCTTCTTCTCCTCTCTTCTCTTCTCTTCTTCTCTAAATCTTCTCTTTCTTGTTTCAGACAAGTTAATTTTTTTCCATCTTTAAAAGGAAAAAGAAAGTAAGGAGATTGCTAATATCAAGTTACTTTTTTTCTTCTTTTAAAGATGCGCGGGCTGTAGCAGCGGCCTTCGAGTGGCAGCCTGTGTGAGTACCAAATTTGGGAAACTAACTGCTGCTCAAAAGTATATCATGTCATCCATTTATTTTTCTTTTGCTGTTATTTTCTTAAAAAGTTTCTCTTGAATTTTCTTGCTTGAATCATTCTGCTCTCTCAACCCCCAGCTCTTTCAGCAGTATTCCTAGTTCTTTACTTGGCGCATGCAATGCAAAGCCCACCCCACCCTCGCCGTCGATCCCCAACCCCAGCTTTTTCTTACAAAAAATAACCGCCTTGACTAATTTCCGAGCAATCGACTCACGAAATCCGCTTGAAATCCCCATATTGTCGAGTCTCCTAAGCATTTCTTTGTCCCAGCGATTCTTCTCCTCAGGAAAATCTCTATATTTAACGTCGTGCCACATGCAGACAGAGTCTAGCTCGTTCACAGGCTCATGCCCAGGATTTGGATTATCGTTTGTATCTAACTGTATTTCAAGTGGATTCAAAGGCCCGCAATATTTATAGCCGGGAAGTGTCCAGCCTTTGTTTGGATGAGGAAGCTTTTCTATCAGTCCATGTGAATCTAACTTACCACCATAGTGTTGCATTATTTTATTTAAAATTTTCTTTTTAAATAAATGACAGATCAGAAACTTAAAAAACTCTACTACAGCGACAAAGGATTCTTTGTAGGAAAAAATGCAGTCACCAAACTCGCAGAACTAAGTAAGGAACCAAAAGCTAAAGTAGAAAAGTGGCTCTCTAAGCAGGCTGTCTTTCAAGTCTATTTCCCACCAGTAAAATTTGAAAGGCCCCATTTCAGTATTTATAAACCTAATGAGGCGCACCAAGCAGATCTTTTGTTTCTCCCCAATGACTCGGGCTACAAGTATGCTCTCACAATTACAGACGTTGCTTCCAGATATAAGGAAGCTCGCCCACTCAAGACGAAGAAGTCAGAGGTTGTTGCCAGCGCACTGCAAGATATTTATAAAAACTCACCCCTTAGTTACCCTGAAATGTTCATGACCGACCCGGGTAAGGAATTCATGGGTGCAGTGAAATCCCTTATGGAAAAGCACAATACAGAGATTCGCTATGGCAGAACAAACTTGCACAGAGACCAAGCGTACGTTGAGAGATTCAATCTAACTCTAGCCAAGAGGCTATTCACTAAGCAGACAGCTGAGGAGCTGAAACTAAAAAGTGGTCAGTACTATTCAAAATGGACAGACCGGCTCCCCACTGTTATAGAGCAACTGAACAATGAAGTCACACGTATGACTGGATTGAAACCGTCCCATGCAATTAAACAAGACACTGTCGAACTTAAGTCATCTCATAAAACAGACAACAACACGACAACCCCACACAACACACACAACACAAAACACACCTCGAACTACCCTAAGCTTCCAGGAGTTGAATCACCATACATACTGACAAACTCTGAGTTTCTACGCTTTTTATATCTACCTGGAGAGCTAGAGAAGGACACTAAAAGAAGAGCTACAGATCCATTCTTCAGCCTTGATGTACATAAAATAGACAGACATTTTACCTCCGACTCCGGTGACTATTACTTTTTATCTCAGGCCTTTAACACTAAATCCCCCACACGGTCATTCACTAGAGCTGAACTCTTAGTGATACCAGCTGACACGGAAATTAATTAAAATATTAAAATAAAAAATGACAAAGATTGAAACCAGAACCATCAATAAACTCAATAAAATCATTGAATCAAAGAAACCAGGTCTTATTTCAATTAAAGGTATCAAAGTAAGGTTGATCCCACACAGCAAATAGTTGAGTGTAATGAGCAAAGACACAGTATCACAGATGAAAAGTCAGGAGGAATCCTACCATTAGCAGCTCTTATTCCGATCATTGCAGGCGCTGTAAGTGCCGCAGGTGGTGTAGCTGGAGGTGTAGCAACTGCTGTTAAAGCTGGGAATGATAGAGCCCACCAGCTAGAATTGCAAAAGATTGCAAGAGATAAAGGTATAACAATTAAGGCAGGAGATGGTTGCCCTGAGGGCTGCCCGATCGTGATGATTTTGAGCATGAAAATTCTGTAAGCAAGTCTGACATTGTCAAAGCCATCATGACACTGCACAATGCTGGGTTTACAATAATGCGCATGTGATGAGGTTTAAAACCCCACTTTATCCAGCTTCATAAACCTAATACTACTGATAGGATGTAGAAACAGTTCAACTTTTCTATCAGGGTGGTCACCCTCAAAATTTTTTTTTATTTTAGAGAAAAAAATGCCAAAAGCCAATCCAGCAAGAGATTTAGTCAACAAATATTTTTCAAAAGGCGTCTCATTTCAAGACAAAAGTAATTTACTAAGAGAAGCATGTAAACAAACGTTTAACACGACCCTGGTCACCTGGGAAGCTATGAAAAACAGTTGGAAATCATCAATCAATTAGAATCCAACCAGTATGCGCCTATAAAAAATCTGCAAAGGAACACCAAGAGAGGAGTCGCAACTTAGTTAACAAATACGAAACTCTCACTGGTGAAAAAGCAAAGTACCCACAAAATAAGCAGGAACAAGAGAAATTAGAGCAATTAATCCATTTAAAAGAGTCGGAGCTTGCCATTGAAGAGATTAATTTTGCACAGAGGAAGTTTACAGAACATTACATAGAGTACACAATCCCAATTAAGGATACCACCGCAAACATCTACGACTATAAAGACAGCATCCAATCAGTTGTTGATCACACACTCAAAACACGCAAGACCTTTAAACTACAGATATCATTCAAGATTGCGTTTTATATGCCTGCAAAACCCACTGAGCATCTCGAGTATTACATGACAACAAAATCGAAGCCATTCACCCCTACTGACACACTGGATCCTTTCCTTCAAGATGTCACTAAGAAAATTGAAGCGTTTACATCCAGAGGTTCCGGATGGGTCGTGGGAGGGATTCAAAGAGCGACTGTCATGGTCATGAAATATGACCCACTTAAAGCCTCCTCTTATATAGAGCTCCCGCATAAGCTAGCCGGCAAAAAAGCTTGCATAAATGTTAAAAATAAAGACAATTGCTGTGCTCTATGGGCAGTTCTTTCTGCACTTCTTCATGATAGTGTCCCTCACCACCCCGAAAGAACCTCAAATTATCAAAATTATTTCAACTACTATCTCATCGAATGCGAAAAAAGGGAATCAGGTTTGAAAAAGGAGGCTTGGCGATCTCTCAGATCCCAAAGCTAGAAGAAGTGTTTAATAACAAAATTAGAATCACAGTCTTTGAGTGGAGTGAAAAAACTGAGAAGTTCAACCGGTCAGATGTAGCAAAGACGTTTTAGATCCTGAGGGGAAAAGGCGGACTGAAGTGGATCTTCTAGTGATTGGTAATTTACTAGAGGAGGCTCACTATGTTTGGATTAAAGATCTTTCAAGACTCATTCACAAGCAGTTGAATAATCATCACGAGGCTGTTGCCATCTGCCGCTTGTGCCTTAAGCATTACAGTGGACCTGAACGCTTTGAAAAACTAGCAGAGCATGAATTATCATGCGAGGATCACCCAACAAACTGCTCTCTTCCTTCAGCTGAAGAGAAGTATCTCCGGTTTAAGAACTATCACAAGATGGAGAAGCTCCCATTTGTTGTATATGCTGATTTCGAATGCTCAATCATGCCAGAAACTCAAAAACAAACTCAAACACAAAAACAAACTCCAACTCGAAAACATGTCCCCAATTCAGTAGCATATGCCTTTATTAATACAAAAGGACTTGTTGAGTATAATTATTTCTTTGGAGAGCAGTGTGTGGAGCAGTTTATTGCCAGAATGTTAGAGTTGCAAAAGTGATTAGCACCCTTCAACCTGTTCCAATAATGATGACTGAGGAGGATGAAAGTAATTTCCTATCAGCAACTCATTGCCACATCTGCAGGAAACAGTTAACTTGCACTAATATTAAAAACCCCACCGTTAGGGACCACTGCCACTTTACTGGGAAATTTAGAGGTGCAGCGCATAACACCTGTAATCTAAAGCTAAAATCGAACATTCATGATCTAACGATATTTTGTCACAACGCAAAGAACTATGACATGCATTTAATAGTTGAAAAAATCGGCATGATTCCAGACATACACCTTGACTGCATCGCAGAGAACAAGGAGAAGTTTAAGTGTGTTGATATTAAACAGGATAATTCGGGTAAAGGTAAAATAAGACTGAAGGATTCATATCAATTTCTAGCTGCCAGTCTAGACGAACTAAGCAAGAATCTAAAAGATGAACAATGTACATATACAAAGATGTTTGCAAGTAAAATTAACAACAGTGATGAATCATTTAAACTCCTGAGAACCAAAGGCTTCTACCCCTATGAAAATATTACTGGGTATCACGTATTTGAAGAAGGTTTACCACCACAGGAGAAGTTCTTTTCAAAGCTAACAGACTCTGGAATCTCTGACAAAGACTATGAGCACGCGAAGCATGTCTATAATTACTTTAATTGTCAAAACTTCTTCCAGTATCACCTGCTTTACCTCTACACAGATGTGTTTCTGCTGGCTGATGTGTTTGAAACCTTCAGATACACCTGGTACACAGCATATGGCCTCGATCCAGCACATTATGTGTCTCTGCCTGCCACTAGCTGGGAATCTTTGCTTAAAATGAAATGGGATCAAGATCCAGATTGGTACATTGAACTTCTTACAGACATTGACATGTACAATTTTGTCGAATCGTCAAAGCGAGGGGGATCTCAATTTGCACATATGCAAAAGCAAACAATCCCTACATTGAATCTTACAATAAGGAGCAGCCCTCAAACTACATTACTTACTTGGACGCTAATAATCTCTACGGGTGGGCGATGAGTCAAGATCTTCCAGTTAGAGATTTTCGATGGCTACCCTCATCAGAATTCAAACAGGACTTTTCATTGGCTGCCATTTATGAGTTGATGTTTACATTCCACCAGAGCTTCACGACTATTTCTCTGACTTTCCACCCTTCCCAGAGAACATCAAGTGCCCGAAAATAATCGAAACTCCCAATGATAATAATGGAACTTGGCACCTGTCAGGAACAGAAAAAGAACATACAGAGAAACTAACACAGAATCTAAACAACAAGACACGTTACAAAATCCATTACAAACTGCTTCAGTATTTTATCTCACTTGGTTGCAGGGTCACCAAAGTTCACAGGGCTCTTACATTTACAGAGGAAGCGTGGATGAAACCCTACATTGATAAGAACACCCAGTTTAGGACCAAAGCAACCAACGACTTTGACAAGAACCTCTTTAAGTTAGCCAACAACTCTGTCTATGGCAAGACTCTTGAGAATGAGCGGAAAAGAACAAACCTGAAACTTGTTACCTCATCAGAGCCTGCTGTTATTCAGGCAAATATGTCAAAGCCAACATTCAAAGAACTCCATATCTTTAATAGCTACTTAGGTGTGATCATATTTTACAAAACCAAGGTGACGCTGCGCAAGCCGATCTATACAGGTGTCACTGTTCTCGACGAATCAAAACGTCTGATGTACCAGTTCTTCTATGGCATGAAGCAGCAGTACAAGGATAAAATGAAACTCTTGTACACTGACACAGACAGTTTTATTATGGATATTCAAACAGAAGACATTTATCAGGACATGCTGCAGCAAAAAGAGTTGTTTGACTTGTCTGAGTATGATGAATCTTTCAGGACACAGAATGGCGATCAAGTGTTTGACGCTACTAACAAGAAAGTGATTGGGAAAATGAAGGACGAGATTGCTGGTGACATAATCACTGAATTCATTGGGTTGAGAGCAAAGTCCTATTTTGTAAAATGTGAGTCGTCAGGCCCAATTAAAAAATCAAAGGGAATTCCGAAACGTGTGGTTAGGAAGGAACTTAATGAAGCTGAATACAGAGACGCCTTGAATTGTAACAAAAAGACATCACATGAGTTCTCAAAGCTACAATCTAAAAACCATATTATTCACACAATTCAGCAAAAGAAGATTGGACTGTCAGGTGCAGATAACAAGAGATTCATTTTTGATGACAATATTAACAGTCTACCGTTCGGGCACTGGAGATTAGGTTTAGGAGATTGGGTTTAGGAGGTTGAGGTTGGGTTTAGGAGGTTGAGGTTGGGTTTAGGTTTAAGAGAAAGTTTAATAAAACTCATAAAAATGATGACAAATAACTTTCTTGAAGATTTGGCTAACGAACTGGAAATCCCAAACTTTAGAGGAATATTTATGAGGGACACTCTGCCTGATTTTCCTCTAAGAAAAGAATGTGGCATCATGAACTTTGACACCACCGATAAGCCAGGATCTCATTGGGTTTGCTGGGTGATTGATCCCGATCGCAAGCACAAGTGTTATTACTTCGATAGCTATGGGACGGCAGTACCAGAAGAGCTAAGAAATTATATGAAGGGGAAAAATAATCCAAAAAATTTATCGCTCAGACTTTATTCTCCAAGGTCTTAGCAGTGATATTTGCGGTGAGCTGTGCATGACTGTTTTGTATGCAATGACCAAAACACGAAAGACCTACAAGGAAATTATTCTTGGCTGTGTTTCATAAGGGTTCATTGTGCATTCCTCGTCGTCCTTCTTGCCGAATTTCTTGCCGAATTTTTCGCCGACTTTCTTTCCACATAATGTTGAAAAAACTTTCTCGAGTTCATTTTTCAGCTGACTCATGTCATCAGTACCGACCATGTTCAAGTTCATTCGAATTGATTGTTCATAAAGATCCTGAATGGTTTTGAACTCATCCTCTGAAATGAACTTATCCTCGATTGCCCTTGAAATGTACCCTATGATTGAAGTGTGCACTCCTTTCTCTTTTACTTGCTTCTCCTGTAGCTGCTTTAGTTTTTTTCGCCTGTTTCGCGCTACTGCTCCAGTAATTGCTGAAATAAGTCCACATGCAGCACCTACTGAACCAAGTGGAATTGCGATTGGGACTGTGATGGCTGGCAACACTGAGACAGCCGCAGCAGATCCAGTTAGAACAGACACAGATCCTAGAATCATATTGCTGTAGTCGAAAAATTTACAGTGGTTGTCATAGCGCTTAATTTTCTTTGTGTTGTGGAAAATATTTTTTTCAAGATCATCTCGCATTTTTTGAATCTCCACCAGTCGAAACTGTTGAGAGTTACAAGTAATGACGGGGTAGAGTTTTTGTTGCTCATATTGGGGTGCACTAGGTGCACTAGGTGTTGTGGGAGCATTCGGATCATAAAGAGAATTTTGAGCATCCATTTTTAGAGAATTTTTTAAAAAAATTGACAACTCGTTGGTGGTGGTTAGATTTGTTTTACGTTTGATTGTTTCGTCTGCAGTTGGCGCCAGCAGGTCTCTTCGAATCTACCTATTTATTTGTCTATGCGCTCCATTCTACACTTGATCTCAAACAAACCGGTTGGCTCACGAAATTTTGGGTTAGTGGTCAAACTGGTTGGCTCACGAAATTTGTGGTCAGTGGTCAAGTCGGTTGGATCACTTATTTCCCTTGTGGTCTGTGGTGCCTCTTCAACAGTATCAATATCAGGAAGATTGTGTACTCCCTCAAGACGACTGATTCTTCTCAACGATTTCTGCCATTCGGTAAAAATTAAATCTAAATAGACTTTAATTGCATCAAGTCTTTCTTTAATTCTATCATGCAACGATGTTGACTGAGTCATGAACTCTTCTAAATTATTGACTTTAACTGTGTTGGTTGCGACGTTTTCTTTAATTCTATCATGCAACGATGTTGACTGAGTCATGAACTCTTCTAAATTATTGACTTTAACTGTGTTGGTTGCGACGTTTTCTTTAATTCTATCATGCAACGCTGTTGACTGGTTCATGAACTCTTCTAAATTATTCACTTTAGCTGTGTTTGTGAAAACTCCTCCTTCGAGAATACGCATTCGTCTATCAGTGGAATTTCCCAGAAGATTAACTGATGATCTCAAGCCGTTGATTAGCGAGACTATCGAAGTTATTTCTGACCTTAGTTCATTAGTTGCGTTTAACAACGGCGCATAAAGCTTATCACTTTCAAACTTCTGCCTAGCTACTTTAAGCCTGAGATCTTCCATGTTGATTTGCAACTGGTGCATGGAGCGCTCCAGGGCTTTCAGTCTGTTTTTATTCAGTTTGATCTCTGGGATCTCTTCATCAATGTTAATGTAGCGCTTGTCAAGGAAGGAAGTTGTGAGAGTGCTGTTGCCTGTAGTTGACTCACCTGCAAAATTTATTGACATTTTTTTAAATGAAAAATTAAAGTAAAATTCTTTTCTCCTTATTAATCATGACAAACTGATAGGGTTGGTTCCACTTTTCATAGCATATGTTAACAAATTCCTCCTGTGATATTGTTCTGTTAGAGTTCTTAGCTGGATATGTAATGTGAGCTGGGGCAATGACCTCATTATAAAATCGTTTCAGTCGATCCTGTGGTATGGTTGGGAAAAGGAGAATCAAATTACAGTTACCTCTAATTGTTTTATTTGGCAGTTCAAACCAGTTTTGGGCAATGTAAATAACATTGCAATTATTATGTCTACCCCGGGTGAAATAATTTTCTATCTGTTTCTGGGGACCGGTCATGCAGTCATCAAAGACAATCAGGTGCTTTCTCCCCTTTTCTAGTTCATCAGGTTGAGGTAAGAGTTTAGTTTTAGGATCTATCTGTGGATCTCCATAAGTGAAAACTTTAATGTTTTGCCATTTTTCATTGTCTGGGATGTGCTTTGCGTATTCAGTGGCTACAACTTCCGGGTTGCTGTTGAGGTCTTTTTGATGTCTAAAACTTTGAATAATATCTTCCTTGTTGAGTTTGTTCTGTAGGCCCGCTACTAGCATTTTATACTCATCTTGATACAGAGTGGGTGAATAGATATGTAGTGTGTCATAATCGAGGAATCCAGGTCTGAGGAGCATGTTAAAAACTCTGAAGGTTTTCCCTGACCCAGATGAGCCAACAACAATGCATCGGAAGTGCCCTGGAATTATCTCGTTGTGAGCAAATTTTATCTGATTGCGTGTCCAGTGGGGATGAAAGTCGTTTGTGAAGTCCATTTTTTATGTAAAAAAACTTTTTCTTTTTAAACTTGTGTATTTAAGACGCGTGTGTCTTTTTTCGGGATGTGTATGTGTGTGTCTCTTTGCGGGATGTGTGTGTTTTTTTTTTCGGGTTGTGTGTCTTTTTTTTCGGGTTGTGTGTGTCTTTTTTTGACTAGTCCTACATCCGACTAGTCCTACACCCTCACACCTCTTTTACCGTCAGGGTGCACCAAATTAGTCAAATTTAAAACCGCCTCCTTTCTTATATTCAGCTCTCATCTTTGCGTAGATGGCTGGATCGACACTATCTGCACTCGGTGCAAGGGGTTGAATATCTGGTATTGATTTCCGGGTTTCATTAACCGTATCCTTTATCTTTTTGGCTGCTGTGGCTACACTGCCAGCCGCTTCGGCAACGTTCTTGATGTTCTCTTTGTTCTCTCCAATGACCTTAAAAATCTTAGCCCCCTGAGCGATCAAATCGGCAAGACCGTTCCCTGAGCGTTCTTTCCTTGGATAGTGGCCTGCAGGGAAAAGTCCAGATCCGCGTTTAATGAGATTAAGTTCCTCTTTGTCATAGTATTTGTCAATGTCTTTTTCGAAAATAATTGGCATCTTTTTAAATAGAAATTTATTTTTTGTTAAACCGTGAAAGCAGAAGCTCTCTCGCCCTCTTATCGATGTATTTTCTCTCAAGCATTTTATTGAGGATGTTGACAAATTCTTTTCTATTCTCGTCTTTCATTCCGGTCTTTGCCGCTCCTAGAAGAACCGCTACTCGCTTGTAGATTTCAGAAATTCCTTTTCCAGTTGAGGGCGGTTGGTCTTGAGGTTGTGGAGTTGGTTGGGCTTGTGGCTGCTGGGGAGGTGATGCAAAAGACTGCTCACTTTCAGAGATGGAACTGTCATGTGGTGCCTGTCTTTGTTGAGGTGTGAAAACTCTTTGCTTGATTCTGTTCATTCGATCTGGAGAGTGTTGTTCTAAGTGTTGCCAATCTGTTGGGTTTTGTTTCTTATATTCAGCTACTTGAGTCGGATCTGCATTTTCCAGTTGCCTGAGTACTTCTGTGAAATGTTGCTGCTGCTGTGGTTGTGGTTGTTGTTGCTGTTGTTGTTGTTGTTCTAGATATTTTATGACTTCCGCCTGATCTGGCAAATCGAACCATTGTTTAAAGTACTTGTACTTTTTGAATCTAGTCAGGTTGACACCGTTATCATACATAAGTCTCAGGACTTCTGGGGCCTTTAATATTTCTATATCTCTAGCAAGAGCAAAAGTCACTAGATCTCTATAGTTATTTAGCTGTTTGTCCGAGATTCTCTCTTGGTTCTTGGTCATAAAATTCAGTAAGGTTTCTGTGAAAGGAATGCTCTTAGTTTCCGAGCCTTTAACAACAGAAATATGTTTCTTATTTAGGTCGATATAATATTCCACTGGTTCATTATAAATGTTTTTTCTCCACATACTTATTCCAAATACATATTTCCCATCATGTTCGACACGCTCTACTGGTCCAAAAATGTTATCTGTCACTTTTAGTTGTGATTGATGTGGTTGTGGTTGTGGTTGTTGTGGTTGCGGCTGTATCTGTGGTGCTTCTGGAATTTTGCCCAAAGCCTTTTGCACCTGGGTTTCCTGTATGTCGTCGATAGTTTCTTTGACCTGATCAATATTTTTCTTAGCTTCTCCATACCCGGGTTTATGAAACTCTGTGGCTGCTTGGACAAACTCATTGTAGGATTGTTGCTCCTTATTTATTAGCCCGGTAACTCGTTTCTCTGCTTGTGCTAGCTTCTCCAATTCAGATATCTGCTGTGTACTTTTTCGCTTCATTTCTTATTTTATTTTATTTTTAGTTAAAAAATGAACGACCCACTGACACCAGTTTTCTACAAGATTAACAAGCCTATTTTGAGTGATGATAGCACAATCAAAGCGACTCAGGTAAGAGTTCCCAGTCAGGAAAATCAGAATGAAACTAATCTTGGTCCTGGTCAAACACTGACATTTACATACAATGGATGTTCGTCTTTGGTTAGTGTGCACAGTCTTAAGAGCGGCTTCCATATGACATTTCAATTCAAGACAAAGGGTGGTGCGGATGCGGCTCGTGCTAACGTTGACAAGCATGATGCGGATGTGGCTCTGATCAGTAACTTTTGGGCGTACATGTTCAAGGAGTTTAGTGTATCGAATGGGAGCACTGAGTTGGAGCGAATCGCCAACTTTGGAATTGTCTATGACGCTCATTGTTTGATCGAGAATCCTGATTTTATTCAATTGGGAAGTGGTGCGGGTTTTATTGCAGACGAAAAAGAAGGAGATATCAATGACAGTGGTTATAAAAATAGGAAGAAGAGATACAACTATGCATTGCAAGGTGCAGATGATGCTGCTAAGAACCCGCTGTATCGGTCTGTTGATGTATTTGTACCATTGAGATTCATGAGTGGATTCTGTAATACATTTAATCGACTGACTAGTAACTTTAGCTACACATTTAGACTGACTAGAGATGATCGCAGTAGAGTGTTGTGGACTGGGGCGGACCACACAAGGATGGAGGTGAAGCTAACCGGAATCGAGCTGTATTTGGAAGTCATTGAGCCAAAGACTGCACTAAAAGCGGATTATCTCAAGGCAATAGAGAAGGACATTGATGTTGCATACACAGCCTACATGTGTAGAGATGAGCGAAACGAAACTAGAACAAACATCTGCATTAAAGAGGGATCATGCAGCAATCCAAGGTATATTATTATTAACATGAGAAACCCAAATAGCATTATACGCTACATGCATGGAGACGTGCGGTCCATTCAGCATGAAATCAGTGATAATCTTTACCCTGCACTGCCACAAAATGGAGATTTCAGTCAGAACAAGATTAGCAAATTTTACAGCGAGTTGGTCGACTTGGCTGTGAAAGAGAACAATGGAATTGCTATCACTGCTCTTCAATATGGAACTCTATATCCGATGTTTGGCGCTGATGTGTCTGCCAGACAAATGCCTACTGATAACAGCCCTGTGAATATCGTGACTAACATTGAGAGGACTGCCGCAACACCCGTGGACTTGTACATTATCTATGCATTTGAGAGGAAGGTGAAGCTTAACATGATCAACAATTCATCCAGTAAAGTTTAAATATTTTTTTATGTGAAAAAAATGGAAGCGATTGCTGAAAGACTAAACAACATTGTTTCACACTCTAAGGAGAGCATTCCTATTACAATAACTGGGCGAATTAATGACTCAAACGGGATGTTTGTTGAAAAATTAGAGCAGGCGATTAGCCTGGATCCAGGTGCTAATTACCATGTCTATCTTAACGACTTCACTGGTTGGTCAAACGTTCCCAATGTGATGGCAGCAAATAATAAGTTTTATTACAAATGGAAAGGTGCAGCAGCAGACCCTGTGGTATTCCATGTGAGCACGCAGAGTGTGGATACCTACAATAACTTTCTAGAAAATGTCTTTACTAAGAGAGGTCATTTTGAGACACCTGATGCGAGTAAGCCAGAGAAGAAACTGTTCCCTGTCAAACTATCCTATGATCTCACTGTAATGAGAGTGGTCATGCAAGTTCACAAAGATGCGGAGGTTGAGTTTAAAGATGACACTTGGTATAGGGAACTGGGATTCGAGAAGAAAGTTAATAAGGCAGAATCCGCGGCGCGGACCGCCACTCAAGCATCGGGGACCGTTAAAATGGCCCGGGAAAATGTAAGCGGTTTGTTCTTAGCACCCAATATTGCAGACATTGTAAAGGGTTTGAATATTCTAATCAGAAGCAATCTCAGTCTTGATTGGGTATTTAAGGGAAAGCGAACGAATATTTTGTACAACATCTCCAACTCTGTTGCTGGAGGACAGATGGTGGTAGAGAAACCAAATCCAGTGAAAAGAGTTGTATTGAGTAATAAGGAGATTCACGAGATTGTGCTACAGTTTGAGACTGAAGATGGGATGGGTGTTGATTTCAACGGTGAAGAGTTTGTATTGACGTTAATCATTGAGAGAATGTAAGAAATCACAATTGCCTAATGATTTCTGCAAAGTTATAGTAGCTGTCGTAATCTTTTACGTAGGTTACTCCGTACTTATGAAACCAGTGTCTTTGAAGAGCTAGATTAATATTAGGGACATTGATATCAACATCGGGCCAATATTTTCTCATGTACTCGCTGCATTCAAGTTTGCATCGGTACTTGGATTTGTACAATGGATTAGGCTGAGTATAATAAGAACCTGGAGAGACAACTGGAAACATTTTTATTAAAAATTTAGATTTTTTTTAAAGGGTAAGGACCCTGCGCTGATGATTTAAAGTCTTTGGGATCTGGTTTCATGTTGCGGATTGAATGTGGGGAGAAGAATGCAGATTATTTTCTGATTGTTTCGAAGATGCTATGGGTGGATGTCGGTGTCAATGAGCATAACAGGTGTTAGTGGACATCTGTTATGCACTGATTCTGTCAGGGATAGTAATGGATGGATTTAATAGGATTATGTTCGAAGTTTTCGGAGCAAGTGCGGCCCCTCCCCTTTTTCATGATTCTGTCAGGGATAATATGGATGGATTTAATGGGATTATGGAGGACGTTTTGTGAGCGAGTGCGACCCCCCTTTTTTTCTGATTCTGTCAGGGATAATATAGATGGATTTAGGTGGATTATGGAGGAGGTGAAAAATTTTGTCCCAGAAGCCCCCTCATGCATTCTACTCATGCGCCGCGTGCTGCGTGCCTGGCACCTGATGTGGCAAAGCTGCCAATGCAATGGTAAGTAAGCAGACATAAAATACGTATTATTGTATTTAACTTTTGAAAAAAAACTATTGTAAATAAACAGTGTATAAGACTGTTAAATAAATTAATGTATGAAAAATACACGTTTTTAAAGATATATCATTTCTTTTGTACATCGTTTGTTGCTTTGTTTTACACAATGCAATTTAAAATACGTTTTTTGTCTTCAATTAGAATTTTAATTTATTGGCATGCATCGGCGTGCATTCGCTTGTCGTCGGCGTGCTTTTGGGAATTAGCTTTGGGCCGTTTCTCGCGTGCACTTAGCATGATCCACACTATGGGAGGTGAGGAGAAAGAACTTAAAGAAGAGAAAGAGGAGAGGACACAGAACAATAGGATTTTGCTAAAGGGCTAAATGGCAACGTTAGTCAAATACTTTTGCTCATAATCGTACTGCAGCTCAGAATTAGGAACAAAAAGTCAAGGGCATTTAGAAGAGATGGAACTAGTATTCGGTATTCGGAAAAAATATGAATCATAAAATAAATTCTAAAAAATAATCACATGGAAGATGGAATATTTTGTATGGTAAAGTGAAAGTGAAAAATAAATTATGAAAATGTAGTTTTTTTCTTTCGTTTTCTTAAGAACTTAAGTTCTCCTAAATCCCGAAAAATCCCAGAATTCATAGATCTTTAACACGGGCTTCCGAATCCCAGCAATTTGTAATCCCGGAACGGGACTATCAATCCCGACAAATTTTAATCCCGGGATTCGAATCCCGGAATTTGGCCCCTAATCCCGGAATTTCAAACCCTAGTAGTACCCCTAACACAACGGTGTCCAGAGAAGCCTATACCAATTCAACCATGACTGCTTACCAGTCCTACCTGATCGGCACTCCAAGGCTGCACTGCGTATCAAAGAGGAGAGACCATCTGTAAATTTTATCTGGCCGAAAACTGTATTGGATTCCAGAAATGGGCCCAGGCTATACTGTATAGCCCCTTGAAGATAAGGCAGTGCCTGCGCACTCTCCCTCCCGTTCTGTCTTTTCCTTCTACCCCCGGCAATGTACATGCTGGTGTCCGCCTAAGTCATTATCGATCCGTTTTCATACCACCGCCTCTCTCCCCTCCTCACCCCTGCCCTGCCTTGTTGACTCTTGTTATCTGACCCGCTGCCGCCAACCCCCTCCCTCTGCTCTAGGCGGGAGTACGACAATTAAAGAATCAAAAATTCTTTGATACTGGTTTAACAAAAGCTGGAGGTCTCAAATTTAATTTTTTAATTATTGTTCAAACTTTTACGCTTAGGAGTTGTTTGATCAAAGAGCAAGCTATTTTAGCTCATGGTTCAGTTTAGGGATGTCGATTCCCCGGGGAATTTTTTATCGGGGACCCGGGGAATTTACTGTCATTCCCCGGGGAAAAGAAAAAAATAAGTAAAAAACGGCGGATAACTTAGATCTAAAGTGGCATTTTTTTACTTTGCCACTTTGCTTTAGACTACATGTTCAAGGCATAAAAAATTTAAACAATGTTTATTTAAAACTGTATTTGACAACGTAGCATCACCAAATCGTGCGCGCACCAGAAAGAGTCCAGACTCCGGAGACGGAAAATGCATGCTCAGCAGCTGCTACGCTCGTGGGAGGATAATTAATGAATGAGACTATTTTTATAATCGGAATTTTTATTTCTTGCAGATAAATCACCATTTTGTCCTTTTCTAATACGGAGTATTTTGTTATTGTATGACACCCCCTATGCGTCAGTGACTGACGCAGGACGCAGCGCTGTGCCTGTCAAATGCGTCAAGCCGTCAACGCAGACCAACACAATAGTCAGTAAGGCTTCTTTTTCCTGACGGGTTTCTACGTGCAATTTGCTTGATTGAAAGACTAATAGTGAAAAAACATTTAAACGTGTGTTGTGTTTGAAATAATACATTGAAATAAGCAGTTTTGCCGTAAAAAAGCATAGACAGAATTTTCAATCAGCTTTCTGTAAATGATTTTCTTATTTAAATGGCAAAAGTTATTAATGCATTTTTAAAAAAAATTTTCTCCCCGGGGTCCTCGGTCCAATTCCCCGGGGAGTATTCCCCGACAAGCTCCCCGGGTCGACATCCCTAGTTCGGTTCTTTTCGGCTGCATATGAGTGCGCACTGCATACATTTCTTGTTGGTTGTTTCTATCTGTATGCCTCCGTACTTTCAGTTATTGTTTCATAGTTCAATTAATTCTTTTACATTTTTAATGTTTTGTAGCTCGTACGTGTAGGCCATTGTTTCAGATTTCGATCTCTACAGACAATAAATCACTTCGCAAACTTTGGCAGGCACTGCTCGCCCAATCGCTGGCTTCGCGTCGACTGTCGCATTGAGAAGTACACCAGTAACTTTCTTTACTACTCAACAACGCACAAGTAAGTAGTAATTAGTAAAGAAATTGACAATAAAGTCCAAAAGCCTAATTAAATTATCCGATTGACAGGTGTTTAAAAACTGTAGCCAAATGATCAGCAAATGTTTTATTAATTTAGTTTTTGACAGACACAAAACAATGGGAGAGCCGTTCTTAAACTTCAACGTAAATTCAGACAAATTTAAACAATAGCTTTAATAATAAATCAATGAAACAACTCATTAGATCTAGTTCATTGTGGAATCGCTCTTGGGTGAGTGAGGGGATACCATTATGCATTTATAACCGCAAACCAGAGAGACAGAGAGAGAGAGAGAGAGAGGACAAACAACAGATATTGGTATATTATGACGAAAAAAGCATTAAAACAAATATAAGCATTGCCAAACCTATTATTTTTTACTTTCAAAGCGGGCAAACTTATTTATTGTTATAGTTTATAGCCCGCAGCACACTACTAACAGTAAATAGTTGAAACAGTAGTAATTTATTAAGGACTGCTAAATCTAGTCAGCCAGTCTGGATTAAACTAAGTCAGCCTCAGCTCGGATCAAACCACCCTGAAGTTATCGGCGACCAGACGGCGATCTACTGAGAATTTTACAGGCGAATCGCCTTCAAGCCGAACCACTTTGTCAACATCGATGCCAACTAAACTCTGCTGCGAAGTGAACATCACGCCGACAGGGAAGAAGCTGTCCTCGCTGGCACCGCCGCCGCCAACCAGCAAGTCCAAATTGCCTGTAGGATTCTCCTCCGGGTCAATGAGCGGCAGCGACCATTCCAACAGGCTCTTGCGGGCATCCACGCGGTAGTCCCCGTCGCACTGGTTCACCTGGGTGGGAGACAGTGGCGGCACATCAAAGACATTGGGGAGGGACAGTGGCGGCACATCAAAGACGCTGGGGAGGAACCGTGGCGGCACAGCAAAGACACTGGGGAGGGACAGTGGCGGCACATCAAAGACGCTGGGGAGGAACCGTGGCGGCACAGCAAAGACACTGGGGAGGGACAGTGGCGGCACATCAAAGACACTGAGGAGGGACAGTGGCGGCACATCAAAGACACTGGGGAGGAACCGTGGCGGCACATCAAAGACACTGGGGAGGGACAGTGGCGGCACATCAAAGACACTGGGGAGGGACAGTGGCGGCACATGAAAGACACTGGGGAGGAACAGTGGCGGCACATCAAAGACACTGGGGAGGGACAGTGGCGGAACATCAAAGACACTGGGGAGGGACAGTGGCGGCACATACAAAACACTGGGGAGGGACAGTGGCGGCACATCAAAGACACTGGGGAGGAACAGTGGCGGCACATCAAAGACACTGGGGAGGGACAGTGGCGGAACATCAAAGACACTGGGGAGGGACAGTGGCGGCACATACAAAACACTGGGGAGGGACAGTGGCGGCACATCAAAGACACTGGAGGGAGGACAGTGGCGGGACATCAAAGACACTGGGGAGGAACAGTGGCGGCACATCAAAGACACTGGAGGGAGGACAGTGGCGGGATATCAAAGACACTGGGGAGGGACAGTGGCGGCACATCAAAGACACTGGAGGGAGGACAGTGGCGGGACATCAAAGACACTGGGGAGGAACAGTGGCGGCACATCAAAGACACTGGAGGGGGGACAGTGGCGGCACATCAAAGACACTGGGAATTAACCGATCAAGTAAAATATTTGATCAGCGATGGGTATACCTTGGTCTGCGCGCCCTGCGGCAGGGGAATGCTGATCAGAACATTCTCCAACCGAGGCGTGCCAGGAGTCAGCTCGTACTCCACCGTCACCTCGTAGCTGCCAGACGGCGCCTGATTCGGCCAGCAGTTGATAGTCAGTGGCAGCAGGGCTTCGTCGTCGCCAGCCATGCGCCATTTGACAACGTTGGCCTCCTGGTTGACTGGGAAGCCGCGGCCTGTAACGATGGGGATCGGGAGCAATCGATTTCAATTGTTTAATATCAGTTTGAACACACTGTAATTACTACTGAAAAGTATTAATGAGTAAGTATTGCGCATATAATCCTGTTTATATTGTATATGTATACATGCCAATTGTCTCGCAAATTGTAAATATTTATATATTTGTGTATATACGCGGTCCTCTTGATTTCATCAGATCTTTATTCTACCAATACAAGATTAACGTTAACGCAGAGGTCCACTGCTGCCATTTTTTTAATTTAAAAAACTATAACTTCTCACTTTTGTCTGACAGATGGGATGGGATTGTCCATCTGTCTGTCTGTCTTTCTTTCTGTATGTCGGCTTGCTTGAATCCTGTCTCTTTCTGTCTGCCTGTCAGTAAGTCTGTAAAGGCTGCAAAAGGGAAAACACTCACCAGCCGCCTTCATCTGAATCCAGCTGTTAGTCTGGAACACTTTCTTATCGATATTTGGGTGAGTCTGCACTTGCACAGCTCTGGCCCTCGGCCCGCTAGCCTGCACCAGGTGCAGCCGAACAGCGTCCTCATTAGCGCAGGTGATGTGCAGCAGTCCAGTTAGTTCAAGATTGCTCACACCGCCGCCGCGACCGGCCTCGCAGTTGAATTTCTCCTCCAGGCGAAGGTGGACAGCCTCTCGTTGAGCAGCGGGCATCGCGGCCGCTGCAGCCGCTGCGGCGGAACTGCCTGCCCTGCCGGCGCCGAGGCCGCCAGCTGGTGTGTCCACCAACTATTTTTTTAAAAAGGAAAAAATTAAAATACATGTAGGACACATGTAAAGGAAACACGAATTAACATTTACAGGATAATTAATGTATTCGAAGCTGCAACAATCGCCACTGGCTGTTTACCAAGCAGAACAATCAAATTAGCATCTTCTCCCCGTTTGAAGCTGCACCCAAATCCAGTGCGTGTGCACAGCGAGCAAGAGAGACCTGGCACCCCAGCCCGATAAACAGTTTGGCTTTCCTCTTGCCCGCTTGTGTCTGACTTTGACCTCTCTCCTTACTGCTCTCTCATTGGCTGAGCCAGATTGGGCCTCCCCCTAGGGTGAGTTTTGTCCGTCTGACTTTGACCTCTCTCCTTACTGCTCTCTCATTGGCTGAGCTAGATTGGGCCTCCCCCTAGGGTGAGTTTTGTCCGTCTGACTTTGACCTCTCTCCTTACTGCTCTCTCATTGGCTGAGCTAGATTGGCCGGCCTCTTGGGCTGTTTCCTCCGTCTTGCGTTCACTTGTGTACACCGAGTTAAATGCTTGATGTTGATTCTCAACCCCATAGGCTCCTGAGGCCGCAAACTCAGAGGAAGGAAAGGAAATGTTAGCTTTCACATTAAACTGAAGTGACAATGCGCAGACAAACTACTAAAAAAGAATAGAAGCTCCACTATTTCACAACTTTAATTGCAAGTGACACATTCAGTTGTTATATCATCTGTAAACAAATCTAGTGAATTATTAGTCTGATTGCAGCAAGGCAGACTATATCGCTGAAGGACAGCATCTTCTTTTAGCGATATAGCCTGCTGACACACGCGTTTTTGAAATTCTTTCAACTATCATTGCGCAACTTTTTTAACACACTGTAAAATATTCTTATAACATTCCATTATAGCTACTCGTTAGTAGGAGATCTCTAATAAGCCTGACCGGAGCAGGATGAACTGTAGCTTAACTTGATTTTGCTTTAAAGGTGAGTGGCTGTGACGCAACACGCAAGCCGATAATTAAGCTGCATACTAACCGCGACCAACTCTGCTTAACTGGGTGACTGCTAACTAAAAATTAAACACAAATAAGAAAATATGCAACAAACCTGTTCGCCTTCCTCCTTGAGCTGATCAACAAAATAGTCCACCTGCTTGGCTCGGCTGCCCAATTTCATTGCCTTGCCGCCGCCAGCCGCCTGGGCAGCCGGCCTGGCCCGATTCGGCTCCGGCATCGTCGACGTCAGCGTCGGCGTCGTGTCGACGTATCCTCCGCCGCCGACTCCGCTGCCGCCGCCCATGCCACCGCCGCCGCCGAAAGCGGCCATCCGACCACCGCCGCCGCCGCCACCAGCCCGGCGCATCTCCTTGTTCTTCAGCGTGAGCTCCTTAGCCTTCGCCCGCATAGCGGCTTTGGCCTCCTTCTCCTGAGCAACCCGAACTGCCAGGAACACTTTCTCTTCGTGCGAGTCCATCTCAGTGAAGGTCTTAATCTGGGCCAGATTGACGCTCTCCCGATAGCCCAGAGCGACAATTTCGTCGAATGCAAATATCAGCTGGAAGGCGTTGTCCAGCAGATCTTTCTCCTCCATACCGGACGAGTATTCGGGAATTACTCTGGCGAATAGGCGAAGAGTCTCCAGATCCTCCAGTATGTTGCTAGCCTTAGTGGTTAGAAGCAATACGTAGAGCTTCTCCAATGGCTGATAGACGTAGCGCACGCTCTCAGTCTCGATGAAAGTGTGCTGCTTGTCTGTTGACATCAGCTTGGGGAAGGCGGCTAACAGGCCTTCAATGCGGGAGCGCGTCATCTCCACGAACTGGCGGGAGATGAGCGTCTTGCCCGACTTGTTGCACACGGCGGCGGCTAGGAGCACCATCAATGATGGCATTGGAGAGAATGCATTCGAATAAAGACTGTCTATTCATGACTAATTAAGGGATTAATGCTTATCAATTGTGCTGCAACCAAACACAAAGTAAAATGCAAATCTGATTCCTAATAAGAAATAATTCTTTTGGATGTCCTATGACCAAGAGCTAAGAAGAACTAAATAAATTGTCTACTGGTCTGACATGTTTGCTACTAAATTAAGTAACCAATATAAAGTGTAATAGTATAGCCAATATAAACAATAATCAAAAAAGCCCTCTTCTTTTTAAAAATAGCTTTAGAGAATTAGTATTAATAAAACAGCATATATTATTAGTGATTTCAAAACATTTCACTACTAATTATAAAACATTTTAGTATATTACTTGACAAAACCAAATTATTGTCAACTTTAAAATAAACATGACCAAAACAAAGTAATTATTTTGCATATTTTATACAATAATGCCATAGATTTCAATGCTATTGTATGCCAGCCACAAGCTATAACAAGTATAGCTAAGAATTGTATACTAATGATTTTTGCTAAAAAGTTAAATTTCCTAATTCTCCTAATCATTCTAGCTAAAGCTTATAGATGCAATTATTTTCTAGTATTTACGTATGTATTATATCTTTTATAATATAGACCACTTGCTTTCATTTTCTATGAATTCTAGAATTTAAACAAGTCATTACTATAAAAAAGATAACAAAGTTTATCATAATGGTCATGCCTATAATTAGTATAATACTAGCAATCTTCGCCCCCCGATGGGGGAGACATCTGGATAGAATCTCTGTTCTCTACAAGTAACAAAAAGACAGCCAAAAAATCCTTCACAAAGACAATAGACAAACTGCTCAAATGAAGTGCATTGCAAAAAGAAATCATCCCAAGACCACAAGCATCCCCCAGATAGCAAGCATCCTCAAGATAGCAAGCATCCCCCAGATTGCAAGCATCCCCAAGATAGCAAGCATCCCCCAGATAGCAAGCATCCCCCAGATAGCAAGCATCTTCAAGATAGCAAGCATCCTCCAGATAGCAAGCATCCCCCAGATAGCAAGCATCCCCCAGATAGCAAGCATCCCCCAGATAGCAAGCATCCCCCAGATAGCAAGCATCCCCCAGATAGCAAGCATCTCCCAGATAGCAAGCATCCCCCAGATAGCAAGCATCCCCCAGATAGCAAGCATCCTCCAGATAGCAAGCATCCCCCAGATAGCAAGCATCCCCAAGATAGCAAGCATCCCTCAGATAGCAAGCATCCCCAAGATAGCAAGCATCCCTCAGATGGCAAGCATCCCCCAGATAGCAAGCATCCCCCAGATAGCAAGCATCCCCAAGATAGATAGCATCCCCAAATAGCAAGCATCCACCAGACAATAAGTAGCTAGTGCGACAATTTCCTTAGCATTATAGCGGCTCCTTTAAAATTCGCTTACTGTTACGTTTGAAATTGTTTATCTTTTATGTTTAACAGGGTGGCTCTTTTATGTTATACATTGTGGCTCCTTCTTGTTCTACGCTTGTACATGGTAACTCTTTTATGTTTGATACGGTGGCTTTTCATTGTCTGACATGGTGGCTCTTCTATATTTGACATAGGGGCTATTCTATGTTTGACATACGGCTCTTCTATGTTTGACATGGGGGCTCTTCTATGTTTGACATGGGGGCTCTTCTATGTTTGACAAAGTGGCTTTTTAATGTTTGACATGGTGGCTCTATTATGTTTGACATGGTGGCTCTTTAATGTTCAAAATGGTGGCTCCTTAATGTTCAAAAGGTGGCTCTTTTATGTTTGACATGGTGGCTCTTTAATGTTTGACATGGTGGCTCTTTAATGTTAGACATGGTGGCTCTTTAATTTTTGACATGGTGGCTCTTTTATGTTCGACATGGTGGCTCTTTAATGTTCGACATGGTGGCTCTTTTATGTTCGACATGGTGTCGCTTCAATGTTTGACATGGAGTTACGTATATGTTAGACATGGTGGCTCTTTTATGTTTGACATGGTGGCTCTTTTATGTTCGACATGGTGGCTCTATAATATTTGACATGATGGCTCTTTTATGTTTGACATGGTGGCTCTTCAATGTTTGACATGGAGTCATGTATATGTTTCACATGGTGGCTATTTTATGTTTGACATGGTGGTTCTTAAATGTTCGACAGGGTGGCTCTTTAATGTTTGACATGGTGGCACTTTCATGTTTGACCTGGTGGCTCTTTAATGTTTTACATGGTGGCTCTATAATATTTGACATGATGGCTCTTTTATGTTCGACATGGTGGCTCTTCAATGTTTGACATGGAGTCATGTATATGTTTGACATGGTGGCTCTTGTATTTTTAACATGTTGGCTCTTTAATGTTCAACATGGTGGCTCTTTAATGTCTAACATGGAGTCACGTATATGTTTTACATGGTGGCTCTTTAATGTTTTACATGGTGGCACTTTCCTGTTTGACCTGGTGGGTCTTTAATGTTTGACATGGTACCTCTTTTATGTTCGACATGGTGGCTCTTTAATGTTCTACATGGTGGCTCTTTTATGTTCGACATGGTGGCTCTTTAATGTTTGACATGGTGGCTCCTTAATGTTCGACATGGTGGCTCTTTAATGTTCTTAATGGTGTCTGTTTTATGTTTGACATGGCGGCTCTTTAATGTTCGACATGGTGGCTCTTTAATGTTTGACATGGTAACTCTTTTATGTTTGATATGGTGGCTCTTTTATGTTCGACATGGTGGCTCTTTAATGTTCGACATGGTGGCTCTTTTAGGTTTGAAATGGTGGCTCTTTAATGTTTGACATTGTGGCTTTTTAATGTTTGACATGGTGGCTCTTTAATGTTCTTAATGGTGTCTGTTTTATGTTTGACATGGTGGCTCTTTAATGTTTCGACATGGTGGCTCTTTAATGTTTGACATGGTGGCTCTTGTATGTTTGACATTGCACTTCTTTTATGTTTAGCAGTTTTTTGTTTTTAAGGTGTTTTAATAAAAAAATCATTTTGCGCTACCAAGATTCGAACCCAGGTCGCTACTTTAGCAGTCCAGTCTGTTCGCATCTAGGCTATCTTTTTTCAATTGGAGCACATGAACTGTGGCCCTTATAATTCAATACTTACAGCAAGTCAATTGGAGCAAAAAGTTATGACATAATCAATTTCTCAGTCAGACAGTATCAGTCTTAATTTAAGTTAGCAATATGGTTACGCAATTTCAATCAAGTCTTGTGTGCATTTCTGTGGCACTGTTTTCACCTTGTTGTGATGCAATCTTTATCAGAATTGAAATTCAGCCAGTCAGTTTTTTCTCTAGCATTCTTACAATGCAACTCAAGTCGAAAATTTTGCTTGACCTTTGCAAAAAAGCATGTTTTTCGAATATTTAATCCCTTTAACATTGAGCAATTTCTTAGCCAAGATGCATGTACCGTCCCAGGAAAATTTCTGATTGAATGGTGCAAGTTTGAAGAAAATCAGTTGAGCCAATTTTTCTGAAATCTATCGCATACCTACCCACATACATACATACAGACAACTCATTTTTAGTATATAGGATATCCAATGAATCTGGTAGTAAGATAATCTAGCAATAGTCAATTTGGCGATGTCAATGTAGCAAGAAGGTATAGTATAAGTAAAAGCTATTTAATTACCTATCTAATCAACTATTTAGCATTCATACCCTAGATTATTAGAGCTATACTATTATTTTTTAAATATTATTTAATTTTTCAAATGTTTATCTATATAGAATTGTTAAACTAAATAGAATAGTTGACTATATGTTGCCTTCTATATTTTATAGACTATATATATACATAGAAGTTGTAATGCAACCAGCAATTTTTTAAATATTGGATTCTCAAATATTGTTAAAAAGACTTTTAATCATAAAATATATTTCCAGATTGTCTATTGCTGCTTTGATTGCTGGATTGTGATCTATAAAAATCAATCTTTTTAGATCTATGAAAAGTAAAAAGGGCTTATTTTATATATAGCCCAATTTTATTTCTTTCTTTGAAAAATTAATTTCCTTTTCTTTTAAATATTTGCTTATTTTATGCAATTTTCTTATGTTGTAGTGCTATTATTTATTTGCAAAGTCAAAGAAACTTATTTTTTAATTTAAAATTGTCTTTTGTATGCATATTGGCTAGTTATAAGACCCTAACTAAAATTCATTTTTACTAGGCCCTTAGCTAGATAAAACAATAAACAAGAGCATAGGGAATTTTTTATATAATACCAAAGCTTTGTCTATTTCATTTTATGATGCCCCTTGGCTTGGTATTCAATGGACTTTTTAATGTTCAAAAAGTAAGAAAAAGGTACGTTTTAAATCTAGTTTAGTTAGTCAAGTGGATCATGAAAAAATGTTATATTGTTATTGACATAGTATCAGGCACCGCAGAACAAGTTTTTGCCAGGGGGGCAGGACCAAGTTTCCGAAACTCAAGCCCAGACCCTGTCTTGGACAATGACCAAAAATTTGAGCAAAATTATGCTGTTGAACGGTATTTGAGGGGGGGGGGCAATACCCCCCCCAACTCAATGTCAGGGGGCAGCTGCCCCCTGTTCCATGGCGCCTGCATAGTATAGGCTTAATCAATTTTATTTAGGCCTAATGTAAGAAATTTTAGCAATATTGTGAGCATTGAATTTTGAAAATAAAGATAGAATCATCCCAAAGATAAAAGAATATTGTGGGCCTAATATTGTTATCTATCAGTAAGTTTATTGCTTGTTTAGTGGCAAAATAGTTACTAATAACAAAAAAGCTTAAGTCGGAGACAAAACCATCTTTTTATTTTATAGCCTAAGGCTAAGGCCATCTGGCCATGGCGATCCATCTACCTGGATGGCTGGATTGAACTCTGTATGTCAAGTCAATCAAGCCAAGGCTATATTAAAACTATGAATCGTCATGGTATTGACTACTGTTGAAAATTTTGTCAGTGTTCTATGCTTTACTTCTTCAAAAAGTTATACTACAATAGCTTTTACGCTTGAGGACGACGGACGTGTACGGAAGCAATCTGATTAATGCTAAATGCCAAGGCGCGATTTTGCCACATAAGCACAGTTTAAATGCGTGCCATTTTACATTTTAACTGTATTTATGTAATTATTTTCGCAATGACTTTAGGAGTCTATTTAACTGCATTTGGCCTAGTTATAAAAAGATGTATTAACGTATATAACACTGGAGGTTGCGTAAAAGCACAAACTTAATTCGTTTAACCCGTTAGCATTGCTTCAATGAATTTTTCTAACTAATAAAGTCTTGTCAAGCGAGGCGTTGCAAGACTACTGTCACTGTATTAATTTTTTGAGAACGTACTGTGTTAAACATGACGAGTGACATTTAAGCTTACATTTATATAGTATGAGAAACAAAGACCGTGCCGTGAGTCTGGACAAGTTAGAGAAAATATACAGTACGCATGCAAGGACAGTGGTATACACTGATATTTTACACTGATAAACTAAGAGGGCGATCATTTTCACATGTTTAAGTTTACTTCGGCTACTTACTAGGGGGGGGGGACTTGGTTTAGATTCATTTACTTATACACGGCATTTCTCGCGATTGGATAAATTGCTAGTTTATAATTTGTTAATGTTCTTTTAACAAAAAGAATAATGTAACCGGCCTACATACATCAAATGAAATCTCTATAAAGTCATAATTAATAGGCATGGATTAAGACCGCTGGCGATGTCATCATGCAATTACGTTACCCGATTGTATGTACTAATGTACAGTAAATCCATGCATTAGCTACGTACAAATTGGTTTAATTCATATAACAGCTCTTATTCTCTGCGCGCACCTGTGCACTCGCTCATTATTAAATTCGAACTAATTTTCGAATATATGCTAAAAACTACTTGTAATTGAGAGCCTAAATAATTTTGCACGTTAAAAGTCGCATTAAGGCGAAGAAAAGAATTGTTTATACTAAAGGACCTGATCAGCTCTCCAAACTGAGGCAAAGAGAAACTTACTTTTTCTCACCCCCTGCTGTCCTGTCGCAGAGTCGAATTTGAGGAGCCCATGGTCATTCAGGGGTGGTGGGGGTGAAAGCATTTCGCTTAGCTTAATATAGGGCTTTGCTTTCGTGCTCTGTCGTGTCGATCCAACGCCTTGAGTGTCCAGAGAATACAAAACACATGCAAGTGTATTGAACTCGTTAACTCGCGGAGAGCCCGGCCCAATTCTCTAAACAGAAAAACTAGAGGGATTTTTACGGATCTGCGGAGGTTCCGGGTGAGTATATTGGCGATCAAGCTAGGGGGCCAGAGGCTTGACATAAACTCTCTTATAGTACAATGGAAGAGTTAAATATTGCATGACGTGTCTAAATAGGATTGAAATTTTAAAGATCAGCTCAATATTGGTTACTTCATTTTCCACTTTTTGTAAGTTATCGCTACAAGTTCCTAACTTCTTGCAGAAGCAGCGGAGCTGCAGTGGAAGGGGCGCCGTAGGGTGTCGGAAGGGAAGGGGCGCCAGAAGGGAAGGGGCGCCGGAAGGGAAGGGGTGCCGGAAGGGAAGGGGCGCCGGAAGGGAAGGGTTGCCGGAAGTGAAGGGGTGCCGAAGGGCGTCGGAAGGGAAGGGGCACCAGAGGGGAAGGGGCGCCGGGAGGGAAGGAGAGCCAAAAGGGAAGGAGAGCCAAAAGGGAAGGAGAGCCAAAAGGGAAGGAGAGCCAAAAGGGAAGGAGAGCCAAAAGGGAAGGAGAGCCATAAGGAAGGAGAGCCATAAGGGAAGGAGAGCCAAAAGGGAAGGAGAGCCAAAAGGGAAGGAGAGCCAAAAGGGAAGGAGAGCCAAAAGGGAAGGAGAGCCAAAAGGGAAGGAGAGCCAAAAGGGAAGGAGAGCCAAAAGGGAAGGAGAGCCAAAAGGGAAGGAGAGCCAAAAGGGAAGGAGAGCCAAAAGGGAAGGAGAGCCAAAAGGGAAGGAGAGCCAAAAGGGAAGGAGAGCCAAAAGGGAAGGAGAGCCAAAAGGGAAGGAGAGCCAAAAGGGAAGGAGAGCCAAAAGGGAAGGAGAGCCAAAAGGGAAGGAGAGCCAAAAGGGAAGGAGAGCCAAAAGGGAAGGAGAGCCAAAAGGGAAGGAGAGCCAAAAGGGAAGGAGAGCCAAAAGGGAAGGAGAGCCAAAAGGGAAGGAGAGCCAAAAGGGAAGGAGAGCCAAAAGGGAAGGAGAGCCAAAAGGGAAGGAGAGCCAAAAGGGAAGGAGAGCCAAAAGGGAAGGAGAGCCAAAAGGGAAGGAGAGCCAAAAGGGAAGGAGAGCCAAAAGGGAAGGAGAGCCAAAAGGGAAGGAGAGCCAAAAGGGAAGTAGAGCCAAAAGGGAAGGAGAGCCAAAAGGGAAGGAGAGCCAAAAGGGAAGGAGAGCCAGAAAGGAAGGAGAGCCAAAAGGGAAGGAGAGCCAAAAGGGAAGGAGAGCCAAAAGGGAAGGAGAGCCAAAAGGGAAGGAGAGCCAAAAGGGAAGGAGAGCCAAAAGGGAAGGAGAGCCAAAAGGGAAGGAGAGCCAAAAGGGAAGGAGAGCCAAAAGGGAAGGAGAGCCAAAAGGGAAGGAGAGCCAAAAGGGAAGGAGAGCCAAAAGGGAAGGAGAGCCATAAGGGAAGGAGAGCCAGAAGGGAAGGAGCGCCGGAAGGGAAGCGACAGTCGGTCTGCACGCATGTACACCAACAAGCAGGATAAATGCTGCATTATTGAGATGATAAGCATTGTAAATCATTAACAACGATTCAGCAGAGCAGCAGAATGTCCGACGAAGACAGAGAAATGGCGATGATGTCGGACGAGGCCGACGAAGAAGGCGAAGCCGACCGGCTACTCCAGTTGGCGCCACTAGGGATGACGGCGCCGAGTCGGTCTGGTAGCGCCGGCGCTCAAGCCAGGGAGAAGCGCATCACCAGATTCGACGTGATCGATCCGCGGGAGCCACCGGTCAGCGGAGCCGCGGTGACAGCAGCTCGGAGTCTCTACCGGCTCAAGCAGCCGCACTCGGACTCGAACCTGCGTTGTGCCAGGCGGCTTAAGCAGCTGCAGGAAACGCAGGAGAGTCGCTCAAGGGAGTCGATCGCTGCTGCCGCTGCTGCTGCCGCGCCCACACTGCGGTTTGAGTTGAGTGACCGGATTTGTGCTGTTAGTGGGTGGGGTAGTGGGTGGGGTAGGGGGTGGGGTAGGGGGTGGGGTAGGGGTGGGGTAGTGGGTGGGGTAGCGGGTGGGGTAGCGGGTGGGGTAGTGAATAGTGGGTGGGCTAGTAGGTGAGGTAGTGGGTAGGGTAGTAGATGGGGGAGTGGGTTGGGCAGTGGGTGGGTTATTGGGTGGGTAGTGGGTAGGGTAGTAATGTAAATAACATCTTTTGGGTAGTGGGTGGTGTGAAGTCTAGGTTTGCGTGCCGAAAAAGGTGGCCTCTGTAAGGCTCTGTTTACTCAATATATTTATTAGTCAATATTGTGGGGTGGGGTTAAGCGATGCGCGATTGGTCGAGAATTGGTAAACAAGTTTAGGCGAGAGAATGAGTCATGAATAATAATGTGGGGCAGAGAGTGCAGCGCACTGCCTACGCCCTACAGGTGGGGTAGTGCAGGGTACCAGCAAAAATGAGCTGCAGGTGTTCAATTAATGGCGGTCATCTCCAGAGGCTCCCAAAAAGGCCTGCCTATACGAGCGTAGGTTAGTGGAGCCCAATGCCCAATGCATATACAGAGCGAAGCAAGTATACTGCAGCATATTATTGCAATTCCTTTGCAATGGTAGGAAGCCATAAAACTTTTCTCTTTGTACAGGAAATGCCAGCTAAGCGTTTTAGAGGCTTATAAGCCATACAAATGTCTAGGCAGAAGTTTGGCAAATGTATTCATTATGCAAGTACGGACAGAGTATTAATGTAATGAATGACTGACACCCCCGGGTGTTGTGTGGAAGTTTGTGGATAGCTGCTTTGCTTTGACAGAATTTATTATGCAGAAGCGTTTCTGCAAAGCGGTGAAATTCAGCGCTGGAATCGTTTATTTCTGATTTAAACAAAAATTTTCTCTTATTGTGCCAGCTAAGCGTTAGCTTGAACTCTATCTAAGATAAAAGATTTCGTAATGACTTCCTGGGCACGATATTTTTTTCGTTCAAAGTTGTGCCAATTCGAACCTCTAGAAGTATAGATGGACAGGAAAGTTTGTTTCTTGGAGAAGTTTAGATTTTTAGCCAATGCAGCCAGCAGGTGTTTTGTCCGAGCTGCGCTCACAAGTTTATCAAGCTGTTTTTTTCATGAACTGCTGCCGGAGACCGGCAAGCAAGCAAAGTTGCGGCGAAATTGCAGCTGCTCCTGTCTCTGCAGTGTTTTGTCTGGACGGATTTGTCTATGGCCAAACCCCAGTCAGCGCCCGGCAGAACAGCAGATCTTTAGGTAATCTTTAGGAAACCTTTAGGAAATGTTTAGGAAATGTTTAGGAAATGTTTAGGAAATGTTTAGGAAATGTTTAGGAAATGTTTAGGAAATGTTTAGGAAATCTTTAGGAAGTCTTTAGGAAATCTTTAGGAAATCTTTAGGAAATGTTTAGGAAATCTTTAGGAAATCTTTAGGAAGTCTTTAGGAAATGTTTAGGAAATCTTTAGGAAATCTTTAGGAAGTCTTTAGGAAATCTTTAGGAAATGTTTAGGAAATGTTTAGGAAATGTTTAGGAAATGTTTAGGAAATCTTTAGGAAATGTTTAGGAAATGTTTAGGAAATCTTTAGGAAGTCTTTAGGAAATGTTTAGGAAATGTTTAGGAAATGTTTAGGAAATCTTTAGGAAATGTTTAGGAAATGTTTAGGAAATCTTTAGGAAGTCTTTAGGAAATGTTTAGGAAATCTTTAGGAAATCTTTAGGAAGTCTTTAGGAAACCTTTAGGAAATGTTTAGGAAATGTTTAGGAAATGTTTAGGAAATGTTTAGGAAATCTTTAGGAAATCTTTAGGAAGTCTTTAGGAAATCTTTAGGAAATCTCTAAGAATTCTTTAGGAAATGTTTAGGAAGTCTTTAAGACCCGAACCTAAAGCTAACCCTACTCTAACCCTAACCCGAACCCCTCCTGCCGGCAGCCAGCAGAGTTCCGAACCGGTAGTGGACGCCCCGGCCTCCCCAGCGATTCAGGGACCGTGGGGCGAGGACCTCTGCCAGCTGTGCAAGACCTTCAGGTCCGGCCACCTCAACCTGGACAGCAGCGGCGCCGCTACCGACTCCGGCGTCGGCCTGCAGCTTGATGACCGGCCTGGCGTCATCCGCTGGCGGAAGCTGCCCTGCCGCTGCCCGGACCGCTACCTGCACGTGACCTGCCTGACCAGCGCATTCTTCGACGAGGCCGTCTATTCGCGCGGCCGACGCCGGTTGAACATTCAGTGCGCCGTCTGCGCCGAGAGGTTCGTCGTGACGCACCATCGAGGCCGGCGCTCCTGCGACAGCGTCGCCTGCACGTCGTTCAGTCGGCACCTACTGCTGGCTGGCGTCACGGCCGGCGCCCTGCTGGGCTTCGGCCTCTGGTCGATGCTGCACCCTATCGAGGGCCGCGCTCGCCTGGTCAACTGCGGCATGGTGGCGGCTGGCTGCCTCATCCTGGTGGTCTTCGCCATGTACGAGGTGTGGTTGCTGTACTGCCGATACGAGTTCCTCATCAATAGAGTCGATGGCGGTGGAGAAAGAGTCGTGGTCAAGAGTTGACGAGCGTTTGTCTCTGGAGTCTGAGCTTACTGTTCTTGGACACTTGTAGCGGACTCTCTGCTGGCTTCTAATAGTAGTGCAAATCCTTGTCTAGTTGTCCTTGTGTCCACCTACCGACCATCCTTGTGTCCACCTACCGACCATCCTTGTGTCCACCGACCGTCCATCCTTGTGTCTACCGACCGACCATCCTTGTGTCCACCTTTCCTCCAATCCTTATGTCCACCATCCCGCCTATCCTTGTGTCCACCATCCCACCTATCCTTGTGTCCATCATCCCGCCTATCCTTGTGTCCACCATCCCGCCTATCCTTGTGTCCACCTACCGACCATCCTTGTGTCCACCATCCCGCCTATCCTTGTGTCCACCATCCCGCCTATCCTTGTGTCCACCATCCCGCCTATCCTTGTGTCCACCTACCGACCATCCTTGTGTCCACCTACCGGCCATCCTTGTGTCCACCTACCGGCCATCCTTGTGTCCACCTACCGACTATCCTTGTGTCCACCTACCGACCATCCTTGTGTCCACCTACTGGCCATCCTTGTGTCCACCGACCGTCCATCCTTGTGTCTACCTACCGACCATCCTTGTGTCAACCTACCGACTATCCTTGTGTCCACCTACCGACCATCCTTGTGTCCACCTACCGACCATCCTTGTGTCCACCTACCGACTATCTTTGTGTCCACCTACCGACCATCCTTGTGTCCACCTACCGACTATCCTTGTGTCCACCTACCGACCATCCTTGTGTCCACCTACCGGCCATCCTTGTGTCCACCTACCGACCATCCTTGTGTCCACCTACCGACCATCCTTGTGTCCACCTACCGACCATCCTTGTGTCCACCTACCGACTATCCTTGTGTCCACCTACCGACCATCCTTGTGTCCACCTACCGACCATCCTTGTGTCCACCTACCGACTATCCTTGTGTCCACCTACCGACCATCCTTGTGTCCACCTACCGACCATCCTTGTGTCCACCTACCGACTATCCTTGTGTCCACCTACCGACCATCCTTGTGTCCACCTACTGGCCATCCTTGTGTCCACCGACCGTCCATCCTTGTGTCCACCTACCGACTATCCTTGTGTCCACCTACCGACCATACTTGTGTCCACCTACCGACCATCCTTGTGTCCACCTACCGACTATCTTTGTGTCCACCTACCGACTATCCTTGTGTCCACCTACCGACCATCCTTGTGTCAACCTACTAGCCATCCTTGTGTCCACCTACCGACTATCCTTGTGTCCACCTACCGACCATTCTTGTGTCCACCTACCGACTATCCTTGTGTCCACCTACCGACCATTCTTGTGTCCACCTACCGACTATCCTTGTGTCCACCTACCGACCATCCTTGTGTCCACCTACCGGCCATCCTTGTGTCCACCTACCGACCATCCTTGTGTCCACCTACCGACTATCCTTGTGTCCACCTACCGACCATCCTTGTGTCCACCTACCGACTATCTTTGTGTCCACCTACCGACCATCCTTGTGTCCACCTACCGACTATCCTTGTGTCCACCTACCGACTATCCTTGTGTCCACCTACCGACTATCCTTGTGTCCACCTACCGACCATCCTTGTGTCCACCTACTGGCCATCCTTGTGTCCACCGACCGTCCATCCTTTTGTCCATCTACCGACTATCCTTGTGTCCACCTACCGACCATTCTTGTGTCCACCTACCGACTATCCTTGTGTCCACCTACCGACCATCCTTGTGTCCACCTACCGGCTATCCTTGTGTCCACCTACCGACCATCCTTGTGTCCACCTACCGACTATCCTTGTGTCCACCTACCGACTATCTTTGTGTCCACCTACCGACCATCCTTGTGTCCACCTACCGACTATCCTTGTGTCCACCTACCGACTATCCTTGTGTCCACCTACCGACTATCCTTGTGTCCACCTACCGACCATCCTTGTGTCCACCTACTGGCCATCCTTGTGTCCACCGACCGTCCATCCTTGTGTCCACCTACCGACTATCCTTGTGTCCACCTACCGACCATTCTTGTGTCCACCTACCGACTATCCTTGTGTCCACCTACCGACCATCCTTGTGTCCACCTACCGACTATCCTTGTGTCCACCTACCGACCATCCTTGTGTCCACCTACCGACTATCCTTGTGTCCACCTACCGACCATCCTTGTGTCCACCTACCGACTATCCTTGTGTCCACCTACCGACTATCTTTGTGTCCACCTACCGACCATCCTTGTGTCCACCTACCGACTATCCTTGTGTCCACCTACCGACTATCCTTGTGTCCACCTACCGACCATCCTTGTGTCCACCTACTGGCCATCCTTGTGTCCACCGACCGTCCATCCTTGTGTCCACCTACCGACCATTCTTGTGTCCACCTACCGGCCATCCTTGTGTCCACCTACCGACCATCCTTGTGTCCACCTACCGGCCATCCTTGTGTCCACCGACCGTCCATCCTTGTGTCTACCGACCGACCATCCTTGTGTCCACCTTTCCTCCAATCCTTGCGTCCACCATCCCGCCAATCTTTGTGTCTACCTCCCCTCCAATCATTGTGTCCACCTCCTCTCCAATCCTTGTGTCCACCTCCCCGCCAATCTTTGTGTCCACCATCCCTCCAATCATTGTGTCCACCTTCCCTCCAATCATTGTGTCCACCTCCCGTCCAATCATTGTGTCCACTTTCCCCCTAATCATTGTGTCCACCTCCTCTCCAATCCTTGTGTCTACCTCCCCGCCAATCTTTGTGTCCACTTTCCCCCTAATCCTTGTGTGAGCTGTCTGCTTGTCAATTTATCGATGGTATCCGAGTACAAAAAAATATGTAGTGAGAACTACTATTTAGTAATATAGAAGTATGTAGTAGTAACTTCAAGTAAAAATAACATACTTAAAAACAACACAGAGAGCTGTGGAGTTATTAATATCCAAATAGAATCAAATTAAATCAGAAATTTTTCCGTCTCAACTTATTTCATACTGCTAGTAGTTGATTCAGACGTTATTTTAAATTAATGCTGAATAAACAGCGCTATTTTTTACATATAAATACAAATTAAAACAAGGCCTGTAATTGAGGCCTGTAACTGAGGCCTGTAACACTGAGGCCTGTAACACTGAGGACTGTAACTGAGGCCTGTAACACTGAGGACTGTAATTGAGGTCTGTAACTGAGGCCTGTAACACTGAGGCCTGTAACACTGAGGCCTGTAACACTGAGGCCTGTAACACTGAGGACTGTAACTGAGGCCTGTAACACTGAGGCCTGTAACTGAGGCCTATAACACTGAGGCCTGTAACTAAGGCCTGTAACTGAGGTCTGTAACTAAGGCCTGTAATTGAGGTCTGTAACTGAGGCCTGTAACACTGAGGCCTGTAACACTGAGGACTGTAACTGAGGCCTGTAACACTGAGGCCTGTAACTGAGGCCTATAACACTGAGGCCTGTAACTAAGGCCTGTAACTGAGGTCTGTAACTAAGGCCTGTAATTGAGGTCTGTAACTGAGGCCTGTAACACTGAGGCCTGTAACACTGAGGACTGTAACTGAGGCCTGTAACACTGAGGACTGTAACTGAGGCCTGTAACACTGAGGCCTGTAACTGAGGCCTATAACACTGAGGCCTGTAACTGAGGCCTGTAACTGAGGCCTGTAACTGAGGACTGTAACTGAGGCCTGTAACTGAGGCCTGTAAGTGAGAGAGAGGCCTTTTCATGTGTAAAGATACTTGGGAGGGTTCAAGCAGCCCAGACTCTAACAGTCCAAGATCTCGGCCTCATCCAATGCGGCCAGCCAATGAGAAGCGAGTTAGCGTTCTCTAGGGAGAGTCAGCCTGAGGTAGGTCCCGGTGCCATGCAGCTGTCGGGGGCCACTATAAATAGAAAGCCGCTCAAAAGCACAGCTGTCAAAGCTTCTCGGATACTTATTGACTGTCATTACATTCTAGTTTTAACCAAAGCTCAGCATGTCATTGTCTGCAGCACCGGCCAAGCCTCCCTACAGCTACATCAGCCTGATCTGCATGGCCATCGAACGGTCGCCAGGCAGAATGGTCACTCTGGCCGAAATCTACCAGTTCGTGTCCGGCAATTTCCCCTATTATCGACAGGAGGCTGGGCGGCGGCGCTGGCAGAACTCCATCCGTCATTCGCTGTCATTCAACGACTGCTTCGTCCGGGTTGGCCGCTCGCCGGCCGCCGAAGGAGGCGGAGGTGGCAAAGGCGCTTATTGGACGCTGCATCCGGACAGCGGGAACATGTTCGAGAACGGCTGTTACCTGCGGCGGCAGCGGCGCTTCCGCGACCCCCACAAGGCCAAGGATCGTTCGGACACGCCGGCAAAGCCGTCAGAAATTTTCGAGACCCTGTCGACTGCGTCCGGACACTCCGAGGAGAAGCATTCGGACATATTCCGACAGTCAACGGCTCCTCGGACCTCGCTGCCGAGCTTCCAGCCGAATTCGAACGAATCCGGACAATTTTCGGACATGTTCGGACACGTCGAAAACAAGTCGGACAGCTTCGATCTATTCCATGGCGATGCTGCTGCCGAATTTACCGCGACATCGGCCGGACAGCCTCAGACTCTAGTTCCGGACACATTCGGACAAACTCGGACACCAACCAACGCGCCGTTGATGGAAAATATGGAGTCGCCTCAGAGTTCCTCGTGGCTGCAGCCGGGGTACCAGCAGCAGCAGCAGCAGCAGCAGCAGTTGGTGTACGGCGGCTGCTGCTGCGGAGCCTGCCAGCCGCAGGTTGCCCCAGCCGCAGACTTCTATGGCAACTACTGCTGCTCCTACGGCTACCCGCACTATGCCGACTGCACAGCTGAGCTGACTGTCGCAACTGGATTTTGAAAACTCTAACTTATAATATCCATAGAGTCTGCATCATGTGGCAACACTTTTGCTTGATTTCTTGCGTCTGTTCTGCTGCCTTTTTTCGAGCTTTTTATGTTTCCTGTGCAAAATTTGCTTAATTTAATGCTGCGCCTGACCAGATGTACTCACATAGTTACTCAAATTTTACCTGTCAATTATAATATACTCTTAATAAATAATGATACCTGCTCACGATGAGAATAGCTCAGCTCTCAATCAGTTTAATTAAGCTATCGTTGGTGTGAATTAATCACCGACTCGGGACACAATGCCATTGGGCCAGCCTGCTCCATCAGTGAATTGCCCATTGTTCTGCCTATTGTGAGCAACTTAGTTAGCCAGAAAAGTGCCAATTCAGCCGCTGGCTGACTGGCTGAATGGCATAATTAGCATTATCTATTTGCGAGGGCTATCAGAACTGTCAAATCCTGTTCTCATCGCTGCGGTCTCAGAAAATGGAAATAGTCCAGTTTTCTGCTGAGCGCGGAGGGGGTCAATGGCGGCTTTGGGAAATCTATCCATCTATCTATCTATCTATCTATCTATCTATCTATCTATCTATCTATCTATCTATCTATCTATCTATCTATCTATCTATCTATCTATCTATCTATCTATCTATCTATCTATCTATCTATCTATCTATCTATCTATCTATCTATCTATCTATCTATCTATCTATCTATCTATCTATCTATCTATCTATCTATCTATCTATCTATCTATCTATCTATCTATCTATCTATCTATCTATCTATCTATCTATCTATCTATCTATCTATCTATCTATCTATCTATCTATCTATCTATCTATCTATCTATCTATCTATCTATCTATCTATCTATCTATCTATCTATCTATCTATCTATCTATCTATCTATCTATCTATCTATCTATCTATCTATCTATATATCTATCTATCTATCTATCTATCTATCTATCTATCTATCTATCTATCTATCTATCTATCTATCTATCTATCTATCTATCTATCTATCTATCTATCTATCTATCTATCTATCTATCTATCTATCTATCTATCTATCTATCTATCTATCTATCTATCTATCTATCTATCTATCTATCTATCTATCTATCTATCTATCTATCTATCTATCTATCTATCTATCTATGTATCTATCTATCTATCTATCTATCTATCTATCTATCTATCTATCTATCTATCTATCTATCTATCTATCTATCTATCTATCTATCTATCTATCTATCTATCTATCTATCTATCTATGTATCTATCTATCTATCTATCTATCTATCTATCTATCTATCTATCTATCTATCTATCTATCTATCTATCTATCTATCTATCTATGTATCTATCTATCTATCTATCTATCTATCTATCTATATATCTATCTATCTATCTATCTATCTATCTATCTATCTATCTATCTATCTATCTATCTATCTATCTATCTATCTATCTATCTATCTATCTATCTATCTATCTATCTATCTATCTATCTATCTATCTATCTATCTATCTATCTATCTATCTATCTATCTATCTATCTATCTATCTATCTATCTATCTATCTATCTGTCTATTTATCTATCTGTCTGTCTATCTATCTATCTATCTATCTATCTATCTATCTATCTATCTATCTATATATCTATCTATCTATCTATCACCATCTATCCATTTAATTATTTATCTATCTATCTATCAGCTATCTATCTATCTATTTATTTTTTATCGATAGCTGCAGCATCCCAGAGCCACTTGAGAGCATCATCCTGGGCCACCCGAAGCCCACCTATGTGGTGGGCAGGCAGCCACCTGTCTCCTCTCCAGTTGCCGACTGTCTGCGCGGCAACTTCTCAGCCAGTCAGCGCAGGCAGCCAGCCTGTCAGACAGACAAAGTGAGACAATGAGGCCGCGTTTTGGATGCAGCAAGCAAAGAAGGCGGTATAAAAAAGCACTGCTAAGCTTTAATTGGAATTCGGATCGGAACCATCCCCTTGCGGTGCCAATGCGGAGAGGGGGGCAACGAAAGACGGTTAAAAAAGGCCTCCTCAGATGGAGAACCATTTAGTTAGCTATTCGATGCGGTGGTTCTGGGCAAGTTGAATCAAAATGAGAACCAATGAGCAGTGATAGTCAACAACAAAGACTGCGAACTTTCGAGTAGGTAAGAGTCCGTGCACTGTTCTAAATATGGTGTGCGGACACAGAAATCTCGATAATAGATGTCTGGATTACATTATCTAGGATTTCATGCCTCAGCCGAGCTTCTCGGATGGGGTTGGGTGGGGTCAGCTGTCCCTCTTGACCCCTGGATCCGAAATACACTGTACCTATAAAATTGAAGTATGAAACTACCGAAATGCGCCCCATCATAGATGGTTTTCCCATTTCCTAAAGGCTCATGACTTCCTTTTACAAATTTCTCGGGGGGAGACGTCACCCGACCTCCCCCCACTGACCGTGACCTCAAGCTAGGTAGATTGATCTCGCTCATAGGATTCTGTCAGATGGCAGAGATTTCCATTCCAATGGCAAATATTCGAACTCCGTGGCGCGGGAGGAGACCGAGCCACAAACTCAAGTGGTTTTTTGCCTGCTTTTTTCTTCCTGGTCGCCTCTCCCCGGGGGTTATCGGGATTCAGCCGGTCATCGTCTTCGTTAGAAGGGCCGGCCAGGGGGGGGGGAACTCAGCGGACCACCCGTGGCGCCGCGCCTCCGCCCGTGCAGACGGAGCCAAAGAGTTTTTCGTCAGTCCTTTTTAGCTTTGCCGACAGGCGAACTCGTGGGAGTGGGGGAGGGTGGGGTGGGTGCGGGCCGGCCATTGTTGAGACTGCTTGATGAGGCGCGCCTGTCAAAGTGTTTTGACAGGTCGGGGCTGAGACAGAGAGTATCTTGTTGCTTTGATTTTATGCATCACATGTGGGTCTCACAGCTTTTCCAGCGCGGCTCTTTGTGCGTTTATTGCCTCGTAGTCTCAAAATGTCTTTGAAAATGTTTTTCAATTATCAATAATTGTGGCGCCTCATCAATTATCTAAAGCAGTTTCAATTATCAATAATTGTGGCGCCTCATCAATTACCTAAAGCAGATCTAATTATCAATAGTTGTGGCGCCTCATCAATTATCTAAAGCAGTTTCAGTTATCAATAGTTGTGGCGCCTCATCAATTATCTAAAGCAGTTTCAATTATCAATAGTTGTGGCGCCTCATCAATTACCTAAAGCAGATCTAATTATCAATAATTGTGGCGCCTCATCAATTACCTAAAGCAGATCTAATTATCAATAATTGTGGCGCCTCATCAATTACCTAAAGCAGATCTAATTATCAATAATTGTGGCGCCTCATCAATTATCTAAAGCAGATCTAATTATCAATAATTGTGGCGCCTCATCAATTATCTAAAGCAGATCTAATTATCAATAATTGTGGCGCCTCATAATTCATGTGAATTAGATTTTATGAGTCCGAATAATCGCCAGAGCAAAGTTTTCATCCAGATTGGAAGTATCTGTGTAAGCAAAGTCAGAAGTCGAGAGAGAGAGAAGTAGCAAAATCTTCCAGGAGCAGCAGATCTGGCTGCCACTTGCCAGGCATTTGATAACAGCAAGAGAGTTGATGGGAGTGACAAGAAGCAGGTTCCGAGGTCCTCCTGCATGAATTGCATGGCTCTGCTTAGCCAAGATAATGCATGGTAAAATCATTGGATGCATGGCTGCAGTGGTGAAGACGTTACAAAACATATCTGCAGAAGTTAAGGAAAAGTGCTTCGAGATTGCAACATTTTAACTGTTTATCAGTGTTGTTTACTTTGATTTAGCAGAGGCTAATAAGTAATTCTGCTTCCATGGGAATTGTTCTGCATGCATGGAAGATTAAGATACATTAATATTTCCTGAAAACATTTTGTCATGAATAGCTTTCTGGAAGTTATCATGTAGCAATCAGTGTTCCTGGAATCATCAGTTATTCTTGGAATCAACAATCAGTGTTCCTGGAGTCATCAAGCTGTGTTCCTGGAGTCATCAAGCTGTGTTCCTGGAGTCATCAAGCTGTGTTCCTGGAGTCATCAAGCTGTGTTCCTGGAGTCATCAAGCTGTGTTCCTGGAGTCATCAAGCTGTGTTCCTGGAGTCATCAAGCTGTGTTCCTGGAGTCATCAAGCTGTGTTCCTGGAGTCATCAAGCTGTGTTCCTGGAGTCATCAAGCTGTGTTCCTGGAGTCATCAAGCTGTGTTCCTGGAGTCATCAAGCTGTGTTCCTGGAGTCATCAAGCTGTGTTCCTGGAGTCATCAAGCTGTGTTCCTGGAGTCATCAATCAGTTATTCTTGGAATCATCAGTTATTCTTGGAATCATCAATCAGTGTTCCTGGAATCATCAGTTATTCTTGGAATCATCAATTATTCTTGGAATCATTAATCGGTGTTCCTAGAATCATCAGTTATTCTTGGAATCATTAATCAGTGTTCCTGGAGTCATCAGTTATTCTTGGAATCATCAGTTATTCTTGGAATCATCAATTATTCTTGGAATCATTAATTGGTGTTCCTAAAATCATCAGTTATTCTTGGAATCATCAATCGGTGTTCCTAGAATCATCAGTTATTCTTGGAATCATCAATCGGTGTTCCTAGAATCATCAGTTATTCTTGGAATCATTAATCGGTGTTCCTAGAATCATCAGTTATTCTTGGAATCATCAATCGGTGTTCCTAGAATCATCAGTTATTCTTGGAATCATCAATCGGTGTTCCTAGAATCATCAGTTATTCTTGGAATCATTAATCGGTGTTCCTAGAATCATCAGTTATTCTTGGGATCATCAATTGGTGTTCCTGAAACATCAACTGCTACATGCCAAGAATTATGTACAAGTGCTGGAATTATATATCAACGTCGATTGCTCGTACAGGAACTCAAGTCCATGCTAATGAACAAATACGGCGATTCATTACTAATCAAATCAGTTAGATCTGAAGTAGTTAACTTATACAGCTTTCGCTACTTTGAGTAGGCAGTTCTGCTTTTAAACTAAAAAAAGATTTGAATTGTAGAAAAAAGCAAGACCAAAAAACAAGAAATCACAAGTATTTTTTCTTCCACAAATAACAACCAAACAGAATCAATAAATGATCTTTCAGTCCCGGCCATGAGGCGGGCTTCAATCAGGATCAGTCCACAGCGTTGCTGTATAATCACACAGGTGTAAACAGGCATATACAGCAATATTTCTGTCTGGAGCAGTAGACTACCCCAGGTCCACAAGCGCACCAATCAGACATACAGGTGTTAAAGGTTAAGCGCTTTATTATTTTAATTATACATTAGAAAACTGATGACAACTCGGCACCAAAAAACTGACAGACATACTTAGCGCTAAAAATCATTAGAAACTGACTTAAAAACGCAGAATATATTCAATAAGAGGGGTTACTAGTGGGGGCCGATTTCAATTATACACAATTAGACCGGTTCCGCGATCTGGCAAAGGCTTTGAAAGGAAATTTATTAACAATGGTAGCTTATTATAATATATGTATATATGTGCATATATAGCAATTTATAAATATTACCCAAAACAAGTCGGTGACATTAGTAAGGCTCAATTAACACGAGACACAAGTTACACAGATATACGCATTAAAGCCTATAATAACAATATGAAACGGCTATAATGTACAGTCCATTCTTCATTAAACATTATTACCTCGAACGTTCACAGATGCTAGAATAACCAGATGGGCAACTCAGCACATTTGCATGTAAGCTACTTTCAGTTCAGTAGTAAGTTAAACAGAAGTATTTTAATGTATTTTTAAAGCCAAGGCTTATTTATTGGCTCTTACGAGTATCCCAACTTAAACCCTCCAACCGCGCCTTTCCACACTACCCTCCACGCCCATGTAGCTGCCATGTACATTTCAGTGGACTGGCCAATGTACATTATTGCTGAACCAATTAGCAAGCTGTTTACGCCTGCAAGCTTTGGGCTTCTAAAATTATCAAAGTCGTTTCAGCTGGCTTTATTTTTATAAAATAGCTTATATATTCTTCTTTGCTACTGAACTGAAAGTAGAAAGCTGATTTACTAAGTATATATGCCTGAGTGGCCCATCTAGTTATTTATGTATCTGTGCCTCGAACTAAACTTACCTTGACAATTGCTGGCTATAAATTGAATAAAATTACACAGGATGACTCCGTGGGGGGCTTTAACTCTCTCTGTACACAGGCAATAGATAAACATGCAATTTATACTACTTACAATAGTTACAAAGCAGCTTTAATGATATAAATAACAAGCATTAAATTAAATGTTTTGTTAGCTTTTTAAAAAAGTGTCGCCAGAATAGAGAGACATAAATTAACGGAGACAAGATGATTTACATATATAGCTGGCAAAGAAAAGAGTACAGTATGAAATACAAGGCGTGCTGAAATAGTTAATCTTGGATACCATAGGGTTAACGCACACAAAATCTCTAATAGTGAAAGATGGACTCCATTGTCTATTGGCTGTGTTATGAAAGCCGAACTGGCTACTAAATATGCAGTAGTGTAGCAGGGTAGTGAAGCACTTTTTATTCAAGGTGATTCTAAATCAAAGAGAAAAATATTTATTAAAAACCAAATATTTATGTTTCATCGATCATCACTGACAGGATAGTTAGAAACGCATAAAAATATACACTAAGGCGATCAGGTGCAAAAAAGGGTAAAGCAAAATAATACAGCAAACTAACAAATCAAATAGGGATGCATACTATAATTATAAAATATATATAAATGAAAAATTTATTATTTATTTTGCAGCTAAATCAGCCAGTCTAACAGTTGACAGTAATGTTAGTAATGAGCGAGCCGAGAGGGCAGATGACCGTACAGAAATATAAGAGTACACAGCACAGTTTTCACTCAAGGAAATGGCAAAAATCAAGAGAAATAAGAGAAAGTGAAAAAAACAAAAAGACTGTTTATATATGATCAAAAAAGGCATAAGAGCCAATTTAGTTAATTAATTCTAGTTTCAAAAGCATCGACAAAAATTTAGCGGGACATTGTCCTCAACCACTAGCCGGCAAAACCATCAATGGATACAATAGATAGAGCCAAAAAATTAAAATATGCGCAAAATTGTAACATAAGATTAAGACCAGAACCAGGTAAAATATATAAATAAATTTTTAGAATAATCAATTAATAAATTCCATGCTTCCCATTCTAGAGAACATGCTTCAACAATTTCACTACTTTGAGTAGCAAGGAAGAATGCGTAAGTTTGAGCGACTTGCAGACGTAATTAAATAGCTTGCTATTTATTCAGCCGTTAATGTACATTGGCCACAGCTCCGCTGAGAATGTACATTACACCAGCATTAGGCTCTAAAGGCGATAAGAGTCTTATGCTAAAATACGTTTAGAAAAATTTAGTTTTCTACTGAAAGTAGCTTACACGCAAATTAGCATTTTTTGCCCTAAACGCAATAAAACAAACAATAAACACAAAAAAGTATCGAGCACAGTTTAACAATGAGTCCAAAAAACACTTCCCAATTTAACCGACTTTAAGTTTCGGAAATAAGCTTTGTTCACAGACAAATGAAGGTCATATAAGAAGCCAGGGACAGATGCTGTCTCTCACTCTTTTACAGCAATTTCTGCCCCAGTGCTCAAATCCAGTGTAAAGCCCATTATTATTGAAAGCAGCATCGAGGAAACAAAAAAGAAATTGAAACATACTAGAATCCCCAGACTCAGTCAGTCTGATCGGACAGGAAGACGAAAGAAACCCTTAGTCTACTAAAAATCAATGAGTCAATTGTTCTGACCGTTGCTGCTGCGAGCGTCGGCCGCCTCGCCAGGCGATGACGGGGCAGAGGAAGCCGACGGCGAGCCCGACTGGTGCTGCATCAGATCTCCGCCGGCCTTCATAAAGTACTTCTCAATCTTGCCAATGATGTGCTTGCCGTAGGTGTACTTCCTCAGCGAGGCCATGTGCGGCCGGATCCGCAGCATGATAGCCTTGCGCTGCTGGGCATCAGCCGAGTCCAGAATGCGTTGGACAACGTAATTGGCGAATTGGTCCTTCATCATATTGTACAGCGCCTGCGGATCCGGGTCGTCTAGGATCTCCGCCACCAGGGCCTGGCGCTCCTGCCGGCTGGCGTGGGTAACTACCTTCTCGATGACGTTGCTGGCGAACTTGTGCGTAGATAGGGACATGAGCTTGCCGCGGAGTACAGCGATCATGCGGGCTTTGTCGTCAGGGCGGCCGTGCTCCAGGACGTGCTGGTCAAAGTTGGTTGGTTGGTGTACATTGGCTGTCTAGTGTACATGGACTAGTGTGTACGTTTGAATGTTGGTGTACATTGGGGTGGGAAATCGGTGTACATTGGGGTAGGAAATCGGTGTACATTGGGGTAGGATGATAGGTGTACATTGGGGTAGGAAATCGGTGAACATTGGGATAGGAAGATTGGTGTACATTGGGGTAGGAAGATTGGTGTACGTTGGGTAGGAAGATTGGTGTACATTGGGGTGGGAAGATTGGTGTACATTGGGGTGGGAAATCGGTGTACATTGGGGTGGGAAATCGGTGTACATTGGGGTAGGAAATCGGTGTACATTGGGGTAGGATGATAGGTGTACATTGGGGTAGGAAATCGGTGAACATTGGGATAGGAAGATTGGTGTACATTGGGGTAGGAAGATTGGTGTACGTTGGGTAGGAAGATTGGTGTACATTGGGGTGGGAAGATTGGTGTACATTGGGGCAGGAAATCGGTGTACATTAGGGTAGGAAGATTGGTGTACGTTCGGGTAGGAAGATTGGTGTACATTGGGGTAGGAAGATTAATGTACATTGCGGTAGGAAATCGATGTACATTGGGGTAAGAAGATTGGTGTACATTGGGGTAGGAAATCGGTGTACATTGGGGTAGGAAGATTGGTGTACATTGGGGTAGGAAATCGGTGTACATTGGGGTAAGAAGATTGGTGTACATTGGGGTAGGAAATCGGTGTACATTGGGGTAGGAAGATTGGTGTACATTGGGGTAAGAAATCGGTGTACATTGGGGTAAGAAGATTGGTGTACATTGGGGTAGGAAATCGGTGTACATTGGGGTAGGAAGATTGGTGTACATTGGGGTAGGAAATCGGTGTACATTGGGGTAGGAAGATTGGTGTACATTGGGGTAGGAAATCGGTGTACATTAGGGTAGAAATATCGGTGCACATTAGGGTAGAATACTAGTGTATAAGAAGAGATTTTCGTATAGTAGATTAAAGTAGAAATTCACGCCTACATTCCCAGTCCCAGATACGAATCCAATTGTTTATTAGGGAATTTTAACAAAAAATAAATTTAAGAAGCACATTAATGCAGTGAGAGCAAGTTTTGGGTGGAGAATAGTTCATATGTAGATGTCATATCTCTAGTAACAATACATTAAGAACCTACCTGGACCACATAGTTGCCGTATTGATCCTGAACCAGCCTCTCAGTATATTGATGCAGCTCGTCTAAGATTGGCTGCGTTTGAGTAGCTGTGCAGTGCTCAAGAATGCGCTGAATGACCCGGCAGCCGTACGGATGGGTGGACAGCGAAAAGACCTGAAGGTCAAGTTGGTGTAGTAGTAGTAGTAGTGGTAGTAGTATTAATAGTAGTAGTATTAATAGTAGGAGTAGTAATAGCAGCAAGTAGTAGGTAGCCGTAGCCCAGTGGTCCAGCACGGCGCTCTGATGTGCCAGTGGCCCAGGCTCGATTCCGAGTGCAGTCACAGTAATTTGAGGCTAAATTGGAATCTCGGCTTGGCTCTGCTTGTGCAATTAACGCCTTGAGGGCCAACCCCCACGACACAGTGAAGTGTACATGCCTAACGATAAATAAAGTTGGGGCCGCTGTACACTCCTGTGTGAGTGTGTGCCTGTGCGTGTGACTGCGTACGTATCCGCGCGCTTGTGTGTGCCTGCTCAGGGGAGTCGGCGGAATGGGCAGCAATGCCTCTCACCGGTTGTGACAATATCGCTTAAAGTGCGCCAGGGTGCACACAGGCCCCTGCCTCTAATAAAAAAGCACTAGTAGCAGTGCTAGTAGTGGTATTTCGTAGAATTCTGTAGTACTAATAAAAAACAGCAAGTAAGCAAGAGTAGTAGAAGGCCCACCTGATCTTTGAACGCCTCAATAATAAAGTCTAGATGAGCAGGGTCCACGCACTCGATGCATTTCTGCACAACGTGATTGCCGTTCTGATCTTTCACGCATTTCAACACGTGACCGTCGAGCTCGCGGACAATCTCAACCTGCGAATGTGGATTCGGAATGGAAAAGAGATGGTTTGATTAACCTCAACCATAAGCTGCACAAGTAATTAAGACTTTTGCGAAAATTCTCGTTTTACGAAATCACAGACGGGCGTGTCGGGTAGCATACAGAATTGCAAAATGCGACACGCCCAGTACACGCCTGTAAAATGAGCTGGCATGAAAATTTAAGGATCTTCAATTTTGTAGGATTGAAGGGCGATTCTCTATGGGATTGAAGGGCGTTTCTCTATGAGACTGAAAAGCGATTCTCTATGAGACTGAAGGGCGATTCTCTATGAGACTGAAGGGCGATTCTCTATGAGACTGAAGGGCGATTCTCTATGAGACTGAAGGGCGATTCTCTATGAGACTGAAGGGCGATTCTCTATGAGACTGAAGGGCGATTCTCTATGAGACTGAAGGGCGATTCTCTATGAGACTGAAGGGCGATTCTCCATGGGATTGAAGGGCGATTCTCTATGAGACTGAAGGGCGATTCTCTATGGGATTGAAGGGCGATTCTCTATGAGACTGAAAGGGCGATTCTCTATGAGACTGAAGGGCGATTCTCTATGAGACTGAAGGGCGATTCTCTATGAGACTGAAGGGCGATTCTCTATGAGACTGAAGTGCGATTCTCTATGAGACTGAAGGGCGATTCTCTATGAGACTGAAGGGCGATTCTCTATGAGACTGAAGGGCGATTCTCTATGAGACTGAAGGGCGATTCTCTATGAGACTGAAGGGCGATTCTCTATGAGACTGAAGGGCGATTCTCTATGAGACTGAAGGGCGATTCTCCATGGGATTGAAGGGCGATTCTCTATGAGACTGAAGTGCGATTCTCTATGAGACTGAAGGGCGATTCTCTATGAGACTGAAGGGCGATTCTCCATGGGATTGAAGGGCGATTCTCTATGAGACTGAAGGGCGATTCTCTATGAGACTGAAGGGCGATTCTCTATGAGACTGAAGGGCGATTCTCCATGGGATTGAAGGGCGATTCTCTATGAGACTGAAGGGCGATTCTCCATGGGATTGAAGGGCGATTCTCTATGAGACTGAAGGGCGATTCTCTATGAGACTGAAGGGCGATTCTCTATGAGACTGAAGGGCGATTCTCCATGGGATTGAAGGGCGATTCTCTATGAGACTGAAGGGCGATTCTCCATGGGATTGAAGGGTGATTCTCTATGAGACTGAAGGGCGATTCTCTATGAGACTGAAAGGGCGATTCTCTATGAGACTGAAAGGGCGATTCTCTATGAGACTGAAGTGCGATTCTCTATGAGACTGAAGTGCGATTCTCTATGAGACTGAAGTGCGATTCTCTATGAGACTGAAGTGCGATTCTCTATGAGACTGAAGTGCGATTCTCTATGAGACTGAAGTGCGATTCTCTATGAGACTGAAGTGCGATTCTCTATGAGATTGAAGGGCGATTCTCTATGAGACTGAAGTGCGATTCTCTATGAGACTGAAGTGCGATTCTCTATGAGATTGAAGGGCGATTTTCTATGAGACTGAAGGGCGATTCTCTATGAGACTGAAGTGCGATTCTCTATGAGATTGAAGGGCGATTCTCTATGAGACTGAAGTGCGATTCTCTATGAGACTGAAGTGCGATTCTCTATGAGACTGAAGTGCGATTCTCTATGAGACTGAAAGGGCGATTCTCTATGAGACTGAAGGCGATTCCCCTTGAAGGGCGATTCTCTATGAGACTGAAGGCGATTCCCCTTGAAGGGCGATTCTCCATGAGATTGAAGGGCGATTCTTTATGGAGTTGGACTATACAGCTGGACTATACTATGGACTATACAGCTGGACTATACAGCTGAAATATACAGCTGGACTATACTATGGACTATACAGCTGGACTATACTATGGACTATACAGCTGGACTATACAGTTGGACTATACAGCTGGACTATACAGTTGGACTATACAGTTGGACTATACAGCTGGACTATACAGTTGGACTATACTATGGACTATACAGCTGGACTATACTATGGACTATACAGCTGGACTATACAGTTGGACTATACAGCTGGACTATACTATGGACTATACAGCTGGACTATACTATGGACTATACAGCTGGACTATACTATGGACTATACAGTTGGACTATACTATGGACTATACAGCTGGACTATACAGTTGGACTATACAGCTGGACTATACTATGGACTATACAGTTGGACTATACTATGGACTATACAGCTGGACTATACTATGGACTATACAGCTGGACTATACAGTTGGACTATACAGCTGGACTATACTATGGACTATACAGTTGGACTATACTATGGACTATACAGCTGGACTATACTATGGACTATACAGTTGGACTATACTATGGACTATACAGCTGGACTATACTATGGACTATACAGTTGGACTATACTATGGACTATACAGCTGGACTATACAGTTGGACTATACAGCTGGACTATACTATGGACTATACAGCTGGACTATACTATGGACTATACAGTTGGACTATACTATGGACTATACAGCTGGACTATACAGTTGGACTATACAGCTGGACTATACTATGGACTATACAGTTGGACTATACTATGGACTATACAGCTGGACTATACTATGGACTATACAGTTGGACTATACAGTTGGACTATACAGTTGGACTATACTATGGACTATACAGCTGGACTATACTATGGACTATACAGCTGGACTATACAGTTGGACTATACAGCTGGACTATACTATGGACTATACAGCTGGACTATACTATGGACTATACAGCTGGACTATACTATGGACTATACAGTTGGACTATACTATGGACTATACAGCTGGACTATACTATGGACTATACAGCTGGACTATACAGTTGGACTATACAGCTGGACTATACTATGGACTATACAGTTGGACTATACTATGGACTATACAGCTGGACTATACTATGGACTATACAGTTGGACTATACTATGGACTATACAGCTGGACTATACTATGGACTATACAGTTGGACTATACTATGGACTATACAGCTGGACTATACAGTTGGACTATACAGCTGGACTATACTATGGACTATACAGCTGGACTATACTATGGACTATACAGTTGGACTATACTATGGACTATACAGCTGGACTATACTATGGACTATACAGTTGGACTATACTATGGACTATACAGTTGGACTATACTATGGACTATACAGCTGGACTATACTATGGACTATACAGTTGGACTATACAGCTGGACTATACTATGGACTATACAGCTGGACTATACAGCTGGACTATACTATGGACTATACAGCTGGACTATACAGTTGGACTATACAGCTGGACTATACTATGGACTATACAGCTGGACTATACTATGGACTATACAGTTGGACTATACTATGGACTATACAGCTGGACTATACTATGGACTATACAGTTGGATTATACAGTTGGACTATACAGCTGGACTATACTATGGACTATACTATGGACTATACAGTTGGACTATACAGCTGGACTATACTATGGACTATACAGTTGGACTATACTATGGACTATACAGTTGGACTATACTATGGACTATACAGTTGGACTATACTATGGACTATACAGTTGGACTATACTATAGACTATACACGAGAGCACTAACCTGCACATCAGTGGGCACAGACTCCAGAGCCTTCTGTATGACCCGGCAGCCGTACATCTGCAGGGCCAGAGGCAGTACCTGGCCGCGAAGGCGTTGCGCAAGAATCTGCTTCTGCTCTGGCGTACCAAATTCGAGCAGTTTTTGGATAACATAATTGCCAAACACGTCGGTCATGAGCGGATAGGCGGACTGCAGAATCTCTGTGAATACCAGAGTTTTATCACTGGCATTAGCCGACTCCAGCTTCTGCTGTATAAACCTGGACCCGTGCTGGTCCTGGGCGAACTCAACCACGTGACCAGTGAGGTCTTGAAGGCTCAGATTCGGCAGGCGATTCTGGCGGAAGTCTTCCAATAGGCGGGATCGACTGGCGGCGGCTGTTGAATCCTTGGACTGAGCCTGCTGCTGATGGTGATGATGGTGATAAGCGGGGTGTTGATTGTGGTGGCCCCGCGGGTGCTGCTGCTGGCCGGGCATGTTGAAGAAGCCGCCAACAGAATTGGAAGGCGGAGACGAGCCATAAAAGCCTCCGCCGCCGCTACCGCCGTCAGCATTGCCGAACATCGGCGGGAACAACCCGAAGCCAACAGAGTCTTTGTTGTCGACTGCGGCGGCTTTGTAAGCGGCCGCCTGTTGCTGCTGCTGCTGCTGCTGAAACAGCAGGTGATAAGGCAAACCATAAGACATCATATTGCTCAACTGCTGCTGTTGCTGGTAGGAATCAGCGCCTCCTCCGCCGGTACCGCCAGTCATGTAGGGACCGAAGCCGAACTGAGGCGGCAGCATAGCTGGCGACTGTCCCCTTGTTGAAGACAGCAACGCCGCGGCGTCATCCGGCTGGTAGGCGTCTCCAGTGAAGGCGCCGCCGCCGAACTGATGACCCGGCAGGTGCTCCGATTGCTGACGATAATTTAGGCCGCCAGTTAATTGCTGCTGCTGTTGCTGCTGAAGCAGATCGTAGTCGCTGCTGTAGTCCTGCGGGCCGCCAAGCATCATGCCACCGCCGACGCTGGGCGAACCGCTGTCCAACACCTGGCAGTTATTGGTTAATAGACTGGCTTGCATTCGGGATAGGCTTAGAGCAGGGGAGATGATTGCTGAGTGGTGTGTGGGATAGATGGGAGATGATTGCTGAATGGTGTGTGGGATAGATAGGAGATGATTGCTGAGTGGTGTGTGGGATAGATGGGAGATGATTGCTGAATGGTGTGTGGGATAAATTGGAGATGATTGCTGAGTGGTGTGTGGGATAGATAGGAGATGATTGCTGAGTGGTGTGTGGGATAGATAGGAGATGATTGCTGAGTGGTGTGTGGGATAGATGGGAGATGATTGCTGAGTGGTGTGTGGGATAGATGGGGGATGATTGCTGAGTGGTGTGTGGGATAGATGGGAGATGATTGCTGAGTGGTGTGTGGGATAGATAGGAGATGATTGCTGAGTGGTGTGTGGGATAGATGGGAGATGATTGCTGAGTGGGATAGATGGGGGTGATTGCTGAGTGGGAAAGATGGGGGATGATTGCTGAGTGGGATAGATGGGGGTGATTGCTGAGTGGGATAGATGGAGATGACTGCTGTGTGGGATAGATGGAGATGATTGCTGAGTGGGATAGATGGGAGATGACTGCTGAGTGGGATAGATGAGAGATGATTGCTGAGTGGGATAGATGAGAGATGATTGCTGAGTGGGATAGATGAGAGATGATTGCTGAGTGGGATAGATGAGAGATGATTGCTGAGTGGGATAGATGGAGATGATTGCTGAGTGGGATAGATGGGAGATGATTGCTGAGTGGGATAGATGAGAGATGATTGCTGAGTGGGATAGATGAGAGATGATTGCTGAGTGGGATAGATGAGAGATGATTGCTGAGTGGGATAGATGAGAGATGATTGCTGAGTGGGATAGATGGAGATGATTGCTGAGTGGGATAGATGGGAGATGATTGCTGAGTGGGATAGATGGGAGATGATTGCTGAGTGGGATAGATGAGAGATGATTGCTGAGTGGGATAGATGAGAGATGATTGCTGAGTGGGATAGATGGGAGATGATTGCTGAGTGGGATAGATGAGAGATGATTGCTGAGTGGGATAGATGAGAGATGATTGCTGAGTGGGATAGATGGGAGATGATTGCTGAGTGGGATAGATGAGAGATGATTGCTGAGTGGGATAGATGAGAGATGATTGCTGAGTGGGATAGATGAGAGATGATTGCTGAGTGGGATAGATGGGAGATGATTGCTGAGTGGGATAGATGGGAGATGATTGCTGAGTGGGATAGATGAGAGATGATTGCTGAGTGGGATAGATGGGAGATGATTGCTGAGTGGGATAGATGGGAGATGATTGCTGAGTGGGATAGATGGAGATGATTGCTGAGTGGGATAGATGGGAGATGATTGCTGAGTGGGATAGATGAGAGATGATTGCTGAGTGGGATAGATGAGAGATGATTGCTGAGTGGGAAAGATGGGGGATGATTGCTGAGTGGGATAGATGAGAGATGATTGCTGAGTGGGATAGATGGGAGATGATTGCTGAGTGGGATAGATGAGAGATGATTGCTGAGTGGGATAGATGAGAGATGATTGCTGAGTGGGATAGATGGGAGATGATTGCTGAGTGGGATAGATGGAGATTATTGCTGAGTGGGATAGATGGAGATGATTGCTGAGTGGGATAGATGGAGATGATTGCTGAGTGGGATAGATGGGAGATGATTGCTGAGTGGGATAGATGGGAGATGATTGCTGAGTGGGATAGATGGAGATGATTGCTGAGTGGGATAGATGGGAGATGATTGCTGAGTGGGATAGATGAGAGATGATTGCTGAGTGGGATAGATGGGAGATGATTGCTGAGTGGGATAGATGAGAGATGATTGCTGAGTGGGATAGATGAGAGATGATTGCTGAGTGGGAAAGATGGGGGATGATTGCTGAGTGGGATAGATGAGAGATGATTGCTGAGTGGGATAGATGGGAGATGATTGCTGAGTGGGATAGATGAGAGATGATTGCTGAGTGGGATAGATGAGAGATGATTGCTGAGTGGGATAGATGAGAGATGATTGCTGAGTGGGATAGATGGGAGATGATTGCTGAGTGGGATAGATGGGAGATGATTGCTGAGTGGGATAGATGAGAGATGATTGCTGAGTGGGATAGATGGGAGATGATTGCTGAGTGGGATAGATGGGAGATGATTGCTGAGTGGGATAGATGGAGATGATTGCTGAGTGGGATAGATGGGAGATGATTGCTGAGTGGGATAGATGAGAGATGATTGCTGAGTGGGATAGATGGAGATGATTGCTGAGTGGGATAGATGGGGGATGATTGCTGAGTGGGATAGATGAGAGATGATTGCTGAGTGGGAAAGATGGGGGATGATTGCTGAGTGGGATAGATGAGAGATGATTGCTGAGTGGGAAAGATGGGGATGATTGCTGAGTGGGATAGATGAGAGATGATTGCTGAGTGGGAAAGATGAGAGATGATTGCTGAGTGGGATAGATGGGAGATGATTGCTGAGTGGGATAGATGAGAGATGATTGCTGAGTGGGATAGATGAGAGATGATTGCTGAGTGGGATAGATGGGAGATGATTGCTGAGTGGGATAGATGGGAGATGATTGCTGAGTGGGATAGATGAGAGATGATTGCTGAGTGGGATAGATGAGAGATGATTGCTGAGTGGGAAAGATGGGGGATGATTGCTGAGTGGGATAGATGGGAGATGATTGCTGAGTGGGATAGATGAGAGATGATTGCTGAGTGGGAAAGATGGGGGATGATTGCTGAGTGGGATAGATGAGAGATGATTGCTGAGTGGGATAGATGGAGATGATTGCTGAGTGGGATAGATGGGGGATGATTGCTGAGTGGGATAGATGAGAGATGATTGCTGAGTGGGAAAGATGGGGGATGATTGCTGAGTGGGATAGATGAGAGATGATTGCTGAGTGGGAAAGATGGGGGATGATTGCTGAGTGGGATAGATGAGAGATGATTGCTGAGTGGGAAAGATGAGAGATGATTGCTGAGTGGGATAGATGGGAGATGATTGCTGAGTGGGATAGATGAGAGATGATTGCTGAGTGGGATAGATGAGAGATGATTGCTGAGTGGGATAGATGGGAGATGATTGCTGAGTGGGATAGATGGGAGATGATTGCTGAGTGGGATAGATGAGAGATGATTGCTGAGTGGGAAAGATGGGGGATGATTGCTGAGTGGGATAGATGGGAGATGATTGCTGAGTGGGATAGATGAGAGATGATTGCTGAGTGGGAAAGATGGGGGATGATTGCTGAGTGGGAAAGATGAGGGATGATTGCTGAGTGGGATAGATGAGAGATGATTGCTGAGTGGGATAGATGGGAGATGATTGCTGAGTGGGATAGATGGAGATGGAAGAACCGCAGAACGCACCTGATCGACAATCTTCATGCCCATGGCAATGAGATCTTTGCTATTAGGCGACAGAGCCTGGTCCTGCGACTGCACCAAGCCGTGCCGGTGCTGCTGGGCCAACTGGCCGCCGCCGCCACCGACGCCGGTCGACATGTCGATAGGCTGCGAGACGGCGTGCTCGCTGCTGCCGCCGACAATATCGACAGCGGCGGAAACCGCAGGCGGCCAGCCAGACGAATTTGAGCCGGATGAAACTGCCGGATTGCGATTGGCAGCAGCGGCCGAGGTTGGAATATCCCAGGGATAGGCGGCCTGGCCCTCCCAGATGCCGCCGCCGCCGCCTCCATCCTGGCTAGTCAGGTGGAACCGGTCGAACCGGCTGCTGAGATCGGCGACCCCGCCGCCGCCTACGCCGCCAAGAAACTCGAGCCCATTGTCTGGGCCCATCGTTTATCAACATAGGCATTGATTGAGTCTAGCTGCTGGCGCTGGAACTGATACGATACCTGGGCGTCGTCCTGCGAACGCGACAGATAGGCTGTGCGGTCTGACATACTACTTACTGGCCTGCGAAGTTTTTAGCTGAATTCGGCGACTCTACAATGTTATTTTTAATAGGCAACGTTTAGTTAATAAATAATGACAATACAATATACATATAGACAACATACTGAATGCTTTCCAAGTCTTAATTTTTATTCAAAATAACTCTAGACTAATATACAAGCAATGTACTACTAAAGCTTTATAGTATCTATAGGACAAATGTAGGACAAATAGGCTAGATAGACTTAGGCAATCTCTTATATCTAAAGCTGAGTGGATTGATCGATTGACCATTAGACTGGGTTTAATGCGTATTACAACTATATCTAAATTATTAATGGTAAACACTGCTAAGTACATACCAATGAACACTAAGGCATTCTTAGGCATACCAAAATAGGAATCTCTTGTGACAAAAAATTATCTTTTACTACTTACAAGAAAAAATAAATTAAGTGTAATATTTTTTTTCAGTACTATCTTTATTTCAACTAAATTTTTTCTAAGACTTTTATTACTGAATACTTATAATTCAATTTATATTCAATTATTAAGACCACTTAACTTGATAGATATATTAACCAAACATACTGACTTAATATTGAAGTAACACAAATGATTTATATACTATAAAATTCTAGAGTATACTAAATGAGATATTACATAATAATCATATTATAGCCAAAATTTACTTTGTCTATAATCTTGGCTATTATATATCAATACTAATGATTAAAACTTGGGTATTTATAGCCTTTAAACATTCATTAATACCTTATAATAGCTCTTTATTATTTACTTATAATATATATTGGGTCTAGTTAGACTTGAAATTAGAATATATATGCTATCGAATTGATAATATGATTGATTATTTTATTTATTTATCTTTTAAGACATAAGTGCCATTTTTTATTTTTAAAATTTTAAAAACTTATTTTGGGATCTTCCAAGCTTATGCAAATAGGCTAAGATCTAGAGAATTTATATGTTTAATACAAATTTGCACATGCCATAGTAATCACTATTGTGACATTGATAGTTCTTTTGTCTCTTTAGTTCTTTGGTTGGTATTTGCTAGGAATTTTTAATGTATATTTTGATTATTTCAATATGTTGTATTTTTATGTCTGCTGAAAATGGTTAGCAACACTTTGTTTTACTAGGTTGGCAATACTTTATTTGACATTTTAAATTCTTTGGCTTCAAAGGAGACAGTTTTTGGGAGCTTCGCTAATAGTCTTATTGCTAACAAGTTAATTATTACAAGCATTATCAAAGAATGCTATCTGCCAGATCTAGAACTGCATCTAACCTAAGTAGGCCCTACCATATTTTCTTATAAGATCATAATCTCCAAAGCCACTCCAACCTAATTCATTACTTTGTTTGCTTATTAATTATATATACATATAATAATACTATCTAATAATATACTAATTTACTACTATCTATTTGAGAGAAAATACAAATAATCAAATCAAATAATTAGCAAGTTGGTCATCAATCACAATCAAGGTTCAATATGTTTATTACTAGTTTTTATATATAAAGCAACTATCAACATGCAAATCTTATATTTAATTAGATATTTGTTATACTCTAGGTTTTTAGTGCAAAATATATGTATGTACCCTAAATTAAAAAAATGCACCTTGAAATTGAAAAGTGAATACAGTTTAGTATAGTCTCATAACCTTTTTTTTCTTTGAAGTCTCATTTGCCTCATTTGCTTTAAAAAAGAAAAAAATAAATTATACTTTGAGCTTTAAAATTGCACCTTGAAATTGAGCATAAGGTATAATTTCAAAAAGTTTTCTTTGGCAAAAAACCAGTTTACACCCATAGACATAGTCAGGAAGATGGCCTTTTCATGGAAAATTTTGATGCAAAAAGGGGTTGGACATGTGCCGCACTAGTGCATTCCAGTGCAAAAACAAGCAAGGAAGAAAATCTGGTGCAGTACAATGCAAGACAAAAAAATTGATATAATTTGGTACAAGAAAAACTTCCAATGAGACAATATTTTCTGTAATAGAAAATTAGCATGTAGGCCTATAATTTCTTATAATTAGCACTTTTTGTTTGCTAATGTATTGACAGCTTTTTAATTGATTTACATTAACATTACATTTTCTATCAAACATGTTCATAGACAAATTTTACTGGCATTTTTCAAATAGAAAATAACTGATTTTTGCATGGCACAATTAAACTTTTTTGATAGGAATAGGCCTAGTTCTGGCACACAGTGTAAGCAAAGTTTTTTGATAAGATTTGTTGTGGTGTACAGCGCAATCAAACTTTTTTTGATAGGATTCATTCTGGCACAGGCATGCCATAATCCTGACTATGGGTTTACACTAGAATAATAATACTAATAATATGTTTATATACATTAATGATTAATAGCAGGGTTTTATATCTAAATAAAAAAAAATTCCATAAAAAGTAGGCCTATTTATTATTATTTATAATAACACAACACAATACATGATAATAGAATAGTAAAGTACAATATAGTTTAATAATAAATATATTTATAGAATTTTTATTTACATAAAAACAATTTTGATATATAATAATAATAAAACTGTCTATGAATAGCTAGAATAGGAAGGCAACCTTAATAAAGAGCTAAATGTTCAAGTCGTCAACTACCAAAATTGAAATCTCACATCGTCACATGTCTAATCTAAGAAACCTAAAATGACTTGTTGCACTTTATTTAATCTAGACAATCCAATAAGTTAAGAATGGAATACTTACTTTTGGTTTTATGTATACAGATCAGATGTACAATATATACAGCCTGTACAATACTTTGAAAGCTTGCACTAGCAGGATTCAGATGCTTCAGGCAATGTAGATGCCAGGCAAATTACAATTATCAGCGTGAAATCGAACAATTATGTTACAACAATCACCAGATTGTATTTATTGCACGTGGTATTTACAAATAGTCGTAAGTACGTTCTTAAATTTTCCGGAAATTTTTTCGACTGTCTTTCCACCCTAATGGCCTCCGATCTCCCATAAGATAAGATAATCTCTCTAAATTATAATAGGGATAATTTAGACATGCAGCACACTGTTGGGTAACCATCCCTCGCCCGTCAGTCATGTCGAGTTAGTATATCTACCCCTTGTGGTTTAGTATCCTATATTCGATTTAACCTTTCCACATCGCAGTTTTTAGATAGTTCTTATTCAAGGCAATTTAATTATATTTACAATTATTATTTAAGCAGTCTTTGCTGCCGCAAGAGAGAAGTGTTGTTGCTTTAGCCAAGGACTACTCAATTAGAGTAGCTGAGTAGTCCTTGGCTTTGGCTTTAGAAGAGAAGAGGTTCAGTATAATGTGTGATCTTTACAACCAGTACATTGATTGCTTTTTGGAGCGCACTTTTTCCTTTTACATGAATTTACTTTGTTTCAATCTTCTGAAAACTTCTTAAAAGTTTATTAACCTTAGTAGTACATGGGATTTTAATAGTTAATTATCAGATCTGCATCCTACGCTCGTAAAGGCCAGAGACTCACACGTAACCAAGTTTTGCGTGCTGTCCATTTGAGGAGGAAACCATAAACCCTTTAGGTCCCCTAAGTCGAAGCGACTTACTGTATAGTAACAGGTTGAGAGTCCCGTCTTATTTGCAAAAAAATCTCTTGGTTTAATTTTGCTCCGGTGACTGGTGTCATGCCTCTGGCACTGGACTTAAAACACGTACTGGAGCCACGAATGAGATGAATTTATGCATAAATGTAAAAGGGAGCGAGCCAAACATGTACAAAACCAACGCCGGCCCTAGCTTGTTCAGTCGCGTGGATCTGCATGGTTATTTCACAAAAATGTGCTTTGTACACATTGGCACCAATTAGTAGCACTACGGTCGTACATGCATCATGCAATCATGTACATACATGTACTCGTATATGTACATGTATTGTTAACATGTAGCTGAATATGATAAATATTTTAAACAGTCTCACATACATGTATATTTAGATGTACGTAGATCGTAATATTAATATTTGAAAATCAGCCGCTTTGCATGTTGTTACCAATACATAAACTAACTTTTACTATGTACGTCTCATATGCATACAGGTGCATATATAAAGTTTTTAGATTACTAAAGGAAAGAGCAAGTCACACGACATATATGCTTCCTTCTACCCACACTTCCTTTCTTTTCGTTCTTTCACACCCTATCGCTCGTTAAAAGGTAAGCGCCTAGCTTTGTTAGGACACACAGCTGTGCCCGAATGCGAGATTCAACATGCATGTTGGAGGACTTAACGGGGGGAGGAGGTTGGAGGCTTTAGCTTAAGACATTTTGGCGCATAATATTATATAAGTGCGCATTAGTCGCCAAATAATAATTAGCACAGCTATTCAGCTAAAATTAGCAAAACGAATCACAATTGCGAAAGTTTTCTCTGCTCGTGAGAGCCTTATAGGGTCAGCTACAAATTTGTATTATAGCCAGCGAAAACTAAGGGTCTAAGGCTCTATTTTCTAGATAAATATATAGGATTTTTTTAGCTAACCAGTACCTAATTTCATAATAGTCGAATTTGATCGAATGCTGGCCAACAGGCGGCGTCAGGTGCTCCGTCTGGCCACCTCGGACCAGGCGTGCGAGGAGCTGCCGTTGACTGTCGCTGGCACTCAAAGCCATAGCATCAGCGGTGCCGGCCAGCAGGACGCCTGGCAGCGACTGACAGAGCTGGATCATCGCCTTCATCAGCCAGTGACCAGCGAACTCATTCAAAATAACAACAATAAGCCTGCTCAAGCTAATACACTGTGCTCAATTTGCCACCAGTTGGACCGTCATTACCTGGTGTGGCGCCTGCCACCGGAGTCCGTTCGGCTGAGCCCGCAGGTCGGCCCGACCACATCGGAGTGGGCAGGCGCGGTGACTCGGGCAGCTGAGCGGGGCAGTCCGGTGCTGCAGAGCCTCTTTGACGAGCTACAAAACGACAACGGCTCGCTCACTTTCGACCAATCAGAGCCCACCAGCCGTCTTGTAGCCGACGTTGCCGGCTTCCTCAGCGAGCTGGTCAGCTGTCAGCTGAGCGCCGAGCTGCCCGCAGTGTTCGGCGACGCCTCCGTCACCCTAATCGGCGGCTGGGCTCAGGAGACGGCGCTGACCAGCGAATTCCCCGTGCTGGACTTTGTGGTCAACCTGCCCGGCTGGGCCCGCGCCAGCCGCCTCTGCCTGTGCCAGCTGGCACCGGGCCGGGCCAACGGAGTCGTCGTGCGGCACCGCGCAGCCGGCCCGGCCCAGCTGGTTGAAGCATCCGCGCCGCACCGGGCCTGCGCGTCCGCCATCGAAACCGCCGTGCTGCAGCGAGCGCTCGGCCTGCTCGAACAGCAGCGCGGCGGTGCCGGCTGGCGGAGTCGCTTGACGCCAAGCCGCGAGCTCGGCTGGTGGCGCCAGGCCGGACGGGACTGGCCTGCGGAGGCCGCCCAGCCCAAGCGGCTGCGGCTCAACCTGGCCTGGCGGGGGCCGGACGATGCCGCCGCCCGCCTCTGCGGCGTCAACGTCTGGTTCGGCGTCCCCGTGCTGTTGATGGTCGGCGGGCCGCCCGAGGCGGAGCAGCGGCAGCTGCGCGGCCACCTCCTGCTGGGCGCCGGAGAGCCGCGGCTGCTCCGGCTGGCGCTGGAGGAGCGCCGATGGGCGCTGAGCCGCAGCCGCGGCTGCCACGACCCGCTGCCACTGCTGTGCCGGGCGGCCAAATTCGTGCTGAAGCTCGGCGAATACCTGGCCGAGGACGTCAGCATGACCGGCGAGCACCGGCGCCAGCCGGATCTGTCGTTCTGCGTCAACTCGGCGCTGCGCGAGCTGGCGCTGCGTTACGGCGACAGCGGCGTCCGGCAGGAGGCCTTCGCCAAAGGCGCGGGTCTGCAGGACCGCCTGCTGGACCTGCTGCGGGCGCTGCTCGGATCGAGGCTCAGCCGGGAGGAGCCGGCCGTCTTCACGGAGTCGCTGCGGCTCGGTCTCAGCCAGCAGCAGACGTCGTCCGCATCTGCTTCGTCAGCGACGCCGCTGTCGGAGTCAACGGTGTCGATCGTGCGGTACCTGGAGCGCGCGAACCAGCTGCCGCAGGGCACGGAGAACCTGCTGCCCACCATGCTGCAGTATTTTCAGCTGAAAAACCAGCCGGACCGCCTGCTGCGGGGCGATGAAGACGACAGGCTGCTGGGGCTGGCCACTCAGATCTCCTTCGACCTGCTGACCCTGTCGGACTGATGGGGCCGAAGAAGATTATCTTGCAATTTTGTATTCAGCTATAATTACATCGGAAAGTTGACGGTATAGAAAGAATCAAGTAGTAATCACAAATCAATAAATATATATACATATTTGCATTCGATTGCGACCAGGTGATTAGAAGTCAAATATCAGAGAGGTACATCTTACGCACAGGTACATTAAAGGTCAATTTGGTACATATATGTATGTCACAATATTTAAACATTAAAAGGAACAAATTCTAGGATAGTTAACAGATAATTATATACTGGGTAACAGATAATGAGTGTAAGCGTATCTCAGATTTCCAGCTACCGGTTGTACTTTTACAGTTGATTATAAAATGCCTGTTTTTGCATCCCCTCGATATTGTTTGTTCTTCCTAATTGGTAGCCAGATTACCTCATTATCCTCGTATGGGGAAAATCCCTCAACAGAGATCAGTGAATAAGATTATCCTTTAAAATTGAAACTTTGCTCGGGAAATGCGCCTATGTATATCCCTTCTGGAAAGCAAGAGACCAATACTCATATCTCAAGGGACGTCGGCATGGATTTTATGATGGAGGGGGCAAGCCAAGAATTCTACATGCACATGACTAAATTCCTACATGTACATTGTTATGAGAATCAGTGTTCTTAGCACCCTTTTTTGCGCCCAGGCCCTCATTTTGGCGCCACAGGCAGACACTCATTTTGGCTCCACAGACAGGCACTCATTTTGGCTCCACAGACAGGCACTCATTTTGGCTCCACAGACAGGCACTCATTTTGGCTCCACAGACAGGCACTCATTTTGGCTCCACAGACAGGCACTCATTTTGGCTCCACAGACAGGCACTCATTTTGGCTCCACAGACAGGCACTCATTTTGGCTCCACAGACAGGCACTCATTTTGGCTCCACAGACAGGCACTCATTTTGGCTCCACAGACAGGCACTCATTTTGGCTCCACAGACAGGCACTCATTTTGGCTCCACAGACAGGCACTCATTTTGGCGCCACATGTAGGCACTCATTTTGGCGCCGCAAGCAGGCACTCATTTTGGCGCCACAGGCAGGCACTCATTTTGGCGCCACAGGCAGGCACTCATTTTGGCGCCACAGGCAGGCACTCATTTTGGCTCCACAGACAGGCACTCATTTTGGCGCCACAGGCAGGCACTCATTTTGGCTCCACAGACAGGCACTCATTTTGGCTCCACAGACAGGCACTCATTTTGGCGCCACAGGTAGGCACTCATTTTGGCGCCGCAAGCAGGCACTCATTTTGGCGCCACAGACAGGCACTCATTTTGGCGCCACAGGCAGGCATTCATTTTGGCGCCGCAGGCAGACACTCATTTTGGCGCCACAGGCAGGCACTCATTTTGGCTCCACAGACAGGCACTCATTTTGGCGCCACAGGTAGGCACTCATTTTGGCGCCACAGGCAGGCACTCATTTTGGCGCCACAGGCAGGCACTCATTTTAGCGCCACAGGCACTCATTTTGGCGCCGCAGGCAGACACTCGTTTTGGCGCCACAGACAGGCACCCATTTTGGCGCCGCAAGCAGGCACTCATTTTGGCGCCACAGGTAGGCACTCATTTTGGCGCCGCAAGCAGGCACTCATTTTGGCGCCACAGGCAGGCACTCATTTTGGCGCCACAGGCAGGCACTCATTTTGGCGCCACAGACAGGCACCCATTTTGGCGCCACAGGCAGGCACCCATTTTGGCTCCACAGACAGGCACCCATTTTGGCGCCACAGGCAGGCACTCATTTTGGCGCCACAGACAGGCACTCATTTTGGCGCCACAGGCAGGCATTCATTTTGGCGCCACAGGCAGGCATTCATTTTGGCGCTGCAGGCAGACACTCATTTTGGCGCCACAGGCAGGCACTCATTTTGGCGCCACAGGCAGGCATTCATTTTGGCGCCGCAGGCAGACACTCATTTTGGCGCCACAGGCAGGCACTCATTTTGGCGCCACAGGCAGGCACTCATTTTGGCGCCACAGGCAGACACTCATTTTGGCTCCACAGACAGGCACTCATTTTGGCTCCACAGACAGGCACTCATTTTGGCGCCACAGGCAGGCACTCATTTTGGCTCCACAGACAGGCACTCATTTTGGCGCCACAGGTAGGCACTCATTTTGGCGCCACAGGCAGGCACTCATTTTGGCGCCACAGGCACTCATTTTGGCGCCGCAGGCAGACACTCGTTTTGGCGCCACAGACAGGCACTCATTTTGGTGCTGCAGGCAGGCACTCATTTTGGCGCCACAGGTAGGCACTCATTTTGGCGCCACAGGCAGGCACTCATTTTAGCGCCACAGGCACTCATTTTGGCGCCGCAGGCAGACACTCGTTTTGGCGCCACAGACAGGCACTCATTTTGGTGCTGCAGGCAGGCACTCATTTTGGCGCCGCAGGCAGGCACTCATTTTGGCGCCACAGGCAGGCACCCATTTTGGCGCCGCAAGCAGGCACTCATTTTGGCGCCACAGGTAGGCACTCATTTTGGCGCCGCAAGCAGGCACTCATTTTGGCGCCACAGGCAGGCACTCATTTTGGCGCCACAGGCAGGCACTCATTTTGGCGCCACAGGCAGGCACCCATTTTGGCGCCACAGGCAGGCACCCATTTTGGCTCCACAGACAGGCACCCATTTTGGCGCCACAGGCAGGCACTCATTTTGGCGCCACAGACAGGCACTCATTTTGGCGCCACAGGCAGGCATTCATTTTGGCGCCACAGGCAGGCATTCATTTTGGCGCTGCAGGCAGACACTCATTTTGGCGCCACAGGCAGGCACTCATTTTGGCGCCACAGGCAGGCATTCATTTTGGCGCCGCAGGCAGGCACTCATTTTGGCGCCACAGGCAGGCACTCATTTTGGCGCCACAGGCAGGCACTCATTTTGGCGCCACAGGCAGACACTCATTTTGGCTCCACAGACAGGCACTCATTTTGGCGCCACAGGCAGGCACTCATTTTGGCGCCACAGGCAGGCATTCATTTTGGCGCCGCAGGCAGACACTCATTTTGGCGCCGCAAGCAGGCACTCATTTTGGCGCCCTGAAGCAAAATTATTGATTTCCACAACAGTTCAAAAGGTAAAAATAGCATTGGCATATTCCCCCCACAGCTTTTACTGGGGGGCATGTCATCCCCCCCCCCCCGGTGGCGACGCCCTGCATATCTCTAGTGCATTAATTGATGAAGCATTATAGACTAATCTTCTAAACAGGTTTTACGAGTATTTAGTAGCCTTCAGCCAAAGTTGCAATAATGAGCCCAATGAAAGCAGATTATAGAATTGAAGTCAAGCAAGACTTCGAAAGTTTCAAAAAGAAGCAGCCATGCGCCGACAGTTGGTGTTTCGGGTGTCATTTTCTGAACAGGCAGAAGCAAATGCAGCAGAAGATGAATGCCATGCTAATTAGCAGGCTAATTATCAGCACTATCGAAGTGGCCTTCATTCCTTCGGTTGGCGCCGCCTGCGTCTCGTGACCGCCTCCGGCTGTGGTTGTCGGCGGATTTGTCCGAGCGCCGCCGCCCGATGACTCAGAGGCAGTGCGAGAAACCGCAGTGAGCAGAATTAGAAGCTTTAGAGCTTGAAGAAGATTGCTCGGCCTCATGGCTCCGACTGAATAGTGACCAGTTGAATTGTAAAATTTTCACCTGAACTCTTCTTTCCAGCATCCAACGCGATCTTGCAGGGCGGTGTGCTGCGAAGGCCGGTTTTCGGGAGGGGATGGTGGCTTAATTAATAATGCAAATTAGCGCCTTGCACCTAATTTCTTGGAACCGTGGGAATTGAGGCGAAATAAGATAAGGGCACGTGCAAAACAAAAGAAACTGTACCTGGGAGGTACATGTAGAGATGTCCTACCTGGGATGTACATGTAGAGGTGTCCTACCTGGGAGGTACATGTAGAGGTGTCCTACCTGGGAGGTACATGTAGAGGTGTCCTACCTGGGAGGTACATGTAGAGGTGTCCTACCCGGGAGGTACATGTAGAGATGTCCTACCTGGGATGTACATGTAGAGATGTCCTACCTGGGATGTACATGTAGAGGTGTCCTACCCGGGAGGTACATGTAGAGGTGTCCTACCTGGGATGTACATGTAGAGATGTCCTACCCGGGAGGTACATGTAGAGGTGTCCTACCTGGGAGGTACATGTAGAGGTGTCCTACCTGGGAGGTACATGTAGAGGTGTCCTACCTGGGAGGTACATGTAGAGATGTCCTACCTGGGATGTACATGTAGAGATGTCCTACCCGGGAGGTACATGTAGAGGTGTCCTACCTGGGAGGTACATATAGAGGTGTCCTACCTGGGAGGTACATGTAGAGGTGTCCTACCTGGGAGGTACATGTAGAGGTGTCCTACCTGGGATGTACATGTAGAGGTGTCCTACCTGGGATGTACATGTAGAGGTGTCCTACCTGGGAGGTACATGTAGAGGTGTCCTACCCGGGATGTACATGTAGAGGTGTCCTACCCGGGATGTACATGTAGAGATGTCCTACCTAGGAGGTACATGTAGAGGTGTCCTACCTGGGAGGTACATGTAGAGGTGTCCTACCTGGGAGGTACATGTAGAGGTGTCCCACATGGTTCGTATTCTTAGAGGAGAGCACAATCTAACAAAGAGCATATATGTATACGTTAAAGACTGTGAATACAGCGAGTCATGCAATACCGCTCCTCCACCTAAGTCTCCATGCTTGAATGCCAGAATAGACATGGATGGACTGACTCAGGACTACTAAATGTTCTTATGTAGTGGAACTTCGCCCCCAACAAACTTGTTTTCTGCATGCCTCTATTCTGTCCACTTCGTGCCAAGATTTGATGGGGCTTTTCATACGACTCGTTTCCAGTCCAGCGGAATTCTATACATGTTTATAGGAGTCCCTGGACTTTAACCCCTGGGATTTAGCGGCAGACAACAGCTGTTCCTGCCTTAGCTGGGTGGGGGGGGGGTGTTGAGCTCTGAGCGACTCTGGTTTTTGTACGAGTAGAATACCGCGCTATATTGGAAGCCATACCGGATAGCCCAATAAACAATTAAAGATTGTCCGGAATGGGACCTGGGGATCCAGGGGAGCGCCAGATTTGGAATATTTGTGGTTTCATTAAAGTCAGAAATTTCTCAGAATTGAATTAACTCTCTGCCAGATAATTCAGTTGGCAGAGAGCGTAAATAAAATGAAAACTATAAAAGACTGAGGTGTGAGACAGTGAGAGAGTGTGAGACAGTGAGAGAGTGTGACACAGTGAGAGAGGTGTGACACAGTGAGAGAGGTGTGAGACAGTGAGAGAGGTGTGACACAGTGAGAGAGGTGTGACACAGTGAAAGAGGTGTGACACAGTGAGAGAGGTGTGAGACAGTGAGAGAGGTGTGAGACTGAGAGAGGTGTGACACAGTGAGAGAGGTGTGAGACAGTGAGAGAGGTGTGAGACAGTGAGAGAGGTGTGAGACAGTGAGAGAGGGAGAGACAAGGGAGAGAGGGAGAGACAGAAGGGAGAGAGGGAGAGACAGAAGGAAGAGAGGGAGAGACAGAAGGGAGAGAGGGAGAGACAGAAGGGAGAGAGGGAGAGACAGAAGGGAGAGAGGGAGAGACAGAAGGGAGAGAGGGAGAGACAGAAGGGAGAGAGGGAGAGACAGAAGGGAGAGAGGGAGAGACAGAAGGGAGAGGGAGAGACAGAAAGGAGAGAGGGAGAGACAGAAGGGAGAGAGGGAGAGACAGAAGGGAGAGAGGGCGAGGGAAAGCAGTGAGCTGAGATGGAAGTCAAGTAGAATGAATAAGTAAGAAGCATTCACTGCTAAGTATACTCACAAATAAGTATATCCTGGCAAACAGTCAGCAGTCAACAGTCAACAGGATGCACTGAACGCGTAGACAAAGTAGGGCAAGACTGGCGGCTGGAGGGAGCAGCTTAGCAGAAATGGCTGCAGCAGCAAAAGCATCAATTGTTTTATAGCAGCAAATCTTGCAGCTATTATTGCCCTCCCTCTGTAGCCGCCTGTTGGATGGTAGGCAATTTTTAGCGAGACAGAGAATAAGGATTTAAACTGGTGCAGGCACGGGGGAGCGGGGAGCTTAGGATGTAGCATGAATAGGAAAAAAGACGGGATGGTGAAGTGTTGAGAAGAATTTGAATGAAGACTGCCCCCCCCCCCAGCTGACAGTGCAGCTGTGGGGACTGAGTTAGGAGGGAGAGTGGCCAGGGTCTGCTTCACAATTAACTAAAAGCGAATTATAAATATTCATTTTGGAGCATTATTACCGGGTACTTGGGTCGCTAGATTAGCAATCCATTACTAATTGTACACTACACTAGTTGCTAGATTAGCAATCCATTACTAATTGCACATTACACTAATCGCTAGATTAGCAATCCATTACTAATTGTACACTACACTAGTTGCTAGATTAGCAATCCATTACTAATTGCACATTACACTAATCGCTAGATTAGCAATCCATTACTAATTGTACACTACACTAGTTGCTAGATTAGCAATCCATTACTAATTGCACATTACACTAATCGCTAGATTAGCAATCCATTACTAATTGTACATTACACTAGTCGCTAGATTAGCAATCCATTACTAATTGCACATTACACTAATCGCTAGATTAGCAATCCATTACTAATTGTACATTACACTAATCGCTAGATTAGCAATCCATTACTAATTGCACATTACACTAGTCGCTAGATTAGCCATCTATTACTAATTGCACACTACACTAGTCGCTAGATTAGCAATCCATTACTAATTGCACATTACACAAGTCATAGTTTAGCAATCCATTTTTTTATTAAAAAAACAAACAATAGTGACAAATCAAAATTACTTTGCATTTCACTCCATCGGTGTTAAAGACTTGAACCGGTGCATTTAGTTGTAGAATTATTAATTTAATACCGGTTTAATAGTAGGCAGGTAATTCAATAGATTATTAATTAATTCAAGGATTATTCAGCTTACTTTCTGTAGCCTCAACGCAGCAGGTTTTGAGATGACTCGAAAAATTTATAATGCAACAATCTGAAGACAGCGTTGAAAAGGTTAGATCAGAAAACAATTCAAGCAAATTAGAAAACAAAGGTTTCTAAGTTCACTGATAAGGTAAGCTGATAACAGCAGCCTAACAATATTATGACAAAGCATTATTTTTTATATATTTAAAGGAAATTTAAACTAACCCAAAACTCCAACAAACTTTGAGTAAGTACAAAACAATAACAATAGCAGAGACAATAAAAAACAGATATTTGTAGTAAAAAATGCTCCACTAAAGCCATAATTGAAACTAGGTATTTTATTTAGTCAGTTCTTGCGCTACACATTTCTGCATTCTGCATTCTGCATTTTCTGTGTCCAAATTGGGCTGGCAAGCTATCACTTAGACCACTGGCTTTTATGTACATGCTCTTCACTATGATGTGATGAAAATCAGACAGCGTTTAATTACATTATACAAGTGTAACACCGACACTTCATATCTCCGACACTTCATATCTCCGACACTTCATATCTCCGACACTTCATATCTCCGACACTTCATATCTCAAACACTTCATATCTCCGACACTTCATATCTCCGACACTTCATATCTCCGACACTTCATATCTCCGACACTTCATATCTCCGACACTTCATATCTCCGACACTTCATATCTCAGACACTTCATATCCCCGACACTTCATATCTCAGACACTTCATTTCTCAGGCACTTCACACCTCCGACACTTTATATCTCAGACACTTTATATCTCAGACACTTCATATCTCAGACACGTCATATCTCAGACACTTCATATCTCCGACACTTCATATCTCAGACACTTCATATCTCAGACACTTCATATCTCAGACACTTCATATCTCAGACACTTCATATCTCAGACACTTCATATCTCCGACACTTCATATCTCAGACACTTCATATCCCCGACAATTCATATCTCCGACACTTCATATCTCCGACACTTCATATCCCCGACACTTCATATCTCAGACACTTCATATCTCAGACACTTCATATCTCAGACACTTCATATCTCAGACACTTCATATCTCCGACACTTTATATCTCCGACACTTCATATCTCCGACACTTCATATCTCCGACACTTCATATCTCTGGCACTTTATATCTCAGACACTTTATATCTCCGACACTTCATATCTCCGACACTTCATATCTCAGACACTTCATATCTCCGACACTTCATATCTCCGACACTTCATATCTCAGACACTTCATATCCCCGACACTTCATATCTCCGACACTTCATATCTCAGACACTTCATATCCCCGACACTTCATATCTCCGACACTTCATATCTCCGACACTTCATATCTCAGACACTTCATATCTCAGACACTTCATATCTCCGACACTTCATATCTCCGACACTTCATATCCCCGACACTTCATATCTCAGACACTTCATATCCCCGACACTTCATATCTCCGACACTTTATATCTCCGACACTTCATATCTCAGACACTTCATATCTCAGACACTTCATATCTCAGACACTTCATATTTCAGACACTTCATACCTCCGACACTTCATATCTCCGACACTTCATATCTCAGACACTTCATATCCCCGACAATTCATATCTCCGACACTTCATATCTCCGACACTTCATATCTCCGACACTTTATATCTCAGACACTTCATATCTCCGACACTTCATATCTCCGACACTTCATATCTCCGACACTTCATATCTCAGACACTTCATATCCCCGACACTTCATATCTCCGTTAGGAATAGGTTATTAAGCTTGGTGGGAGATAAGAAGTTTTGGAAATATGAAAGAGGTGAGTTCAGAGACATGAAATTTCGAAATTTTTATTTATGAAACTGAATATTCAAACCGGCCAGAACGCAGGACAGAAATGGCAATTGCGCTATTATTAAAAGCATTGCTGCTCAGATTTTGATGGACAATAAGACGAGGCTAAAAGTTCAGGAATGACCGCCGCCCTGCTTCTTGCGCCTGTTAATATAATAGAGCGGCTTCTGCTGCTGCTGCTGAGCCCTGGACGGCTCCAGCAGCTCCTTCGGCACATCCGACAGCGGGTCCGCCCGGCCTCCGCCCCCAGAGCCGCCGTCGCCGCCGCTGGACCCGCCAGCCGAGGACCGCTTCGGGGAATCGCCGCCGCCGCCTCCGCCAGCGGCCGCTCTCAGTCGGGACAGCAGCCCGGAGAGCGCGGCGGCCACGGCCGGGCCAATCAGATCGCGGTGGTGGGCCAGCAGCAGCACGAGGGCGGTGAATGGAATCAATAGGAACGAGCCAGTGCTGATCTCGCGCTCCGATAAGCGCCTAGTGGCGGCAAAGTCGAAGTGCAAATTCACGGCGCTGCCGTTAGACAGGAAGCGGCGCTCCTCGGTGCCAAACGAATACAGGTGGCGGGGCAGGCGGCTGTGCAGGGTGACCACGTACTGCTGATTGTCATTCGGCACGGCGCTGGAGTACATGAGGATGCGGTCGGCCAGGTCGCAGGCGTCCGTAAGGCGACCGGGGCTGAGCTCCGGGTGTACGGTCAGGTGCAGCGATTGACGCTGCTCGCGATTCTTGGCCGACACGGTGACAAACAGGTCGGTGTGGCCCGGCCGCGGCAGGCCGTAGAACACCAGGCCGGTGGCGTCGGCCGCGGCCACGGTGACGGACTCGGACGGCGGCAATGTCCGGTCTACGGCCGGCTGTCCGGGCCGCACGGAGACGTTATAGCGGCAGCCAGAGGCAAGGCCGCGCAGGCGGAACTCACCACCAGCGTCCGTGTCGGCCGTCTCGGTGCCCTGCTGGCAGGCCGGGTCGGGGACGCCCGTGACGGCAATGTCAGCCAGCGGCGCGCCAGACAGGGAGACCACGCGGCCGTAGGCTGAGTAGCCGGTGCGGACTGGGCGTAGGGTGACCTCAGTGACCTCGCCCTCCTTCACCTGGATGCAGTTTAGCGAATAAATGGGTTTCAATTTGTAATAGAAAAATAACACTTTGTTCTACTGAAAGTAGGATGCACAAGGTGCCGATTCCAGTTGAAAAATCAAAGAGAACTCATCGAGCATCAGATTTTCATTTTTTACGATTTCTCGCCCTTCCTTCTAAGAGCTACTTGGGATGGCATAAAACTGACTAACTGGCCATCTATCTAGTTGCTTTTACACTTCACTGTGCCTTGGGGTTTGGCCCTTGAGGGCGTTAATTGCACGAGCAGAGCCAAGCCGAGATTCCAATTTAGCCCCTAATTAACTAACTAACTAACTAACTAACTAACTAATTAACTAACTAACTGACTAACTAACTGACTAACTAACTAACTAACTAACTAACTAAGTAACTAAGTAACTAACTAATTAACTAACTAACTAACTAACTAACTAACTAACTGACTAACTAACTAACTAACTAACTAACTGACTGACTAACTAACTAACTAACTAACTAACTAACTAACTGAGTAACTAACTGACTAACTAACTAACTAACTAACTAACTAACTGAGTAACTAACTGACTAACTAACTAACTAACTAACTGACTAACTAACTGACTAACTAACTAACTAACTGACTAACTAACTAACTAACTAACTAACTAACTAACTGACTAACTAACTAACTAACTAACTGACTAACTAACTAACTAACTAACTAACTAACTAACTGACTAACTGACTAACTAACTAACTAACTGACTAAATAACTAACTAACTAACTAACTAGCTGACTAACTAACTAACTAACTAACTAATTAGTTAACTAGCTAATTAATTGAGTAACTAGTTAACTAACTACCTAATAACTAAAAACCCAACTCAGCCCCAGTCGCAGACACCCGGATCTCCTCACCATAACCTCGGCGCTGGCGGGCTCGAAGCGGAACTCCTTCACCATGCCTCTCACGTAGTACCGGCCGGGCATCAGATCCGAGAACACGGCCAGGCCGGCCGAGTCAGTGGCCTGATGAAACCTGGACGAGTCGCCGCTCATGGACACCAGCACGCTGGGCAGGCCGGTCTGCACGTGCACGCCGGCCAGGCGGTGGGCCCGCAGGGTGTGCCGCTCGTCCGGCCGCTTGCACGGCCGCTCCTCGAACCGGTAGCCAGTCAGGCGGCCGGCCAGCTGGTAGGCCCGGTCCGCCAGCACCGGCCCGAATTCAAACCGGCCGTCCGGGCCAGTTGTCAGCGAAGCCACCGCCTCGACCTCGCCCTCCGACTCCGACGCCCCGCCGGACAGTTGAAGCGACACCTCGACGCCGGACAGTGGCGGTTCGACTTGGCCGACAATTCGCTGACCGCGCCGGACAGTGAAGCGAAGAGTCTGCGGCTGGCAGGACAGCGGGTCCATGACGGTCAGGCCGGCTGTGGCCGGCTCCAGCACCGAGTTGTTGGCCAGGATGCGAGCCTCCAGCACAGCGCCGGCCGGGTAGTGCATGTCGACAACTGCGACCGGCGGCTCCTGCGACTTGGCCGGCGGCTTCAAGTTAAACTGGCCGGCCGGTTTGCCGTCGGCTGTCAGATCGATTCGGACAGGCTCGCCGGATCTGCCGCCGATGTCCGGATAGTCGGCGGCCAGCCGGACAAGGAAAGCGGCGGCCGAGAAGCTGACTGAGTCGCCCGGCCGTTCCAGCTTGGCGGTGTCGGCGGCCAGCCGGTGGCAGGAGGCGGCCCGCAGCTGCAGAGGCGGAGTGGCCGGGCTGTCCAAGCAGATCTCGGTGCGGCCCTGGGCCACCCGAATCGTGTTCGGCTTGGCGCCAGCGGCGGGCGAGTAGCTCAACTCGAGGTCGTGACTAGAGGACACGAAGGCTTTGAAGCCGGTGACGCGAAATTCCAGGGTCTTGGGCTTGTTGGACAGGTCGGTCACTTGGAGCTGGCGCGAGGCCCAGCATAGCAGGTCGCCGCCGGCCAGGGTGGCCGTGTAGGTGCCGGGCAGCTGGCCGGGTAGGCTAAATGCACCGTTGGCGGTCACCGGAGCGGTGCTAGTCTCCTCGCCGGATAGGGTCACCTGTTGGTAATGGTGAGCACAATTGATGCGACTTGGAGACGGAAAATGCTAATTTATATCGGTAGTTGGGAGTTGAGTCACATAGGAACTTGTGAGAGGGTGTCACGCCGGAAATGGGGGAGGGAGTGATTCACAAAAGATAGGAGTGAGTCACAGCGGAAGTTGGGGGAGTGAGCTACACCGGGTCATACGGGGAGTAGGGAGAGTCGTGAGTCATACCGGAAGTTGAGAGTCATGGGAGTCATCCGGAAGTTGAGAGTCATGGGAGTCATACCGGAAGTTGAGAGTCATGGGAGTCACACAGGAAGTTGAGAGTCATGGGAGTCATACCGGAAGTTGAGAGTCATGGGAGTCATACCGGAAGTTGAGAGTCATGGGAGTCACACAGGAAGTTGAGAGTCATGGGAGTCTTACCGGAAGTTGAGAGTCATGGGAGTCATTCGGAATTTGAGTCATGGGAGTCACACAGGAAGTTGAGAGTCATGGGAGTCATTCGGAATTTGAGTCATGGGAATCATACCGGAAGTTGAGAGTCATGGGAATCATACCGGAATTTGAGAGTCGTGGGAGTCATCCGGAAGTTGAGTCATGGGAGTCATCCGGAAGCTGAGAGTCATGGGAGTCATCTGGAAGTTGAGTCATGGGAGTCATTCGGAAGTTGAGAGTCATGGGAGTCATACCGGAAGTTGAGAGTTCATGGGATTCATTCGGAAGTTGAGATTTTTCACACAGGATGACGGGCTCGTGGAGATAGGAAGACAGGAAGACGCTGACACCTGAAAGAGCGGGCCAAATAATGAGTCCACAAATCTCACCTGCAGATCGGCGGGACACTGCCCCCCAGGACAGCCGACAACTTTGCCGTTAACTTCAACCCGCTGCTCCTTAAGCAACAGTCCAGTTGTCGGGCCGCTGACTGTGATTTCTCGCTGCGCCCGGCCGCAGCGCAGAACGTGCCGGCCGGCCGTCAGGTAGATGCAAAACGTGCCGTCCTGCTCAGTTTCCGACGCTTCAATGTCCGGCGCGCTTAGGCTGGTCACCGGCCGGACGCCGAGGCCTTCGGCTCGGCCGCAGACGCGAAATTTATCAGGACGAATGTCGGTTGAGAAGGCCAGGGAGTCCGTGCGGCCAGGCAGGAACAGCATGTCCGGATAGGTCACCTGAACTGTCCAGCTGGAGCGTCGCTCCGGACAGTGCAGCAGGAATCGGCCGTCGGCGCCGGTGTCCGTTTCGATAGATGACGACGACGACGAGCCCTGGGGCTCAACAAGGCGGACGTGGGCGCCGGACAGGGCCGCGCCGTCTGGGCCGACTACGCGACCGCGGAGCACGACTCCGGTGGCCTGCGCGTTAGATGGAGAATTCAATAAGGACTAAGGAGGGCGGCGTCACGTGATACCCGGTGCAGTTTACACTGGGGTAGGTTGGAGATGGGAGAGAGTATACGAGTAGATGGTTAGGAAACTTTTGGGAGGGGGGGCAAAGGTATATGCAGAAGTTGAAAAGGAGTGAGAGGCACGAGCAGATACGGAGGCTGAAGACAGGCGAGAGGTATGAATAGATATGGAGATCGGAGAGAAGTGAGAGGTAGATACGGGAGTTTAGAGAGAAGTGAGAGGTAGACACGGAGATCGGAGAGGGGTGAGAGGTAGACACGGAGATCGGAGAGGGTTGAGAGATAGACACGGAGATCGGAGAGGGGTGAGAGGTAGACACGAAGTTGGAGAGGGGTGAGAGGTAGACACGGAGATCGGAGAGGGGTGAGAGGTAGACACGGAGTTTGGAGAGGGGTGAGAGGTAGACACGGAGGTTTGAGCGGGGTGAGAGGTAGACATGGAGGTTTGAGAAGGGTGAGAGGTAGACACGGAGGTTTGAGAAGGGTGAGAGGTAGACACGGAGATCGGAGGGGTGAGAGGTAGACACAGAGGTGGGAGAGGAGTGGCAGGTGGACCGGGATAGGTGAAAAGTACAGCAAGCTAGGCGAGATGGGGAGGTTAGCATTCCTGGAAACCAAAGCGAGCCAAACACCTTGAACACGCTGCCCATGTGCAGGTCGGCGTGCCGCACCCGCAGGCTGAGCCGGTCGGGCTCGATCCGATAGTCCGGATGGAACGGCACCAGAGTGTACTCGCCTCCGGGCACGTCAACAAATCGGCCAACCCCGTCGGCGCCGGTGACGGCCCGGCAGAGCGGTCGCTCGGTCGGCGGCAGAGGCGAGCGGAATTCCGGATGCGGTTTGCCGGGCTTCTCACATTTGACGCCGTCGGCCAGTGCGCCGTACAGGTAGAGCTGGGCGCCGGCGCCGACATCGGCCAGGCCGGCCGACACGGCGAAGCCTTTCACAACCAGAGCCTCGCCCGGTTTAGCGTTGTCATTGGCAACGTCCACGTCTAGGCGGTCTTTCTCGAAAGCGGCCGCCCCGCCGCCGGCAGGCAGATCCGGTCGGACAGTGTACTGGCCGGGCGGCACCCGGACGAACACAAATTTGCCATCGGCGTCGGTGGAGTTGGCCGCCAGTTTTGAGCCAGAGCGACGGTCGATTAGCGCCAGCGGCAGGTCGGGCGGCCCGGTGCGCAGGCCCCTGGTGTGCACGGAGCCGTATATGGCGTAGCCTAGCAGGCGGAAGTCGAGATCGCGCTGGCAGGAGTCCTGCTCGGGGTATTTGGTGGGTTGCTGGCGCTCGACTAACTATAATATACACTTTACAGACAAAGACCTCAAGATTGAGATGCTAACTAAACATTTACCAAACAAAGACCTCAGGATTGAGGAGATGCTAACTAACCACTTCACAAACAAAGACCTCAGATTGAGATGCTAACTAAAAATTTACCAAACAAAGACCTCAGGATTAAGATGCTAAATAAATCCTTCTCAAAAAGACTTCAAGATTGAGATGCTAACTAAACACTTAACAAACGAAGACCACAAGATTGAGATGCTAACTAAACACTTAACAAACGAAGACCACAAGATTGAGATGCTAACTAAAAACTTAACAAACGAAGACCTCAGGATTTAGGAGATGCTAACTAACCACTTCACAAACAAAGACCTCAGATTGAGATACTAACTAAACAGTTCTCAAACAAAGACCTCAGATTGAGATACTAACTAAACAGTTCTCAAACAAAGACCTCAGATTGAGATGCTAACTAAAAATTTACCAAACAAAGACCTCAGGATTAAGATGCTAAATAAATCCTTCTCAAAAAAGACTTTAAGATTGAGCTGCTAACTAAACACTTAACAAACAAAGACCTCAGATTGAGCTGCTAACTAAACCCTTCTCAAACAAAGAGCTGAAGATTAGGCAGAGTCAGACTGACCTGGTCCAGCACGGCCACCTGGTGATTCTCCGGTTCCAGATGCCAGCCGTCTGGCGCGGACAGCCGAATCGTGTGCTGACCCCGCTCGTACACGGGCACAGAGTAGGCGCCATTCGGACTAATATCGGACACAAATCGCAGGTTGCCCCGCTCATTGTACAGCTGCACCCGCATCCTGGCATAGTTAGGCGCCTTGGCTCCCTGCGGCAGGCGGACAAAGCCGCCGCAGCCAACCGGGTCCTGGCCGGCTGACAATCGCGGCGCTGCTAGAAGCAGCAAAAGCAGCGGAAGCAGCAACGGCAGCGGCGGAGAAGGTTTCAACGACAAATTTTGAGACATTTGTTTCTCAGGCATGAGGTTAAACATTGGCATATTACAATACTGGCTGTCGATCCTATTACTGCAAATCGGACCACCAGCCACATAAAGCGAAAATGGCAATCTATGAAGACTGGGATGTCCATGAATGGAATGAAGAATGAGATGGATAGGTGTGGTTAGAAGGGAAATGAGGGGTAGATAGGTGTGTTTAGAAGAGAAATGAGAGGTAGATAGGTGTGTTTAGAAGGGAAATGAGAGGTAGATAGGTGTGTTTAGAAGGGAAATGTGGGTAGATAGGTGTGTTTAGAAGGGAAATGAGAGGTAGATAGGTGTGTTTAGAAGGGAAATGTGGGTAGATAGGTGTGGTTAGAAGGGAAATGAGGGGTAGATAGGTGTGGTTAGAAGGGAAATGTGGGTAGATAGGTGTGTTTAGAAGAGAAATGAGAGGTAGATAGGTGTGTTTAGAAGGGAAATGAGAGGTAGATAGGTGTGTTTAGAAGGGAAATGTGGGTAGATAGGTGTGGTTAGAAGGGAAATGAGGGGTAGATAGGTGTGGTTAGAAGGGAAATGTGGGTAGATAGGTGTGGTTAGAAGGGAAATGTGGGTAGATAGGTGTGGTTAGAAAGGAAATGTGGGTAGATAGGTGTGGTTAGAAGGGAAATTAGGGGTAGACTACTTTAGATATATTAGATAGGTGTGTTTAGAAGGGAAATGAGGGGTAGATAGGTGTGTTTAGAAGGGAAATGTGGGTAGATAGGTGTGTTTAGAAGGGAAATGAGGGGTAGATAGGAGGTGTGTTTAGAAGGGAAATGAGGGGTAGATAGGAGGTGTGTTTAGAAGGGAAATGAGGGGTAGATAGGTGTGTTTAGAAGGGAAATTAGGGGTAGATAGGTGTGTGTTTAGAAGAGAAATGAGAGGTAGATAGGTATGAGAGGTAGATAGGTGTGTGTTGAGAAGAGAAATGAGAGGTAGATAGGTATGAGAGGTAGATAGGTGTGTGTTGAGAAGAGAAATGAGAGGTAGATAGGTGTGTGTTGAGAAGAGAAATGAGAGGTAGATAGGTTTGTTGAGAAGGGAAATTAGAGGTAGATAGGTGTGTTTAAGTCAGTAGGTAAATGAGAGGTAGATAGGTGTGTTTAAGTCAGTAGGTAAATGAGAGGTAGATAGGTGTGTTTAAGTCAGTAGGTAAATGAGAGGTAGATAGAGATGCATAAGACAGTGACAAAAGTCACACAACGTCAAGAATGTTTTTCCTAGTTCGAATTTCCTAGCTCATTAGCAAATAAAGTTATAAGACAGAAAATTAGCTTATTAAAGACCACAACATCTTACGAGACGAGAAAACCTCAATATATTTATAGCTTTTTTAATCACAAAAATTTCAGTCATAATTTTTGAGATGACAATAGTACTTGACTATAGAAAAATTCACACAAAATCTGACATTAAAAGTTCACATTTATCATATACCAGTGAATATAAAGTATACGAGAACACAAAATATTAAACAGAAAAAAAACAATTAGAACTTCAAGAGATATTAGTAAGACGAAGCTTCTATAAAGGCGAATTATCAAAGCGAATATGCTACCATGCGTACAAATTGTATAAAGAAATCCAATTGCTATGAATGTATAAAATATTGCCAATATGCATAAGCATAATATATAGTAATAATATTTGATTAGTCGAATTTCATAATTAATACACACTGATAATAAATGAGTACAACAGCAAAGTCAGACAGAAAGACGAGACAGAAACATACAAGTTTAGCAGCGCTTCTTTAGCAATTAATTTCAAACTGCAAGCGTCGCAGCTGCTTGCTGCTATAGAAAACGCTAGTAAGATAGCTCCAAGTAAGACAATCTACAACCGAGTAAGACAATCTACCCCACGAGTAAGACAATCTACCCCCCGAGTAGGACAATCCACCACTGAGTAGGACAATCTTCCCCGAGTAGGACAATCCACCACTGAGTAGGACAATCTTCCCCGAGTAGGACAATTTACCCACGAGTAAAAAAATCTTCCCCGAGTAGGACAATTTACCCTGAGTAAGATAATCTGCCCCGCGTAGGACAATCTACCCACGAGTAGGAATCTCCACGAGTAAGACAATCTTCCCACGAGTAAGACAATCTACCTCGAGTAGGACAATCTACCCCACGAGTAAGACAATCTTCCCACGAGTAAGTCAATCTACCCCCGAGTAAGACAATCTACCCCTAAGAAACGGAGCGCCAGTAAGACAATCTACCAAGGACGCATGCTTCCATAAAGTTACAGGTGTAGTGTGCTTGAGTAGGGCCGCGACACTGTACAGTGTGAAATACGAGCAGAAAAGAAAGCAATGGGAGGTCAGCGAACTGTGGAATCCAATATGCAGCAAAAAACCGGCGATGCATACATACATACTACTACTACTACTACTACTACTACTACTACTACTACTATTACTACTACTACTACTACTACTACTACTACTACTACTACTACTACTACTACTATTACTACTACTACTACTACTACTACTACTACTACTACTACTACTACTACTACTACTACTACCACTACTACTACTACTACTACTACTACTACTACTACCACTACTACTACTACTACTACTACTACTACTACTACTACTACTACTACTACTACTACTACTACTACTACTACTACTACGACATAAAATTAGACAAACAGAACGTACAACGAAATTTATGCAGTAAAAGACATGCAAAAAATTGCTAATAGAGGAGGCTTGCCATGATACAGTTCGCTTTTTATTTCTGATTTCGATATAAGGCTAAATGAAAAGCGAATGCCGGGAGCAAATGTCTTTAAGTCGGTAAATCAATCAACTGATTTTCGGTATATAATAATTGAATCCATATGTAGCAAGTGTTGGGATCAAAGCCATTGTCAAGAAACATGAGTGGTGCACAGAGAACTATCAGAAAAGTTACGAATGAAGAGCAAACTATAAATAAACTAAAAAGTTAATACAAAATGTCTTCGAAATGTTAAGTTACAAAGAAAACAAGTCGGTTCATTGCTTAAAGTGCAAAAATCAAAACTAAAAACAAGTGCTGACCTAAAAACGTGACTCAAAAATTGCTTTTGCTTTGCGTTTTGCAAAAAAAAAATAATCAAAGTAAAAAAATAGACCAGAAAACGTACATATACATAATGTATAATATATAGTATAGCCTTTGCCAAGTTAGAAAAACTGACACCCGAAGCTGAAATCCTGTAGAATAGTGGTGAGAGCCACTCGGAACAATTTGTGTCCTTGAGCAAGACACTTAACTCTGCATTGCTTCAGTTCGCCCAGTTGTAAAATGGGTGCCAGCATTAGCTGGGCTAATTGAGGCTGTGCGTGGCGACCTCCCAGTCCTTGGACTGAACAGCCATACGCATCCATGCAAAAGTCGCTTATCTTGAATCACGCTGGTCTCTCAGTCGGGTTTCTCAGCCAGAAATTTGAGTTTGTCTATGGCCCAAACTGTCTCTGCTCTATAATAGGCTTTCAAATACGAAATGTACTATTTTATAACCTAGCATGGCTAAAACAATATAACCTAATAATAATCTAAAGTGCATGCGCGCCAGAGGCCATGGAGACTAGACAGCAGCAGACTACATTTAATTACAGCAATATATATTATTTACTAATACTACAACTTGCGGACAAGCATGACGTAAAACACAAATCTGAAACAACTAATGTATATTAAAGCTACAAAGCAATCCACAATACAGCACTAACAATAAGCGATTAGCATAAGTAAAGTTAGATTAAATTTCAAACAACAAATAATTAATATCGCGCCAATTATGAGGGAGAACTAAAACGGCTTTTTTACATTACAAAACAAAAACACAAGCAAGCCAGAAAATATTAAAAAGCTGACAATATAATTAATGGCAATAATAAAATGACTGTTGATCATTCGATGAGAGCAAGTGGGGCGTGCGCTAACATAGGGGGTAGGAAGTGGGGCTATCGATTGGGGAGAGTGAACATCGGGGGTAGGAAGTGGGGCTATCGATTGGGGAGAGTGTACATAGGGGGTAGGAAGTGAGGCTATCGATTGGGGAGTGTACATAAGGGGTAGGAAGTGAGGCTATCGATTTGGGAGAGTGTACATAGGGGGTAGGAATTGGGGCTATCGATTAGGGAGTAAGAAGTTGTGTCGGTTGGAGAGAATGTTGGTTAGGAAGTATGGGCTGTTAAAAAGGCAACAGGGGGTGTTTTATAATTTAGGGAAAGTGCAGTCTTCAGGTGATCGGCTTCGCACACGCATTCACAGCATGCCCTCTTGTGACTGCACAGAAGAACTGCGAGTAAAAAAATAGCCTAATAAAAATAAAGTCGTCAGAACTGGCAATAGGGCCCTTGAATTTTGAGGTACTGAATCACCAGAGACGGTCCGCCAGCCACAATTTCGGCCGGTATATGCGACAGCGGACAATTCTCAATGCTCATAATTTGCAGACTTTGACAGGAGGCCAACTCCACTGGCAGATTGTGCAAATTCACGTTGTCATTAAGGTAAAGCGACTCTAATTTAGCCAGACTGCCAATCTCGGTTGGCAGGGAGTGCAGATCATTCTCACCGATGGCCAGATAGACTAAATGAGATAGCATGCCGATAGCCCTAGGCAGGTACTGCAGCCTGTTGCTCTGAACAATCAAGCGTTGCAAAGATTTCACGTAGCCAATCTCGGACGGTAGGGCCTCCAGCTGGTTCTCCTCGAGGTCCAGCACTCTGAGCTTGGCCAAATTGCGAATTGTCGATGGCAGGCGCTTCAGCTGATTGTTACTCAGTACAAGGACTTCTAGTTGCACCAGTTTTTCAACATCCTCGGGCAGTCGGCCAGCTGGTTGGTGCCCAGGTTGAGCTCCACCTGAATCGCATTTAGGCAGTGTATAATAAAAGCTGGGACTAACGGTAAACTAAACCATACCAGCCTCGGATCTAAACCAGTGCTACCCTCAGATCAGATCTAAACCAGTGCAACCCTCAGATCTAAACCAGTGCTACCCTCAGATCTTAACCAGTGCTAGCCTCAGATCTAAACCAGTGCTAGCCTCAGATCTAAACAAGTGCCAGCCTCAGATCTAAACCAGTGCCAGCCTCAGATCTAAACCATGCCATCCTCAGATCTAAACCAGTGCTACCCTCAGATCTAAACCAGTGCTACCCTCAGATCTAAACCAGTGCTACCCTCAGATCTTAACCAGTGCTAGCCTCAGATCTAAACCAGTGCTAGCCTCAGATCTAAACCAGTGCTAGCCTCAGATCTAAACAAGTGCCAGCCTCAGATCTAAACCAGTGCCAGCCTCAGATCTTAACCAGTGCTAGCCTCAGATATAAACCAGTGCTAGCCTCAGATCTAAACAAGTGCCAGCCTCAGATCTAAACCAGTGCCAGCCTCAGATCTTAACCAGTGCCAGCCTCAGATCTAAACCATGCCATCCTCAGATCTAAACCAGTGCTACCCTCAGATCTAAACCATGCCAGCCTCAGATCTAAACCAGTGTTATTCTACATCTCAACTATGCAATGCGGCAATGTAAATTCACGCACCAAAGATGTCCAGCTGCTGAAATCGGGCGGCAGAGCTGTCAGCAAATTGTCACGCATGTTCAGCTTAGTGAGGCTGGCAGCCCGGCTGAAGATGCCAAACGGAATCTTGTTAACCTGGTTGTGGTCCAGGTTGAGCGTCTGCACCGAGATGAACTGCTGCGGCCCGCCGCCTGGAAATGCTTTAAAGTAGTTTCTAGACAGGGTGATGCTGGTCAGACGGTTGAGGTTCATCAACACGCTGTCTGGCAGAGTTTCCAAATTGTTGCCTTCAAGATTGAATTCGTCTAATAGGCCGCAGTTGGCTAACGATTTGGGCACCTGCTTCAGGTGGTTGTATCTGCGTGTTTGGAAATGCGAATGAATAGCAATGGAAAATTGCAGTTGCAACTAAAATATTGTAAATTAATTCAATTCTAGCGCCGTAATATTAATAATAACTGATTACACCTGCCCTAATGGGCAGATATAAGCCGACAGCTCAGCCGCAGCTATTGCGCGGCGCATCTGAAGGCTGCGTACGGCTGTTCAGTCCAAGGACTGGGAGGTCGCCACACACACCCTCAATAACCCCCCAGCTAATGCTGGCACCCATTTTACAGCTGGGTGAACTGAAGCAATGCAGAGTTAAGTGTCTTGCTCGAGGACACAAATTGTTCCGAGTGGGTCGAGAACCGAACCCCCGACCTTTAAGTCGTGAGTCCCGACACTCTAAGGCTGCAACCCCTCCGCCGTAACTAAGGCGAATTGGCGTTGCTATGTTCCATTTCTAGATCGTAACTAAGGAAAACTGTCGTTGCCATGCGCTCAGGAAATTCTTCCCATTCCGCTGACTCCTGAGCACATTCAAGCACGCCAATACTGTACGTAGGCACGCACTTATACACACGCTCACACAGGGTGTACAGCGGCCCTGACTTTCTAATCGTCCGGCATGTACACTCTCTGTGACGAATGCGGCCGCGCACGGAATCGAACCAGGGGTCGCGGCCCGAGAGTCAGATGGGTTTGCCGCTGAGTTGCACTACTAATAGTACAGGATAGAATACCCGTAACAAAGGTAAACAGCTGTTGCTAGGGCCTCAATAATAATGTAGATAAGAAAGTCAATTGGACATACAGTTGCTAAGATCCATAATCAATGCTCTAACAAATGAGTTTAGCCGGCAACTCACCTCAGGCCGAGGTGCTGCAAACTACGCAGACAGCCAATAGACTCGGGCAGAGATTTGAGCTCATTATGCTGCAAATTAAGCGTAGTCAGCTGCAGACACAGGCCAATATTATCCGGCAGTTCTACTAAATTATTATGGGACACATCCAATGTGACCAACTCCTGCAGCGAGTCCAGAGCCGGCAGAGATCGAATTTTATTCTCGCGCAGGCTAAGTATCTGCAGCTTAGTCAGCTGTCTAAGATCGTCTTCAACTTCTCGAATTCTATTGAATCGCAGTAGCAGGTGTGTGAGGCTGGTCAGCTTGAATATGACTGGCGGAATCTCGCACAGTTTATTGTGCCGCACGTCTAATAGGCGGAGACGGCTGCAGCTGGCCAGGGTGTCCGGCAGATTGGTTAGCGAGTTCTCCTGCACCAATGACGGTTTTTTAGGTGTTGAAGTAGTTTGCTACTATGAGTAGTAGTGTAGCGCGACTATGCGCACGTAAATGAGAAAACGGTGCATCTGTTCTAGGAAAGCTAGCAAAATTTCGATTCTGATGCTTAACCCGCTAACCCCTGAGGATGTACACACTCACAAAGGATGCACAGCGACCCAGACCTTCTAATTGTCCTGCATGTACACTTGTTACACCCTCACAGGGTGCCTTGAGGAATGGACGAAAATTGCACAAAAAATGCAAATTAGACCTATTTGGAGGTATTTTATTGTCTGCGACTCAAAAATGACTCTGGGGCAACTCTAGTGACTCTGGGGCAACTCTAGTGACTCTGGGGCAACTCTACTGACTCTGGGGCAACTCTACTGACTCTGGGGCAACTCTAGTGACTCTGGGGCAACTCTAGTGACTCTGGGGCAACTCTACTGACTCTGGGGCAACTCTACTGACTCTGGGGAAACTGTACTGACTCTGGGGAAACTGTACTGACTCTGGGGCAACTCTAGTGACTCTTGGGCAACTCTACTGACGCTGGGGCAACTCTACTGACTCTGGGGCAACTCTAGTGACTCTGGGGCAACTCTAGTGACTCTTGGGCAACTCTAGTGACTCTGGGGAAACTGTACTGACGCTGGGGCAACTCTAGTGACTCTGGGGCAACTCTACTGACTCTTGGGCAACTCTAGTGACTCTGGGGAAACTGTACTGACGCTGGGGCAACTCTAGTGACTCTGGGGAAACTGTACTGACGCTGGGGCAACTCTAGTGACTCTGGGGAAACTGTACTGACGCTGGGGCAACTCTACTGACGCTGGGGCAACTGTACTGACTCTGGGGAAACTGTACTGACGCTGGGGCAACTCTACTGACTCTGGGGCCGTAGAGTCGAATCTGAGGCGTGCCACAGCCGCTGTACAATCCCTGAATTGCTGTCTAAAGCGAACGTTTCATAAAGCGAACTTTATGAATTAGAATCGCATTTCTCGTTTATGGCAACTCTTTTTAGTCTACTTGAGTTAGTAGAAAGTTAAGCGCGTAACACAGCAACTTTTGGACAACTTTTTAGGCTTTTTTGTACGATTCTGCAAGTCACGCGATGCGCTCGCGTCCTAAAAGTCACCTCTGCGTCGCATTGCAGTCTTTAAAAATTCACAAGAGTCGCCCAAGAGTAGCTAGTGAACTGTTTGCAATGACTCCTTTAGCGGCAACCAGTAGAGCTGCTCTGCTACCCTATTCAAATTCATAAATAGGCATAAACAATGCTACAGTACTAAAAGAGCAAATACGATAGCATGTTAGCATTGACACTGACTGCAATAACTCACCTGCAGCATGAGAATCTCCAAGCCGAACAGGTGGCCAATTTCCATAGGCAGACTGACCAGCTTATTAGAATAGAGGTACAGCTCTGTCAGGTTGGCGGCCAGGTCCTTGATGCAGCCCGGCAGAGCGGCAATCTGGCACTTGCTCAGGTCTAGCCGGCTGTCATTGTCCTCGCGGCATCGTTGAATCTCTTTCACGGCATCCTGATCGGTTTTCTTGCTCTTCTTGACCGGCACTGGGCCGCACATGACCGCCTTGACCTCGCCGGGCCGCTGCACCGTCACTTTGGTCTTCTTGGGATCTGGCGTACTGCCGCTGCACATTGAAGACTTTTTTGCTATGCTAAGCTGATCGAAATCTTGCATCAGGGCGTGCGTGTCCTCCACGGCGAACGGGCTGGTGCACTGGCTGCGGGACGGGTCCTCCGGCGAGCCGAGGGAAGCAGCTTCATCGCCTTGATTAGCTGCTGCGGCGGCTGCGGCGGCGGCTGCTGCGGCTGCGGCGGCCGAAGCTGCGGAGCCAGATGATGCACCGGGGCCGCCGGTGGCCATTTTCGCTGCGGAGTAGAGCGGATGTCATCGCATGCCAGTAGTGCACGTGTAATAGGCAAAGACTGGGGCTGCTACGGGACCTTTATTGTCATTTAGCACTAGGTATAAAAAATCATTTCTTAAATTAACATGACTTAATCCTCATCAATATCTAAATCCCACATGGCTAGCAAAAGCCAATATCTAAATCCCACATGGCTAGTACTAGCCAATATCTAAATCCCATATGGCTAGCACTAGCCAATATCTAAATCCCATATGGCTAGCAATAGCCAATATCTAAATCCCATATGGCTAGCAATAGCCAATATCTAAATCCCACATGGCTAGCAATAGCCAATATCTAAATCCCACATGGCTAGCAATAGCCAATATCTAAATCCCACATGGCTAGCAATAGCCAATATCTAAATCTCACATGGCTAGCAATAGCCAATATCTAAATCCCACATGGCTAGCACTAGCCAATATCTAAATCCCACATGGCTAGCAATAGCCAATATCTAAAACCCATATGGCTAACAACAGCCAATATCTAAATCCCATATGGCTAGCAATAGCCAATATCTAAATCCCATATGGCTAGCAATAGCCAATATCTAAATCCCACATGGCTAGCAATAGCCAATATCTAAATCCCACATGGCTAGCAATAGCCAATATCTAAATCCCATATGGCTAACAATAGCCAATATCTAAATCCCACATGGCTAGCAATAGCCAATATCTAAATCCCACATGGCTAGCAATAGCCAATATCTAAATCCCATATGGCTAGCAATAGCCAATATCTAAATCCCATATGGCTAGCAATAGCCAATATCTAAATCCTACATGGCTAGCAATAGCCAATATCTAAATCCCATATGGCTAGCAATGGCCAATATCTAAATCCCATATGGCTAACAACAGCCAATATCTAAATCCCATATGGCTAGCACTAGCCAATATCTAAATCCCATATGGCTAGCAATAGCCAATATCTAAATCCCATATGGCTAGCAATAGCCAATATCTAAATCCCATATGGCTAGCAATAGCCAATATCTAAATCCCATATGGCTAGCACTAGCCAATATCTAAATCCCATATCGCTAGCAATAGCCAATATCTAAATCCCATATCGCTAGCAATAGCCAATATCTAAATCCCACATGGCTAGCAATAGCCAATATCTAAATCCCATATGGCTAGCAAAAGCCATTATCTAAATCCCATATGGCTAGCAATAGCCAATATCTAAATCCCATATGGCTAACAACAGCCAATATCTAAATCCCATATGGCTAGCAATAGCCAATATCTAAATCCCATATGGCTAACAACAGCCAATATCTAAATCCCATATGGCTAGCAATAGCCAATATCTAAATCCCATATGGCTAGCAATAGCCAATATCTAAATCCCATATGGCTAACAACAGCCAATATCTAAATCCCATATGGCTAGCAATAGCCAATATCTAAATCCCATATGGCTAACAACAGCCAATATCTAAATAAATCGGCAGTAAAAAAGACACCCAATCAAGGAGGACCTAATCAATAGAATTATGATATATTAAAACAAAGGGCTCCATTGAGAAATCAACAAAAACCATCATATAATGAAGATATCTAAATATATAGATTTATTATTGTGACACAAACCTAATATAAAAAATCACCAGTTATAAAAGTACATAATGAACTAAATTCTAGAAAGGTACAAAAAATTTAAGCATCATCACATTGCAAGTGAAGCGGCTAAACCTTCAAAAATAGAAATGTTTATTTACGCGCAGAAACCAATCAGCAAGATTGGAGAACAAGAGCATTTAACCGGATAAATAATGGCATACAAACTATTAATGGAAAAAACCAATTGCATGTAGAAGCCAGAAGAGAACAATAGATATACAGATAGTGCTCTAAATAATTAACTAAACCAAGAGAGCAAATCAATAACACAGAACAAAGTGTTGGTAGACACCCCAGACAGTGAATGATTAAAAACATCTTCTTTATTAATTAGTCACAAACAAGAGAACGCGATTCTAAAAACCAGGTTAACGCCCTTCCGGCGTACCCTAAGTACACTAATGACTGCTGAGACAGACCCACGCTTAATCAGCGCTAAGCCTAATAAGTAGCTCACAGTTGCTGGATTAAGCCTGTTGCTACAAAGGCCGTATTGGGCAATGATTCCTTACTGAAAATTTCATTTAAATATAACAGTATTTCATAGATAAAAAGTAACACAAAAGTTGAGCGATTAAAATGCTCATATTGCTCAGAGACGCGAAGAAGAACAAATGTAAATCACAACATTTTGCCCACTCTTAATTATCTTAATAGACTTATTGCTAGAGCATGAAAAACAGACATGATCTAAACCATTTTACAATCATTAAGCTGGAAATTTTAAACTTGCCAGTAGATGAAAACTGTTTTGTCATTTAGTGTAAGTTAATAATTGAATTTTCCGTCTTGTCGCGATTGTCCATAGAGTGTGCATAGAGAGCAAGAGAGAAAGGGGTGTCGCTTCAGCACCCATCACCCTGATAGGCTTTTCTATTGCCCGCTTGTGTCTGACTTTGACCTCTCTCCTTACTGCTCTCTCATTGGCTGAGCTAGATTGGACCTGCGATTGGGCCTGCCTCCAGGCGAGTTTCGTCCGTCTGACTCTGATCTTTCTCCTTACTGCTCTCTCATTGGCTGAGCTAGATTGGACCTGCGATTGGGCCTGCCCCAGGCGAGTTTCGTCCGTCTGACTCTGATCTTTCTCCTTACTGCTCTCTCATTGGCTGAGCTAGATTGGACCTGCGATTGGGCCTGCCCCCAGGCGAGTTTCGTCCGTCTGACTCTGATCTTTCTCCTTACTGCTCTCTCATTGGCTGAGCTAGATTGGACCTGCGATTGGGCCTGCCCCCAGGCGAGTTTCGTCCGTCTGACTCTGATCTTTCTCCTTACTGCTCTCTCATTGGCTGAGCTAGATTGGACCTGCGATTGGGCCTGCCCCCAGGCGAGTTTCGTCCGTCTGACTCTGATCTTTCTCCTTACTGCTCTCTCATTGGCTGAGCTAGATTGGACCTGCGATTGGGCCCGCCCCCAGGCGAGTTTCGTCCGTCTGACTTTGACCTCTCTCCTTACTGCTCTCTCATTGGCTGAGCTAGATTGGACCTGCGATTGGGCCCGCCCCCAGGCGAGTTTCGTCCGTCTGACTTTGACCTCTCTCCTTACTGCTCTCTCATTGGCTGAGCTAGATTGGACCTGCGATTGGGCCTGCCCCCAGGCGAGTTTCGTCCGTCTGACTTTGATCTTTCTCCTTACTGCTCTCTCATTGGCTGAGCTAGATTGGGCCTGCCCCCTATTAAAGTCTATGGTAATGGGTCTTACCCCCACATACCTGCCCTTTACTCCCTCAATTCTCAATACCCATGCTTTAAGGGTGTTATGATTATCTCTTCTGTATTTGTAGAAATTAATCGCAGCAGTCCCTGCTAGAATCAACTTGGAGCGGAGAATACTCTATACTTGTAGCCTGAGTTAAGTAGCAGCCGCAGGCGCATACGCCAGATAGGCCTCCAGCTGAACAGATTCAATAGCGCGCAGCTGACAGCCGGCCGGCACAAACAACACGTCGCCAACGTTGACAGTCCGCTCGGCCGTTTGTCCGCCGTCGGCCATAGCGGCGCACAGCCGGCCAGATCCGGCCGTACAGATCAGAATGCCGGGCGACGCGGGTGGCAGCGGCGGGGGAGTCAGCTCTCCTTGGGTGCCAGTGCTACACAGCCGGACAACGCAGAATTCAGGCACAGGCGGCGCATAAGAGGCGACACCGCTGGCCAAGTCTACTGACTCGAATTTGCACGAGTCAGCTGATCGGCCTTCGTAATCCAGCATGGACAACAGAGTGTCGACATCCTTGAGCTTGGGAGTCAGGCCGGCGCGTACAACATTGTCCGAGCAGGCCATGCACTCGATGCAGTCGCCGCTAAGATAGGCATGCGGCAGATTGGCAGCCAGGAAAATCGCTTCGCCCGGCTGCAGTTCGATCAGGTTCATGAAGAACACAGAGAGGCAGCCGATGTCCCCGGGAAAGTCCGCGTGGATCTGTTATTGGCGAAGTTATTTAGTTGCTATTCGACCATGAGAATATTTAATTGCATTATCATTCAACATAAAATTGCAACTTAATCATGTGATATGGAATAAATTCTATAACGATTCAGTTAGAGGAATCGCTATCTAAGAGATGGGGAATAGCTATCTAAGAGATAGGGAATCGCTATCTAAGAGATAGAGAATCGCCATCTAAGAGATAGGGAATCGCTATCTAAGAGATAGAGAATCGCCATCTAAGAGATAGGGAATCGCTATCTAAGAGATGGGGAATCGCTATCTAAGAGATAGGGAATCGCTATCTAAGAGATAGGGAATCGCTATCTAAGAGATGGGGAATCGCTATCTAAGAGATAGGGAATCGCTATCTAAGAGATGGGGAATTGCCATCTAAGAGACGGGGGAATCACTATCTAAGAGAAGGGGGAATCGCTATCTAAGAGACGGGGAAATCACTATCGAAGATATGGGGAATCACTATCTAAGAGACGGGGGATCACTATCTAAGAGATGGGAATCGCTATCTAAGAGATGGGTAATTGCTATCTAAGAGATGGGGGATTGCTAAGAGATGGGGATCGCTAAGAGATGGGGGAATCGCTAAGAGATGGGAATGGGATCGCTAAGAAATGGGGGAATCGATAAGAGATGGGGGATTGCTAAGAGATGGGGGATCGCTAAGAGATGGGGGAATCGCTAAGAGATGGGGGAATCGCTAAGAGATGGGGGAATCGATAAGAGATGGGGGAATCGATAAGAGATGGGGGGATTGCTAAGAGATGGGGGATCGCTAAGAGATGGGGGAATCGCTAAGAGATGGGGGAATCGCTAAGAGATGGGGGAATCGATAAGAGATGGGGGAATCGCTAAGAGATGGGGGATCGCTAAGAGATGGGGGAATCGATAAGAGATGGGGGAATTGCTAAGAGATGGGGGAATCGCTAAGAGATGGGGAATCGCTAAGAGATGGGGGAATCGCTAAGAGATGGGGGGATCGCTAAGAGATGGGGGAATCGATAAGAGATGGGGGAATTGCTAAGAGATGGGGGAATCGCTAAGAGATGGGGGAATCGCTAAGAGATGGGGGAATCGCTAAGAGATGGGGAATCGCTAAGAGATGGGGGAATCGCTAAGAGATGGGGGAATCGCTAAGAGATGGGGGATCGCTAAGAGATGGGGGAATCGATAAGAGATGGGGGAATTGCTAAGAGATGGGGGAATCGCTAAGAGATGGGGGAATCGCTAAGAGATGGGGGAATCGCTAAGAGATGGGGGAATCGCTAAGAGATGGGGGAATCGCTAAGAGATGGGGGAATCGCTATCTAAGAGATGGAGAATCGCTATCTAAGAGATAAGGAAATCGCTATTTAAGAGATGGGGGAGTCGCTATTTAAGAGATGGGGAATCACGATCTTCTTATTTTGCTTAATAGTAAATCTACTTTAGCATTTTGCAAGCTGGTTTCACGAAGGGTCGGGTGAAAAAAAACAGGCCATCCTAAGCAAGTATTGTTTACAAACAGAATCGCAATAGGCACGTTATTATCGCTTGAATACACACACAGAGACAGAGACAGACAGAGAAAATGAGCACGCAGAAAAGTCGAATGAAGGCTCTGTATTCATACTGTAGTTAGTTAGTAAAGCATATGAGGATTGATGACAGACACGAAACAGATCGAATCTGGCCAATTATTGCTGACACGCACGGTCTCCTTGACTACTAGGCATGGCTTCACCCTGCCTTGATCTCCCTAGCCTCTGCATGAAACAGATACAGCTTACAGGGGAGAGGAGAGAGAGACGGTTTATCGCTTTATCACTTGATAGCGACAGGCCAGGGATTCAAACATCACGTGATTTTCCCGATGAAAACAGAAGCATCACGTGATTTTTTGGGATGAGAACAAAAGCATCACGTGATTTTCACGATGAGAACAAAAGCATCACGTGATTTTCACGATGAGAGCAGAAGCATCATATGATTTTCACGATGAGAACAGAAGCATCACGTGATTTCCACGATGAGAACAGAAGCATCACGTGATTTTCACGATAAGAACAGAAGCATCACGTGATTTTCACGATAAGAACAGAAGCATCACGTGATTTCCAAGTTTAGAACAGAAGCATCATATGATTTTCACGATGATTTTCAAGGGATACTGCAGGAATCTGGAGAATGGGATGGGGAATAAAGCATCAGGTAGAATTCCCGCAGCACCTCGCGCAGCAGCGGCAGCAGCCGGCACTGGCCATCGTCCAAAGCCAGCAGACTATCGAGGCAGGCTTTCACGGCCGACTCCGGCTGGCGCATCAGGTTGCTGTAGGCCAGCCGGATCGCCTCCTTGGCTCGGTCGCTGCCAGCAAAGGCGTTGACGGCGCCGCGCAGGGCGGCCAGCCCGTCGGTGCCAACCACCGGACCCAGCTGATCGGTCAGCTGTTCGCAATAGCCAGCAATTTGGCTGGCCTGACGAAAGCCGCACAGCGCTTTGAATGGAGTCAACGCGATGGCCATCTCCGGCTTGTGATTGGCGTCCTTGTACACGTCGGGCTGCTGGGCGTGCAGCCGGCCGGCTAGTGCTTTGTCCGGATGGGCCTGAATTGATAGCGGCTTCGCCACGGCCAGCACTTTGAACAGAAACGGCAGGCCGTCCTTGGCCGCGACGCTGCCGCCGGCTAGTTGCGGATTAGCGGCCAACCAGTCCTGCAGGGAGGTGTCCGGTTGGTCCAGCAGCTTCGACGGCCCGAAGGGTGGCAGCCCATCCACAGCTGCGACGGGCGCGGAGATGCTTGAACAATCAGCCAGGTAGTTGAACTGGGTGCATCGCCTACCCCAGCACTTGCTAATCCACCACTCCATAACTTGCTAATCCAGTACCCCATCACTTGCTAATCCAGCACCCCATTACTTGCTAATGCTAATCCAGCACCCCATCCCCATCACTTGCTAATCCAGTACCCCATCACTTGCTAATCCAGCACCCCATTACTTGCTAATGCTAATCCAGCACCCCATCCCCATCACTTGCTAATCCAGTACCCCATCACTTGCTAATCCAGCACCCCATTACTTGCTAATGCTAATCCAGCACCCCATCCCCATCACTTGCTAATCCAGTACCCCATCACTTGCTAATCCAGTACCCTATGACTTGCTAATCCAGTACCCTATGACTTGCTAATCCAGTACCCTATGACTTGCTAATCCAGTACCCCATCACTTGCTAATCCAGTACCCTATGACTTGCTAATCCAGTACCCCATCACTTGCTAATCCAGTACCCTATGACTTGCTAATCCAGTACCCTATGACTTGCTAATCCAGTACCGCATCACTTGCTAATCCAGTACCCTATGACTTGCTAATCCAGTACCCCATCACTTGCTAATCCAGTACCCTATGACTTGCTAATCCAGTACCCCATTACTTGCTAATCCAGTACCCCATCACTTGCTAATCCAGCACTCCATTACTTGCTAATCCAGTACCCCATCACTTGCTAATCCAGTACCCCATCACTTGCTAATCCAGTACCCTATGACTTGCTAATCCAGTACCCCATTACTTGCTAATCCAGCACCCCATCCCCATCACTTGCTAATCCAGCACCCCATCCCCATCACTTGCTAATCCAGTACCCCATCACTTGCTAATCCAGTACCCTATGACTTGCTAATCCAGTACCCCATTACTTGCTAATCCAGCACCCCATCCCCATCACTTGCTAATCCAGCACCCCATCCCCATCACTTGCTAATCCAGTACCGCATCACTTGCTAATCCAGTACTCCATCACTTGCTAATCCAGTACCCCATTACTTGCTAATCCAGCACCCCATCCCCATCACTTGCTAATCCAGTACCCCATTACTTGCTAATCCAGCACCCCATCCCCATCACTTGCTAATCCAGTACCGCATCACTTGCTAATCCAGTACTCCATCACTTGCTAATCCAGTACCCCATTACTTGCTAATCCAGTACCCTAAGACTTGCTAAGTTGCTATGGTTTGATAACATGCAAACAATAAAAAAATTACCTCAGCAAATGGCTTGCTGATATCACTGTCTTGAAAAGTGTACTGACCAGACTGTTTTAACAGGCTGAATACTTTGCTGTCAGTACCAATTTTACCCCAGGCATAGTTCTGGTAGGCGCACTTCAGTGGCTGCATTTTGGCTAAGTGTGTATAGCTGTAGGATAGGATTAAACTGAAGTGTCTTGCAACATGCATAAAAACAAATCATCAATTTTATCGGTGGTAAGCTGGATTACCCTTTCTATTTTTTAGATAGTCACATGGTAAAAACTTTGCAATTATGATATAAGATTTAGTTGTCAATTATAATGTGAAAACTCAAATTGATTTGATTTAGAATTAAATACACTAAGACTATAAGTCTTGCACTACCATAAGATTTTTTTATACTTATATAAAGTCGCAGTTGGAAGCAACCTACCATTGAAACCGCAGTAAGAGTACAGTGCAGCAAAGCAGATAATGGTCATTTTATCACAAAATCTAGTTATCTAGTGACTATGCCACTTGTGCAGCAGTGCAATCACTGGCAACTGGTATACCAACTGCTACCTACTAGAATTGCCAAGTGCTTTCTCTAGTTACTACCCCAGAACTCAAGCTCAAGGGTGTGCTTCTTCATCACAACAATGCCCCTACCTACAAGTCTAGGCAAGTAGTCGAATTCTTAGCTAGAGAACACATTCTAAAAACTTAGCAATCTACCTTATATTATTGACCTAGCCCTGTATTGCATTTCTACAAATCAAGCAGAAGATGCATGATATTTGCTACACATCAAGCTGCAGTCAAAGCCTTTTTGGATATGCCAAGGAAGTGCCATATTTGGATTGGTGGTCCAGCTGCTTCAATAAGTGGTTTTGAGAGGATGCAACAATTCAGACTCTGCTAGAAAGTATTTTCAAAAATCTAAGTTATCATAAGCCAATCCTATAATCAGGAGTCAGATTTATATTTTTTAGAGAATTTTTGAGAATTGTAGAGGATAGGTGCAACTCAGGTCAGTGATAAGTAATTTTTGTAATAAATATTTTGGTGGCAAAAAAGATTCAATATATGGTAATTTTTATTAAAAGGAAATATAGTTTAAACAAATGTTTTAATGAATATAAAATTATATAAATAGTTTAAATTTCAATTTTCATTGAAATATCAATATATTTAGGAAAAAATTCAATGGATATGTTTTATTCTTATGTATATTATTTGAATTTATCCTGGAATATTCCTATTCTAGTTCTAGTTTCTAATTAAAGATATGATTTATATAGTAAAATATTTTAAGTATTAAATAATAGTCAAAGTGACTGTTACTAAAATGTATGTTATTGAAGTAATCATAATCTTTTAGGAACAAGATACCTATTAAAATTATTGGCATAGATAACAGAGCAAGATATCTATTATATAATATTATATAATAAGTGAGCCATTTAGCATAGAACTTGAAATAAAAATTAGGCCTAGGTACTTAATGCAACTAAAAATATTTTTTATATAGATTATGTATCATCCTGACTTTAGATAAGTTAAGTTTTGCTTAGTGTTGACAACAATCTATTAAAAATCATTAATAAAAGTTACAATTTTTTATTAATGTTCATAGAGTACCAAAGATTTTTAGCACTAATGAATCAACAATTTTGCATTAATAATTCTATGAGTTATTAACTAATACATTAACAAATACATAATGACAAAGACAAAGAGAAGACAAAGATGCAAAAAAAGGAACAAAAATATGTTAGACAAGAATTTATAATATTGCAACTATAATTTGTTTATAATTTTGCAGCACATTAATATAAATCATGGTTTTAGAACTGGGGAAAATCCCATAATAGAAGCTTAAATCCAAGTCATTTTTCTGACACTTCATTTAATAAGAACATAAACGTAACTAAAAATTTACAATGTTTTATTATTTTTTTTAAAAAGTGATTTGCTTTAGCTTATGATTGCATGAATTGCCTATTAAGTACTAGATTTTATCCAAAGTTTCAGATTGAGTAGCTACATAACTAATTATTCTAAGAAGGCTATAATTAATTATTTAATGGCTAATAGAAAAAGCAATGAAGACTACAATTAAAAAGAGAAACAAAGGTAGAAAAAGCCCTAAAAAAGCACTAGCCGAAGAAAATTTTTCTACTTATACTTTATTGCCTATATATATGATTATGAGCATCCCTGCTAATTCTTTCTATTTTCTAATCTTTTGTACATTTTTGCTATCTTTGCTATTGATTTTTCTTTTTTATAATATTAATATTATTTATATAATCCAAGATGGAATCCATACATGCCCAATACCTGTCTGACCTATCTAAACTGGATGGGTGAAATGGCTGCCAGCCAAGGTAAGTCAAAAAAAGAAAATGCAAAAAAACAAAAAATTGGGAGAAGAAAGAAAGGAGAGGAAGAGAAAAGGAAAAGAAAGGAGAGAAAAGGAAAAGAAAGGAGAGAAAAGAGAAGGGAAAGAGAAGAGATAAAGAGAAAGAGAAGAAAAGAGAAAAAGGCAAGAAAAGTCATATACAAAGGGAAAATTAAGTTGCAATTGGGGGAACTAAGTTGCAATTAAGAGGAACTAAGTTACAATTGAGAGGAACTAAGTCGGAATCAAGAGGAACTAAGTCACAATCAGGAGGAACTAAGTTGCAATCGGGAGGAACTAAATCGCAATCAGGAGGAACTAAGTCCCAATTGGGAAGAACTAAGTTGCAATTGGGAAGAACTAAGTTGCAATTGGGAGATTCTTTGCATTCTTCTTTGCTGTCTAGGCATTGCAGTAGTGTATCTAGGCATTGTATATATGGCAATTTTTTAAAGGCATGATACATAGAAGGCTTCAATTTGTGTGCAGCACAATGGTGTTGGAAGAAATTGTTTCTTGCCTATGGTTTTAGCAAACTTGTAAGTCCAACTTGACTTCCTGTCATCACAGATGCTTTATCTGTTGTAATGCCCTATAGTCTTGCAAAACAACTGTCACAATACTACCTTGAGTAAATATATCTTTTAGCATATCATGCTTTGTCTTGTTTCTGTGACTGACAGTTGCTTAAATCTATAGAAGTACATTATTGGTTTGCTCTTCTCAAGCATCAGGAAATATATCATTAGGTAACTATTTGTAACTATTTGTATAACTATATATTTTTTCTTGGAGGACTCTCACTTCTTTAGCCATCAGTCTCAGTCTCCAAATCTGAGTCCAAATGAATGGCTGTATGTGGTTGTTGGATCTGCACTTCAATATCAGCATCAGTTGATAAGCAAGATTCTATAGCAATAGATTCAGCATGAGCGTTGCGCCATCGTACAAATTCTGTCTCAAGATATCTAGTTTTTTCATTCATTTCAAAAAACAGCTTTTCTTTTAGCTGAAATTATTTGAGAAAAGCAATATGTGTGGGTTGTTGCATCTGCACCATGAATCTCAATTTTTGCATTCTGCACAGATAGATCTCTATTAGAAGCAACAACCTTTAGATTTTGCACCACCATTAAAAGTCCTCTCTGTGTGAGCTTGTTGAACATTGGGATGGTGGTGCTTCTATTTCCCTTGAATATGCTGCAGCTGCACCATCACTTGATTCCCAGGCTATACTTAAGATTGCTAGTAAATTTTCTTATAATATCCAATGTCCACTGAAACAATCATTAACTTCTCTAAGAGTTACACAACCAAGTTTCCATCATGTAAAGAGCAATGGCTTTTGCTCTTCAGCTGCAAAAAGGGGGCATGGGTTGATGGAATAGTCTTCATGGCCTTTTTCATCCCATTCATATGCAGGATTCAGTATACGAGGGCTGAGCAATAAGTTTCTGGATGTGCATAGTTGAGAGGCGGCTGACAAAATCTGACACCATAGGTGTCAAGTACATTATATAAGTACAATATTTGTAAAGTTTCAGACACACTTGTCATATATAGCCAGTGTAGCACCCAAACAAAGATAGCATATCCACACTATCTATCAAATTCAAAATGGAGCTTAATAGGAGTCATTTTAGAGCAATGATTTATTTTGATTTTAAGTGGTTTGTGACAACAACAAAGTCTAGAGTGATTGCGAGGAGCTTTTGGGGATGAAGAACCTTCTAGATCCACCATTTTTAACATTTTATGCCAAATTTCAACACGCAACAGGCAGAGTCTTGATGATGAGAAGTGCAGCGGCCAGTCTGTCTCCGCAACAACTGAGGATAATGTTGCTGCTATCTGGGCCATAGTTTAGGATGATGCCCAAGTGACTGTGGCCCAGATAGAGGCAGAGGTGGACGGCTCATCAGGATCTATCAGGACAATCCTGCATTTACAGCTCAACCTAAGCAAGATTTCAGCATGCTGGGTGCCTCATAAGCTGACTCCGGAGCAAGAGGCTTGGGTGATTATGCTTGACAGATTCAATAGAGGCAGCTTAAACTTGGTCTAGGATATTGTCAGTGGTGACAAGTTATGGATCTATAGTTTTAACCCGGAGACTAAGCAGCAGTTGGCCCAGTGGACTCTAGTTGGCAGCACCCCACCATCCAAGCTTCAGCAAGAGTGCAGTGTGGCAAAGCAAATGGCCATTTTTGTGGCAAAAACTGGTCCTCAGGCCACGGTTCCACTTGTGCAGTAGCGTACAGTCACTGGTGACTAGTATCAGAGATTTAGATTTCAACTAGCAATCTACGCCCCCCGTTGGGGAGCCAAAGAAATGCAATACACGTTTTTTAATAAGCTACATATATCCTTGAAATCTTAAAAAATCTCCTGTCAAACCTTGTAAGCCTTGACATGTCAATAATTCCCCCCCCACAAGCTTTAACACATCAACTTCCCCCCTTGACATCTCAGCAATGCCCCCAATAAGCCTTGGAAATCAAAAATATCTGTCAACCTTCTAACCCTAACCCTAGCCTAACCCTAACCCTAGCCCTAACCCTAACCTAACTCTAAAGCATTGAAATTTCAGTAATTCTCTCTGAGAGTCATTATAGCACTACTACAGCATTATAGCGATTCCCTGCAAGCCTCGACATCGTAGGGATTCCCAAATGAATCTCTTAACTTCGACATGAAGCTTCTTTTATTTTTTACATTACGCTTTTTTTATCAGCGATCCCTCCCCTGAGGAGGCATCAAATAATGCAATAAAAAGTTTTCAATAAACTACATGTAGACTTTAGCCTTGAAATCTCATTTATACCCCCGTGAGCCTTGACATCTCAGCTATTCCCCCCGTAAGCCTTAACATGTCAGCGATAGCCCCCATAAACCTTGAAATCTAAAAAATCCCCTGTTATTCTGTTAACCTTGAAACCCGCTAAAATCTAACCCTCAACCCACACCTGACCTAAACCTAACTTTAACCCAACCTAAAGCCTTGAAATCTCAGCAATTCTTCTCCCCTAAGCCTTGGAATTTTAGTGTTTCCTTCTTTAAGAATCACAGCACTATAACGGTTTCCACCTAGCTTTGACATTGTAGCAATTCCCAAATGAATCTTTTAACTTTGACATGACTTTTCTTATATGTATACATAGTGCTACTTTTATTTTTTACATGACTCTGCTTCTATCAGCGCCCCCCCCCTGTGGCGAGCCAAAAATGAATGTAATAAAAATTGAGTAAAGTACATGAACTTTGAAGTAGCTTCTGACTTTTGCTTTGACATCTCAGAACCCCCCCCCCCGTAATCTCAGTTATTCTCTGAGAGCCTTTACGTCTCAGTTTTTCTCCCCACCACAGCATTATAGCTGCATTTAATTTTTACATGACACCCTTCATGTCTGACATGACGCTTCTTTTATTGTACCATGATGCTTCTTAATTTTTTAAATGACACTCATTAGTTTTTAAATGAGGCTTCTATGATTTTTTCTTGACGCTTCTATGATTTTTAAATGACGCTTCTATGATTTTTTACATGACGCTTCTATGATTTTTATATGATGCTTCTATGATTGTTTACATGACGCTTCAATGATTTTTAAATGACGCTTCTATGATTTTTATATGACGCTTCTACGATTTTTTACATGACGCTTCTATGATTGTTTACATGACGCTTCTATGACTTTTTACATGACGCTTCTACGATTTTTTACGTGACGCTTCTATGATTGTTTACATGACGCTTCTATGATTTTTTACATGACGCTTCTATGATTTTTTACATGGTGCTTCTATGATTTTTTACATGACGCTTCTATGATTCATTACATGACGGTTCTATGATTTTTTACATGACACTTCTATGATTCATTACATGACGCTTCTATGATTTTTTACATGGTGCTTCTATGATTGTTTACATGACGCTTCTATGATTTTTATATGACGCTTCTACGATTTTTTACATGGTGCTTCTATGATTTTTTACATGACGCTTCTATGATTTTTTACATGACGCTTCTATGATTTTTTACATGACGCTTCTATGATTTTTATATGACGCTTCTACGATTTTTTACATGGTGCTTCTATGATTTTTTACATGACGCTTCTATGATTGTTTACATGACGCTTCTATGAATTTTTACATGACGCTTCTACGATTTTTTACATGGCGCTTCTATGGTTGTTTACATGACGCTTCTATGAATTTTTACATGACGCTTCTATGATTTTTAAATGAGGCTTCTATGATTTTTTACATGACGCTTCTATGATTTTTATATGACGCTTCTATGATTTTATATGACGCTTCTACGATTTTTTACATGGCGCTTCTATGATTGTTTACATGACGCTTCTATGATTTTTAAATGAGGCTTGTATTATTTTTTACTTGACGCTTCTATGATTGTTTACATGACGCTTCTATGATTGTTTACATGACGCTTCTTTGATTGTTTACATGACGCTTCTATGATTGTTTACATGACGCTTCTATGATTTTTTACATGACGCTTCTATGAATTTTTACATGACGCTTCTATGATTGTTTACATGACGCTTCTATGATTTTTTACATGACGCTTCTATGAATTTTTACATGACGCTTCTATGATTGTTTACATAGTGCTTCTATGATTTTTTACATGACGCTTCTATGATTTTTTAAATGACGCTTCTATGATTTTTTCATGACGCTGCTACGATTTTTTACATGACGCTTCTATGATTGTTTACATCACGCTTTTGTGATTTTTACATGACGCTTCTATGATTTTTATATGACGCTTCTACGATTTTTTACATGGTGCTTCTATGATTTTTTACATGACGCTTCTATGATTGTTTACATCACGCTTTTGTGATTTTTACATGACGCTTCTATGATTTTTAAATGAGGCTTCTATGAATTTTTACATGACGCTTCTATGACTTTTAAATGAGGCTTCTATGATTTTTTACATGACGCTTCTATGATTTTTTAAATGACGCTTCTATGATTGTTTACATCACGCTTTTGTGATTTTTACATGACGCTTCTATGATTTTTAAAATGACGCTTCTATGATTGTTTACATGACGCTTCTATGATTGTTTACATGACGCTTCTATAATTTTTTTAAATGACGCTTCTATGATTTTTTACATGACGCTTCTATGATTGTTTACATGACGCTTCTAGGATTTTTGACATGACGCTTCTATGATTGTTTACATGACGCTTCTATGAATTTTTACATGACGCTTGTATGATTTTTTAAATGACGCTTCTATGATTGTTTACATGACGCTTCTATGATTGTTTACATGACGCTTCTATAATTTTTTTAAATGACGCTTCTATGATTTTTTACATGACGCTTCTATGATTGTTTACATGACGCTTCTAGGATTTGTGACATGACGCTTCTATGATTTTTTAAATGACGCTTCTATGATTGTTTACATGACGCTTCTATGATTGTTTAGATTACGCTTCTATGATTTTTACATGACGCTTCTATGATTTTTATATAACGCTTCTACGATTTTTTACATGGCGCTTCTATGATTGTTTACATGACGCTTCTATGATTTTTTACATGACGCTTCTATGATTTTTACATGACGCTTCTTTTTAAAAAGTCTTTTAGTTTTCCTGACGTTGAAAAGCTTTAATTAAAAAAATTATACTCTATGAAAATTCGAACCATCGTCGCTGCATTTAGCAGTTCAGTTTGTTCACCTCTAGGCTAGCTCTCATCGTTTTGATAACATCAAATTTTGCACTTATATAATTCAACACTTTAAAATCCAAGCATAGAGTAAATCACACGAAGCAGTTATGACATAATCAGTTTCTCAGTCAGTCAGTATCAGTTAACAATATGGTTACGCAATTTAAATCAAGTCTGGTGCTACCCTTCCACACTGCATTTTCAATTCAAGTCGGAGTTACAATTCAGTTATGATGCAATCTATTTCAGAATCAGAATTCAACCAGTCAGTTTTTTCTCTAGCATTCTTACAATGCATTTCAAGTTGAAAAGTTTGCTTGACCTTTGCAAAAAAGCATGTTTTTCGAATATTTAATGCCTTTAGCATTGAGCAATTTCTTAGCCACGATGCATGTACAGTCACGGGAAAATTTCTGATCAAACAGTGCAAGTTCGAACAAAATCGGTCCAGCCATTTTTTCTCCAATCTATCACATATATATAGACATCACATTTTTAGTATATAGGATTTTGATTTTCCGAATTTAGGAGTTTTCAAGAGCAAATTTCAATTTCAAAAAAATTTCGTAAGTCAAAATTTTGAAAGTCTGGTTTTGAAATTTTTTGTTTATTTTGATATTTTTTAGAACTGTTAAACTGTCTAATGATATGATTAAGAATTGATTTTTCAAATGTATTTTGATTTGTTAAAACAACTTAATTACATGTAGTTAATGCTATTTAGCATTTTTTCGAAACTACGTTTGATATAATTGATATAATTAGAATCACGCATGTAATAATGTGCTGTGGGCACACAGCACCTTGCACACAGCACACAGCATCAACACCTTGAAATTGAGATGTGAAAATGGTTGAACCTATAACAATTAGAGCATGTAAATTCACAAAAACAGATCAAAGCTTTTGCTGATACATACATATTCTGTATGTATACATATACAATGTACAAGTATTATGTATACGGCGCCCTCTGCTTTTCCCATTAACACCCTTAAAGCATGGTATACATATTCACATATAAAGTTCTACATGATTTGATTGCTATTTGATCAGCAAATCAGTGATTTCTGTATATGTACACACAGTTACATGTACATGTACATATATATGCATGCTCATGCTCATTGCCTTCTGCCACTCGAAAAAAGATTTAAGAAAGGCTTATTTAACCTACATGTACTTGTGAGCACGGCAAACTACAGTTTGGGATGAACTATTTTAACTTAAGGCAGACATCTATACACATAGTTCAAAAGGGTTTGAAATTTGTTCAAAAGCTTAGATTTTTCTGTTTTGAATGTATAGAGCTCTAGAAATTCTATCTATATAGAAATCACTGGGGCAAATTTCGAGCTATAAATATTCTACTATACTTCAAAACTCGACCGGAACTATAGATTCTAGCTAACTTCTAGCTGACTAGCTACTTGTTAATTTCATAGGGTCCTTTGATTTTAAGCAATTAAGGCTGGAATTGCTTCTGTTAGAAATTACATAATCTCTTAGTGATTTACTGGGCGAACTTGACCCCACGTTTACTTACCCATGCAGAATTGTTTTGCACATTTCTATTGTTTGCCCGGCCTAGTCACTAGCTTGGACTTGATCTATGTTGGACCCCCTACAAATTACTAGCTGTCCATGCATTGTGGACATGATTCCTTTTATTCTACCCAATTGTGTAGCTAGCTACATTTTTTGAAATGGGGAGAGAGATCGAACTGGGTGTTGAGACTTAACTGGTTTCCTTCCCCACATGCACAATTATGATTGTGACTAAGCAGTCTTATAGAACAGGCTTAATACAACAATAATAAGAGAGCTTTGAGTATTAATAAGAGTTTGACTCAGAAGACTTCATGAATTCTGCGCCTACAAGACAATCATGCCAAAATTAAGAGCCATTGTGCACGACTACTTTAAGCTTTCCTCTGACCTACTTTTTGCAGAGTGCAAAGAATGTAAAAAAGTTGTTTCCCGAGGCAAAGACCCTTGTAAGCCATCGAATAGCGGCATGTTGCTGCATCTTAAAAACTATCAGCCTGAGCTGCATGACGCTGGGGAAGAGGTTGACCTAGACAGATCATCAAGAAAACGCGCTGCTGAGGAGACCCAGCAAGAGAATTGAGACTTTCTGCCGCCTGAAAAAAAAGAGATTGGTTCAGCCTACTCTTGAGCAACTGCAACAGCGAACTGCAGTTTGGGATGAAGCGTATCCTAAAGCCACTCATCTGACTAAATTAATTGGTAAGTGTTTTTTCTCGAGTTTTTTAATCTGGCAGCCTACACTCTGCAGCAAACCAATCCAACATATACATGCATATAGTTATACACCTGCATATGATATATGTATGTGCATGCATGTACATATATAAGCAGTAAACCATGTATACATACAGTCATTGTTCATGAGGCTAATTAGTGAAAAGTATAACCTGTTCTTATACAGTACGCTTATATAGTACCTAGTACACTCATATGCATACAAAATATGTACCTAATTTTCTATTTAATTTCAAAGGAAACATGATGGCCATTGACCACCAGCCATTCAGCCTTGTTGAACAACAAGGGTTCTTCTTCTTATAACTTCTACACTTCTTGGCTCCAAACTATTCAATCCCAACCTGTCAACATTTTTTAGAAGTTGTTGTACTGTCTTTGTACGAAGATGTCCGCTTGAATGTGTGAAATCTTTTGGGCAGTAGTGAAACTATTGCTTGCACAAGCGATGAGTGGACTTTGATGAAGGGAAAGTGGTCCATTGTCAGCCTAACCACCCATCTGATCAATGAACAGTTTAAGCTTTGGAAGGCAGTTTTCTGTAGTAAGTCTATCCACAGAGCTTCCACTAGAGAAAACATTGCCAATGCGCTGCAGACTGTCATGGAAGACTGGGAAGTGAAGGAACGAGTCGTGGCTATTGTCATGGATGAAGGCTCTTCGATGCAAAGCACAGTTTGTTAGCTTCAAGTGAGTCCCAATTTCTTCTACTGTATCCATTTCTAGTCAGTCATCACACATCAGTATAGTGTAGCTTGTATAGTGCATGCAATCTTATATAGTATTATCTATATGTATATATAAGTTCTGTGAGCCAACAGACAATAGACTTCTGAGCAAATTGTCTCAAAGCTGCTCTACAATAATAATAATAATAGGTCTACTGAGATAAAAATAGCATACATTTCAACATTCAATTCCCTACTATAAGTAATAATTTGTAACACTAACTTTGATACCCATAATCATTTTTAAAAGGTGCCTCGCACATCTTGTGTCATTCACAAGCTGCAAAATTGCATTCGCGACAACATTCCTGACAACACTAATAAGCCTGGAGCACAGTGAACGGTCAACGATCTTTTATCCCATTCCCATTTATTTTTTACCCCTTGGATGACCTCTTTATCTGACCTAAAAAGACAAAAGCAAAGAGAAGTCTGATTTTTTGTAAAAGGTTAAATGTCTAGGGACTTAGACAGTCAGACTAGGCCTATAAGTATTTTCTGAATTAGGCCTAATGTCAATGGTCAATGGATCAGCTCAGCACTTATTAATGACTATCAGTTGGCAAAATTTCAGACAACTTAACAGAATTAAGAGTTAAAAATTCACATTTTTTGCTTTAAGTTTAATGGCAATTGGCAATGCTAGGTCTAATGCATGCAATGCTTTTGTCATTGATTAATGAAATTTAGGATTTTCCTTAATAGTAACCAACATTGTCATTAACACTGGTCACAGGTACTGAGTATCAAAAAAAACTCAAAAAATAAAAAGAGACCTAAACGAGAAGCAAGCATTGCCATGGCATAGCATTCTTATCAATCTTATGAAATAAATATTATCAGTTATGCAACAAAAATCTACTATAATTTTAAAAGCCTAAAAACTAAGAGACGGATTGTTAGATTATTACATACTGCTGGCCAATTTAGTCACATAAAAACCTAAAATGCTAGGTTTTTACAGTTCTTAACTAAGCTTAATTTACATTGAAAATAGTGAAGAAATACTTTACTTATATTAATATAGGCTTAGCTGTTTCAAGGAAATTAAAAGATTAATAAAAAGTGGCGGTGTTGGTGTTTACACGCTTCGCGTTATAACAATACACAATACATTATTATGTGAATAAGAAAGGTAAAAAGAAATCAATTGTTTTACATAAAAGATTTTTATTATTTTTGACTGTACCTTGGTTTTCATTTTTTTGAAAACGGACTGGCTCTATGTTACGACTGATCGATCTGGATTCAGATTAGACACCAAAAAAAGTAGTTGGTCCTTTTTCTTTTAGCCAAAAGGACTTTGTGACTTGAAATCTTAGAATTTAAAAAACTTGAGATAACAATATTATATTGAAATAACAAATTGTCTGACATATATTGTCATTTAAAGGAATATAACAGAATGATCTTTTGAATACGGCTAAAAATAGTGAGGGCTACTAAGGCCGTGGGATTTACCCCAAATACAACCCCAACGGAACCTGACGCATTGTGATCTGCTCCCTCAACGAACATCTGGTCTCTGACATTCATTAGGCAATGGTCCTGAATTTTTTTACAAGGTGACTGGATTGTATACATTATCTATTTCGTATATTGATGTTTTTTCAAAACTAGGTTGGTTAATAAAAATACATGCACGAGTTTTACATGATCTTTACGGATCCAACAAAGACATAATAGCTATAGGCAGAATCCCAAGGACTTATAATCCCATTGTAGTCTTAACTGTTCTTACAGAAGCGTTTCACCGAAATGCTAATAATCTATGAGTTAAATCCCATCTACGAGCATAAAAAAGTTAAATTAATTTTCTTAATATTCAGTCAGTTAATTACGATGAGTCAATGTTCAATAACCGACATGACTTGAGTATAGACGCTTGATATTGCTGGACTGTACGAAAAGTACAAGGCAAAAGAGAATTATGGTTTGGCGTGTATTTAATACAATTTTGCACAAAATGAGGTAACGAAATGAATGAGTAAAGTATTAGCGCGTTTTTGATCATTAAGTTATTTAACGCTATTTAACACCGGACAGATACAACTAAATTAATATACTGCCGAATAAAAATTGTTACATTTACTAACACTTACTTCGTTCCAAACAGTTATAACTCGATGTACTAACATACTAACGTGAGCAGAGGGACTGACTCTTCTTTCTACAGTATACGAGGGTAGTAGCTCGTACATGTAACAGCAATGTTTCACTTCAATTCTTTCGCCGAGCATTGGACTCAATAAATATAAAATGGTCCCAAACTGACAAAGAAATCAAATGTAAGACTGCGAGCAATTATATATACGATTCAAACTAATAAATATTATAGGCACGAATACGCACAGCCCTCAGCTGTACATAGATTAGCGCATAGCACAATTAGCACATATGATGAATGAGAAAATGCAAATGAAAATCCATTTTAATGAGGCAACAAAGCATTAAGTGTGCTAGTGTACAGTACATGCATAGTACAGCGATAATATACAATAACAGTTACTGTAGCAACATTTGATAAAAACGCTAATTTACTCGTGCAAACGCGGTATACTATATTGCATGGAAATTATAACTGTTCCTGTCTAACACAATAATTTAGTAAAACTTTAAATATAAATAAATCTAATAAACAACAACAAAACGAAGGCACAGAGACTTGAAAATTTATCACATCTAATACAATTTTATTACATTATTTCAGGGTTAGAAATCTATAAAAAAACTTTACCCGATTTAAAGTCGCCATTTTATCCTCTGAAACAACAAACTTAAGGATTGTCTCAGCTGACTTAGACTTGTTTTTGAAGGAGCAAAAAAGTGAATTGAAATGGAATTAAGCGTCGTGACCAAACAAAATAAATAAATAAAAATAGAAAAACACAGAAAAAATGAAGGAACAATATTCAAAAAAAGCAAATATTAAAGCAAAATCTAGCAGTGCAAAGGTTAGTAATGTACCACGAGTATACACGTGGAAAAAGGAGGGACTAGCAGCAGTAGCAGAGCGGCCAGCCAAAGATCTGTAGACTGAGGGGATCAGCGGGTAGCGGCCAGTTGAATGACCATGAAGGAAGTGGGTAGCGGCCAGTTGAATGACCATGAAGGAAGTGGGTAGCGGCCAGTTGAATGACCATGAAGGAAGTGGGTAGCGGCCAGTTGAATGACCATGAAGGAAGTGGGTAGCGGCCAGTTGAATGACCATGAAGGAAGTGGGTAGCGGCCAGTTGAATGACCATGAAGAAAGTGGGTAGCGGCCAGTTGAATGACCATGAAGGAAGTGGGTAGCGGCCAGTTGAATGACCATGAAGGAAGTGGGTAGCGGCCAGTTGAATGACCATGAAGGAAGTGGGTAGCGGCCAGCTGAATGACCATGAAGGAAGTGGGTAGCGGCCAGTTGAATGACCATGAAGTAAGTGGGTAGCGGCCAGCTGAACTAGAGAGCAGTAGCTCAGGGAACGCGCATAGCCACTGTGTAAAAAAATTCAAGTCGAAGACTTCTTACAATATAGAAAGTCTTGCGGAGTCGGCGGCACGGCCAGCAAGTCGGCGATGGCGGCCACCCAGCGTCGGCAGCAGTCAGCGCTGTCGGTGGAGAAGGCGTAGTCCCGCTCCGGCGTGCGCACGGTGAACACGTGGTTGCCAACTGACTTGCGTCGCAGGCCGGTGGGCGGTCCGGTCAGGACCTGATAGGCCGGTGCCTCGCCCAGCCAAAGCTCGCCCTTAGCCAGCGGCTGCATGCTGGCCGAATAGTACAGCAGACTGCGGCGCAGCAGGAGGCACCAGCGCCGGCGCCACGGCTCAGACAGGCGCGGTCCAGTTTTATACAGCCAATCGGCCAGGCGCGGCTCGTAAGACAATTGCAACAGCCGCTCCGGCGGAACAAGCGACATGCGCAACCGATAGTACTGGCAGCCGCGGATGGCGTTGTACCAGGCCACGATCTCTTCGCCGTCCTCGTGATAGACGTAGAGACAGCGAGTGTACTCACCGCTGGGATAGCTGATCTGTTGAGGAGAGAGATAAAATAGCACTATAGGCAACTCTAGTGACTCTGGGGCAACTCTACTGGCTCTGGGGCAACTTTACCGACGCTGGGGCAACTCTACTGACTCTGGGGCAACTCTAGTGACTCTGGGGCAACTCTACTGACTCTGGGGCAACTCTACTGGCTCTGGGGCAACTTTACCGACGCTGGGGCAACTCTAGTGACTCTGGGGCAACTCTACTGACTCTGGGGCAACTCTACTGACTCTGGGGCAACTCTACTGACTCTGGGGCAACTCTACTGACTCTGGGGCAACTCTACTGACTCTGGGGCAACTCTACTGACTCTGGGGCAACTCTACTGACTCTGGGGCAACTCTACTGACTCTGGGGCAACTCTACTGACTCTGGGGCAACTCTACTGACTCTGGGGCAACTCTACTGACTCTGGGGCAACTCTAGTGACTCTGGGGCAACTCTACTGACTCTGGGGCAACTCTACTGACTCTGGGGCAACTCTACTGACTCTGGGGCAACTCTACTGACTCTGGGGCAACTCTACTGACTCTGGGGCAACTCTACTGACTCTGGGGCAACTCTACTGACTCTGGGGCAACTCTACTGGCTCTGGGGCAACTCTAGTGACTCGGGGGTAACTCTACTGACTCTGGGGCAACTCTAGTGACTCTGGGGTAACTCTACTGACTCTGGGGCAACTCTAGTGACTCTGGGGCAACTCTAGTGACTCTGGGGCAACTCTAGTGACTCTGGGGCAACTCTAGTGACTCTGGGGCAACTCTACTGACTCTGGGGCAACTCTAGTGACTCGGGGGTAACTCTACTGACTCTGGGGCAACTCTAGTGACTCTGGGGCAACTCTAGTGACTCTGGGGCAACTCTACTGACTCTGGGGCAACTCTAGTGACTCTGGGGCAACTCTACTGACTCTGGGGCAACTCTACTGACTCTGGGGCAACTCTAGTGACTCTGGGGCAACTCTACTGACTCTGGGGCAACTCTAGTGACTCGGGGGTAACTCTACTGACTCTGGGGAAACTCTAGTGACTCTGGGGCAACTCTAGTGACTCTGGGGCAACTCTACTGACTCTGGGGTAACTCTACTGACTCTGGGGCAACTCTACTGACTCTGGGGCAACTCTACTGACTCTGGGGCAACTCTACTGACTCTGGGGCAACTCTAGTGACTCGGGGGTAACTCTACTGACTCTGGGGAAACTCTAGTGACTCTGGGGCGACTCTACTGACTCTGGGGCAACTCTACTGACTCTGGGGCAACTCTACTGACTCTGAGGCAACTCTAGTGACTCTGGGGCAACTCTAATGACTCTGGGGCAACTCTAGTGACTCTGGGGCAACTCTAGTGACTCGGGGGTAACTCTACTGACTCTGGGGCAACTCTAGTGACTCGGGGGTAACTCTACTGACTCTGGGGCAACTCTAGTGACTCGGGGGTAACTCTACTGACTCTGGGGCAACTCTAGTGACTCTGGGGCAACTCTACTGACTCTGGGGCAACTCTACTGACTCTTGGGCAACTCTACTGACTCTGGGGCAACTCTAGTGACTCTGGGGCAACTCTACTGACTCTGGGGCAACTCTACTGACTCTGGGGCAACTCTAATGACTCTGGGGCAACTCTACTGACTCTGGGGCAACTCTAGTGACTCGGGGGTAACTCTACTGACTCTGGGGCAACTCTAGTGACTCGGGGGTAACTCTACTGACTCTGGGGCAACTCTAGTGACTCGGGGGTAACTCTACTGACTCTGGGGCAACTCTAGTGACTCTGGGGCAACTGTACTGACGCTGGGGCAACTGTACTGACGCTGGGGCAACTCTAGTGACTCTGGGGCAACTGTACTGACGCTGGGGCAACTCTACTGACTCTGGGGCAACTCTACTGACTCTGGGGCAACTGTACTGACGCTGGGGCAACTCTACTGACTCTGGGGCAACTCTACTGACTCTGGGGCAACTCTACTGACTCTGGGGCAACTCTAGTGACTCTGGGGCAACTGTACTGACGCTGGGGCAACTGTACTGACGCTGGGGCAACTCTAGTGACTCTGGGGCAACTGTACTGACGCTGGGGCAACTGTACTGACGCTGGGGCAACTGTACTGACGCTGGGGCAACTCTACTGACTCTGGGGCAACTCTACTGACTCTGGGGCAACTCTACTGACTCTGGGGCAACTCTAGTGACTCTGGGGCAACTGTACTGACGCTGGGGCAACTGTACTGACGCTGGGGCAACTCTACTGACTCTGGGGCAACTGTACTGACGCTGGGGCAACTGTACTGACGCTGGGGCAACTGTACTGACGCTGGGGCAACTCTACTGACTCTGGAGCAACTGTACTGACGCTGGGGCAACTGTACTGACGCTGGGGCAACTCTACTGACTCTGGGGCAACTCTAGTGACTCTGGGGCAACTGTACTGACGCTGGGGCAACTGTACTGACGCTGGGGCAACTGTACTGACGCTGGGGCAACTGTACTGACTCTGGGGCCGTAGAGTCGAATCTGAGGCGTGCCACAGCCGCTGTACAATCACTGAGTTGCGTCTAAAGCGCATCCGCGCAACTTTATGAATTATAGTCACATTTCGCGTTTATAACAACCCTATTTAGTCTACTTGAGTTAGTAGAAAGTTTAGCGCGTAAAACAGCGACCGTTGGACAACTTTTTAGCGACTCTTTTACGATTCTGCACCCTGCTATTTTTTCCAGGGCTGGAAGCCACGTAAAATTTCACCTTCCGTGCTTTACTTAAAGTAGCAATAATCATAAAACACTCGAAATCTGATTCACCGCGATTCTGACCCTTAAAACCAACCCAGAGTGCAATAATATTCGGTGGTTGTTAACCCTGCAACAGACACGATTTTTTATGAGTTTCAGAGTTGTCAACAGAACAGCACTAACTGTCTTCACTCTCCCGTTAAACAGAGTAACAAAGCCAGGGGAAAATCTAAAATATGTACAAACATCATTATCACGAACCCTCGCTCACCATCATGAGATGCGGATGCGCCATCTCAATCAGGGCGCCAACCATGGCCACATTAAGCTGATCCAACGGCAGTGAAGCTCTCACGGTTGAATCCGACGTATCGTCGCTATGGTAACGCAGATAATTATCTCGTTCGGACAGTTCAAAGAGACGCTGAGAGAACTTCCCGCCGCTGGAGCTGCCACCGGAGCCGCCATGCAGGACGGAGGCGGCCGCTACGGACGGCACAGTCAGGCGCTTCATCAGCCGGCCGGACTTAACGAAGCCGCCGCCAGAGCGATGATAGGCGGCCTGTCTGGCCGGATTGGCGAACTCGCCGCGCTTGTACTTGGCCAATACGAACTGCGTCCGAATGACAGCCGGATCGTCCGGCATTGGACGGCGATAGAATGGCGGCATTCGAGTCTCAAGAGTCTCGGCCAGAACTGAATTGCCCTGCAGCTCGGCCGTCTCCGACTCCTGCCAGCGGTCGCGCTCGATCGATCTGGTCCGGTAGCCGGCCTGGCGGTGCGCCACCGCGCATGCGCCGCATACGAAAGCGCCGCCAACATTAACGGAGACGGCGCAGGGTGGCGCCGAGACGCAATCGGCGCACACCCGATTGGCTGCCTGCTCGGCTAGGGCCGAGATGGCCGCGATTGGCCCGGCTGTTGCCATGGTGATGATGAACACTGAAGGATGTGAATTCTCTTTGCTTTTAGATATTAAATTTTTCAATTAATAGATGCAATATTATAGTAAACGTAAACTATATATTTATCTAATATCTTCATGTTAAACTAATTTCAATAAAAGTGTTTGTCAAAATGGGCATTTTTGACACCCTATAAACTTATAAACTCTCTTGGCTTTCAACACCCGACACCCTAGGAGCTGGGTTTTTTGGGCCATGCGGGGTTTATTGGCCCCTTGAAAATCTCATTGGCAACTGAATTTTTTGCATCAGAGGCCTGTGCCTTTCCCTGTGCCAGTTGCCAACTTCAAAAATGATATTGTATTTGTAATTGTAAAAAAATTGTCATATGAATCGATATGATAAAGTTGTTAGTTTGTTATTTTTTGCAGCATAGACAGCAATCTTAGAGTTGAGAACAAATTTCTGCTTTTCAAATGCATCCTCAATAATTTGGCTAGTTGCCATTGGGCAACCGAAAATAGCCATTGGCAACTGGATTTTGAGCCTCAAAAGCCAGATGGCAACTGGATTTCCAACCTTTAAAAAACCCAGCCTAGGAGTGAGTGCTGTTTACAGTAGTGAAAAAATACATTGTGTTGCAGATAAGTGCCATAGTGATTTACATTCAAAACACATCTCAACAGGCCATGTGACAAAAAGACTGAAAAGATAGCCTTAAAAGTCAAAAGCAAAGAAACAAGATTCTATAGGATATCAAGACAATTTATGGAAATCTTGATCAAATAAAATTGATTATCTTTTGACATTGATTAGTAGGAGCAGTTATTGAAATCTTATACTGGGCTAACAACCTGATAGCTTCTGCATCCAGCCTTAGCCAAAGTGGTTAAGGATTACATAGCTGCTATGAAGATGAATCATTGCTTTCTACACTATAATCATACCATTTGTAGGACCCAAGCTAAAGTTGTCTTGAATTGAGATATATTGGGCACTTACTAGATTTTGGCTCAACTCACTAGTAATAAATGGTCACTTCTATTTAGTCTACATGTATCTCTAATAAAAAGAAAAATAAAATACATAAAATAAAAATGTCTATAAATGCATACAAAAACATAAAATTCTATCATTACTTCACTTTTTCTCTATATGGGCTCTTTCAAATTGATATGAGTTTTTATCATAGATATGTTGTCTCTTATATAAAACAAATTTTTATATCATTCTTTCTTAGCTTAGAATTTACTTGTAATAGAATTTTTCTTTACCACCTTTGAACAAAATGTCAGTTTCAAGCAAAGCCAAAAGTGCTATCATCTATTATACACAAATGTATGATATAGTAGCAAAGAAAATCAAAGCCCATTTGCATGAGCAACATGGGTTTCAAGGCAGTCATATTGCACTATCATCTACTAGATCATACTTTCAAAAGAGGCAAATTCTTTGAAATGAACTTCAAGCTAGGAGACCTAAGACCTCTACTAGCTAGAGTGTCATTGATAATAGCTATATCTTCCTTGATAAGGATAGACAAGTAACTATTGCTAAGAGCAGATATCTAATACATTAGTTAAGGCAGCATAGTCTATCCTAATAGTCTAGCTAGGAATATGTATTCTAAAAACTCCTGACTACTAAGATGCAGTGCAATATGATGCTGGCTTATAGCAACTATTTCACTTGGCATAGTACCACCAAAATGAGTTTCTTGATTCTTGTTATTAAGAATAAGTTGATATTTTCTTTATATATAAGCTGGAAACAAGTCTAATGCATGCAGTAACATACATGTGCAACCTCCAAAATTCGGTTGGCCATGCGACTTAGTTTAAACAAAAATGCGATATCATTTTTGGCCAAAAATGCGACTTACATGTAAAAGAAACCCTAAAGCATAATTAATGCAACTTTAGGTAAACGGCAGGAGTAACTATGACTGTCTTATTAAGGCAAAATGCCTTGTCATCTACTTAGTACTACTTTGGTATTTATTCGGATGGGCATTTTTGCAACTTACATTGGTTGGCCGCCAAATTGGTCGGCCGGTTCAGCCGACTCGGCCAACTGTTGCACATGTATGTGCAGTAGGCCTAAGAATCCTCTAATGAGCCCATTTTACTAAAAGGCCAAGATGATACCATTAATAAATAAATAGATAAAAGGACTATCTTCTACTATTAGCAAGAGGTGCTACTAATTGAGTGGCTACTTGGTAAGTGGATAGTCAGGATACTTCTATGTTCTACATTGTTATATTATGTTAACTAAGAGGCAATCAAAGAGAAAATGTGGCAAGATCACCAGGGTCATCTACCTACTTTATGAAAATGTCTCTAAGCACATATCTGCCATAATTTAAGATAGACTATCATTGCAAGCTAAGGGTTCTAGCAGCTTCTTTACATTGCTTATTTGTTAGACCTAGCTATCAGAACTCTGGCTATTTTTAGTGCTAAAAAGCTCACTATATGGATGCCACTAGGCCCTAGCCTAGGCTTTAGTTACTGAAATTACATATTTGCTAAACTAGTAGTATATATAATATCTTGCTAGATTTATGAATAAAATTAAAAACTAACAAACAATGATATCTTTTCTTATAACCTTTACGTTTTTTATATAGGGAGTAGCCCCCAATTGGGCTCTATAGTTTTGTATAGTATGTATGACTCTGTGACTGGGTTTTTTTGTGCAAATGGGTGCAAATAGTATCTTGGTCTTAAAAATTGCACCCTGAAATTTGACTCAGAGTGCAAAAATTGCACCAGAATTTTTTGCAAGGATGTGATGCAGATTTCAAAATTTAGTGTTATGGATGTCTTAAGTCTTAGAATTAGCCAGTAATTTTTTGAATCTTTACTTATTGTAATTTAAGGAATTGTCAACTCTTGATTAAATTTGGTAAGCAGAACCTAATGAACTGAATATTGGGGTATCTTCTGAATGGTGGAAAGCCTGGGTTTTTTGTGCAAATGGGTGTGAATAGCATCCTGGTCTTGAAAATCGCACCCAGAAATATATAGCAAGGACGACTTAAGTAGGACAGGAAACCTCGTTTCTTAGAAAATTTTCGAGGGCAAGTTTCCCGAAAAAATACACTAGGCCCTAGGCCCTATGGTCACGGAGATAGGAACTTTTCATTTTACATACAGATACATTTCCGGTACCTAAAAATCATAAAAATGCATGACACAGCTCGAATCATTGGTTTTATGAATCTATTTTATCATTTCTGTTACAAATTTTTGTTACACAGTCAGCTAAGAATGATAAAATAGACTCATAAAACCAAAGAGCCGAGCTGTGCAATTTCGATGGTTTTAAGGCACAAGACACGTGCAAATGTAGGCCTACGACGTAGAATAAAAAAAATTCACATAGAATCCTAATTTTCTGAACGACAAGCTCTATGAATATCGATAGAGCTATAAGAAAGGCACAACATATCAAAAGATGAACACTGGATCTGCCTACTATCAAAAGCAATAGCAATTTTTGTGCTAAAAAATGAAGTTCCTATTCCTATCTCCGTAAGTGTATTTTTCGGGAAAACCTGCCTTCTAAAATTTTCTAAGAAACGAGATTTCCCGTCCTTCTACTTAAGTCGTCCTTGATATGTAGACCACCACAACACATAATTACCATAGCGTCTTAAAAAACTATCTAGTTTTTATTTTATGATCAACTTCAATTTTCATTTTCTTAAATTGAATTTTGGTGCAACTTCCTATTTTGCCGGTGCTCTTTTTGTCATTTCGTTTCGCTTTTTCGCTTTTCTACTACTGAGTAAAATATAATGCATTTTATATAAAAAACCGAATGGTGCTAAACTTCTAAAAAACTTTTTTTCTTTTTGTTCTTTTTGCTTTTGCGTTTTGCTTTATATAGGCCTACCGCGAAATATTTAAATTTGCACAAATTCAAGTTCAAATATTTCATAGAAAATGTTCGTTTAGACAACAAAGATTCATCAAATCAGTTATATAAAGTTATCAGTAAATACAAAGCGCAATATAAAGTTTACCTCGTAAATGTCCATGGCTGAAATGATTTAAAGGCAAAACGACCTGTTACCAGTCATTTATTGATTATTTATTCTGATTATATAAAATCATTATGACAAAAAAAATCTTCATTATGACAAAAATGAAGACAAAGCTTTGTAATGTAATAAATTCATCCATGTTGTCGTTGCTCCTTGTCCATTCTAATCTAGGGCCTATCAATTTCATATAGGCAAGGCCCTTACCTTTAGTCTTTGGACCTAATTGCGGTATACAGGCTTCTAGCCTCTAGGCATTTTTCCAATTTTGATAGATGGTATCCAAGCATAGTTTGGCCTAGATGTAGAAGTGGCATGGTATAATGTGATAAGCCTACGGTATTGCCATATTGATATTGGTAAGGTGGGAAGGTGAGAAGCACCTTCCCACCTTAGGTGAGTAAGGTGAGAAGCCTAGAAACAAGGGAAATGCAGCAAGATTTTGGAAGGATAGCAAGGAAATATCTAAGAAACAGCAAATTAGGAAAAGGTATAGCAAAACAAGGAGAAATACAATGCAGCAAGGCAAGAAGAAAAGCAATGTAACAAGGCAAAGAGAAATTAAATATAGTGTGGCAAAGTTAATATAGGAGTCTGGTATACTCAAGTTAGTTGTGCTGCAAAAGAGCCATATAAGTTTAGTTTTTCAAATTGCCTATAAACATTAAATAAATTAAAACATCTTTATTTGGTTGTGAACTTTTATCAAAAAATTGTCAAAAATCATTAATTGTCAAATTTTAAAGAAAAAAGAGATATGATGATTTTTTAAGTGGGCCAAAAGCTGCAAATTGCTATTCTAAAGTTTCAAAGGACCAATAGTCAGGTAAAGACTTTGCTCGCTATTCATATTTGTAGCCTATAAGCCTGAGTTTTTTCAACCATTATTATTAGCTTGTCTTAAAAGTAGATTAATAAAGTGCAATCCATTTTTATATTTAGTTATTTTTTATTTATTTAGAACATTTTTTAATTTGAATACTTGTAGTATATTCTAATTGTAGATCTAATTAAATTCATCTATAATGTAATGTATATCTTTCAAATTAGCATTGTAGGCTTAAGGAGTAAGATGAAAATTAGATAATATATGATTTTTATAACAAAATATTCTTTTTAATTCATGTAGTTTTTATAGAAGCTTAGATAAATACTTTGTTTCACTTTGCTCTTCATTAAAACTACATATTATATCGCAGAATAAGTATAAGTATTGTGATTGATGTCAGAATTAATAATTAAATAATTTTAATACCTTATCTAAAATATAAAAATACCTTCAGAGCTTGCAAAACCAATCACACAAAAAATAACTGCATGTAATATGCCTGAATGAAAAATGAAATTTGATTTCCAGTGTGGCAAACCTTCCTACTATGCCTCAGCTATAAATGGAGGAAGAGTACAGTTTGCCTCCAGATGCATCTGTTGTGCGGCCAACAGTCTCTAGTAGCAGCAGCACCACTTCACCAGAGACCGAAAGTTTCTATAGTGAGCCATTGAAGGCTAGCGGCAGTGGAGTTTTCAAGCATCATCCAGCTAGTCCGTTTGAACTGGTGGCGCAGAAGTCGCCTAACAGTGGCGGGCCATCTGTGGAAGTTGGCTTTGGTACTGGCGCCAATCATGCTGGGAACAGTGAGGCCAAAGCACCATGCCCCCAACTGAAACCTGTGCACAAAGTTGGAACTGTTGGTTAGTTTATTTACTATTGATTTTATCTTTCTCTTTCTTTATTCTAATCAGACAGGAAATTACTATTTTTCTCTATTGATAATAAAATCGCTGTTACAAGACCTTACAATAGTGCACTATAGTGTATGTTGACTATAGTTGGAATCCCGTTTTGTAATCAAAATTCCATCGTCAAGTCAGGTTCCCGTTATTAATCATCAAGTCAGGGTCCCGTCATTAATCATCAAGTCAGGATACCGTCATTAATCATCAAGTCAAGATTCCGTCATTAATCATCAAGTCAAGATTCCGTCATTAATCATCAAGTCAAGATTCCGTCATTAATCATCAAGTCAAGATCCCGTCATTAATCATCAAGTCAGGATACCGTCATTAATCATCAAGTCAAGATTCCGTCATTAATCATCAAGTCAAGATTCCGTCATTAATCATCAATTCAAGATCCCGTCATTATTCATCAAGTCAAGATCCCGTCATTAACCATCAATTCAAGATCCCGTCATTAATCATCAAGTCAAGATTCCGTCATTAATCATCAATTCAAGATCCCGTCATTAATCATCAAGTCAAGATCCCGTCATTAATTATCAAGTCAGGATCCCGTCATTAATCATCAAGTCAAGATCCCGTCATTAATTATCAAGTCAGGATCCCGTCATTAATTATCAAGTCAGGATCCCGTCATTAATCATCAAGTCAAGATCCCGTCATTAATTATCAAGTCAGGATCCCGTCATTAATTATCAAGTCAGGATCCCGTCATTAATCATCAAGTCAAGATCCCGTCATTAATTATCAAGTCAGGATCCCGTCATTAATCATCAAGTCAGGATCCCGTCATTAATTATCAAGTCAAGATCCCGTCATTAATTATCAAGTCAGGATCCCGTCATTAATCATCAAGTCAAGATCCCGTCATTAATCATCAAGTCAAGATCCCGTCATTAATTATCAAGTCAGGATCCCGTCATTAATCATCAAGTCAGGATCCCGTCATTAATCATCAAGTCAGGATCCCGTCATTAATTATCAAGTCAGGATCCCGTCATTAATCATCAAGTCAAGATCCCGTCATTAATTATCAAGTCAGGATCCCGTCATTAATCATCAAGTCAGGATCCCGTCATTAATTATCAAGTCAGGATCCCGTCATTAATCATCAAGTCAAGATCCCGTCATTAATTATCAAGTCAGGATCCCGTCATTAATTATCAAGTCAGGATCCCGTCATTAATTATCAAGTCAGGATCCCGTCATTAATTATCAAGTCAGGATCCCGTCATTAATTATCAAGTCAGGATCCCGTCATTCAGAATATTTTTTGTCTACCCTGCCTACTCTGCAGCAGCGTCCAGCTGGACCCCAGTCGATCCCAACCTGCCGCTATCCGACCAGCCCTGGTTCCATCCTGGCCCTGGCATGGACCGGCAGACCGCTGAGCAGCTTCTTCGGCCCCATCCCGAAGGCGCATTCCTGGTCCGCTGCTGTCAAACATCTGACAGCTCGGCTGATCAGCAGCAGCGGCAATACTCACTGAGCCTGCGTGGCCGTCACGGCCAGCAGTGCATTCACATGCGCATCGAGCGCACCCAGCAGGGTCAGTACGTGCTCGGCCAGTATTCCCAGCCATTCACATCTGTGCCGCTAATGATTCGCCACTACGGCGAGCACCTGTTGCCAATTAAAGGCATTGATAGAATTATTCTGGGCATGCCGGTTGTAGCCAGCGGCAGGGCCGCCACCAAGGACGCCAAATCGGCAGGGGAGCCGCCTGGAGACAATCAGGCTTCAACTACTCAGCTCTAAATATCATGTGTATAACATTTTCCGCTCAGCTTCATCCAGTCATTGAAGTCAATCTTAAAGCTTGAAAACTGGGCTACTTGCTATCTATGCAATGCAAATTAGATTTTAGCCTGATAATATCGTTGGAAGATGCAGGTTCTGTGGGTCTTGACCGTAGACAATGCAAACTAGATTTCAGTCATAATATCGTAACACGCGCAAGCCTGTTGGTTTTGGCCATAGACAATGCTAATATTGATTACACGCATAGGTCTGTCTGTCTTGGCCATAGACTTAGACAATGCAAACTATATTTCAGTCAGATCATACTGATGACGCGCATAGGTCTGTGGGTTTTGGCCATAGACAATGCAAACTAGATTTCAGTCACATAATACTGATTACACGCATAGGTCTGTGGGTCTTGGCCATAGACAATGCAAACTAGTTTTCAGTCAGATAATACTGATTACACGCATAGGTCTGTGGGTCTTGGCCATAGACAATGCAAACTATTTTTCAGTCAGATAATACTGATTACACGCATAGGTCTGTGGGTCTTGGCCATAGACAATGCAAACTAGTTTTCAGTCAGATAATACTGATTACACGCATAGGTCTGTGGGTCTTGGCCATAGACAATGCAAACTATATTTCAGTCAGATAATACTGATGACGCGCATAGGTCTGTGGGTTTTGGCCATAGACAATGCAAACTAGATTTCAGTCACATAATACTGATTACACGCATAGGTCTGTGGGTCTTGGCCATAGACAATGCAAACTATATTTCAGTCAGATAATACTGATTACACGCATAGGTCTGTGGGTCTTGGCCATAGACAATGCAAACTAGTTTTCAGTCAGATAATACTGATTACACGCATAGGTCTGTGGGTCTTGGCCATAGACAATGCAAACTAGATTTCAGTCAGATAATACTGATTACACGCATAGGTCTGTGGGTCTTGGCCATAGACAATGCAAACTATGCATAGTAGAGGCGTGAGTTTCGACCATAGACGAAGGTTTTCCCTCCATTTTTAATCCTGCAGTTCAGCCAATTAGCTTGAGTTCAATTTAGAAATGAATTGCAATCGATAAGGATCTACAGGCTCGATTTCATTAAAGTACTTATCATCACTTTTAGTCTATGGTCAAAAGCCTGAGCTGGTTGTCATAGCCTGGGAAGTGCCTGTACTTATTAGTGCATATTGAGTCAGATATTTTGGCAGCTTTTGATTTTGTTTTTGAGCTCTCTAATAAATAGAATTTTAATGGTTCTTAGTCAAAGTTTTGTTTGGCTGCCAAGTGTGGCTTATATGAATGCAAGTTCAATATTGTCACTGGAGACATTGTTTCTGTGTATAGCAATTCTTTCATATCATTTTTCCTAACTTTTACTAGCTGGTAATTGCGCATATTTTATTATAATATTCCATTTCTAAATCTTCTGCTAATTGATTTTTTAACAATTAAAAGTCATTTATATAATAGCGCTGTACCTTGATCTGATTCATGCGCTTGCACTTTTTCTGCGTTTTTGCTTCATTTCCAGCTTTCAACACTTTTAATTCAGACCTGAGGTTTAATCTGTAGGTTCCACTTCCCAGTTGTCGCCGGAAACTAAGAAATTTGGGCACCTTTTAAAAACTTTTCAAAACATACGAGCAAAAAATTTCCAACTTTCTACTTTAAGTAGAAATTTTCTGTCATGGAAACTTGTATCATTTTTTAGATAAAACTGATTAAAATTAGATTCCCTACTACAAGTACATCAACAAAGAAATTGTTAGTCACATTGGTTTTTTTAAGTGTGAAGTCTAGGAGTATTTTAATCGCCAAGAACCTAAAAAATGCTGAAAAGGCTCAGTATTTTTTTGTGTGTACATATCATCTTTTGAATTATTCTATTTGCTAGCCTAGCAAATTTCCCTTTATTTTATAGTAATTTTTCATATTTTAATCGGAATAGAATGATATATAATGATAATTATTATTGTATTGATAATGCAGATATTTTGTACATTTTATAAATCAAACAAGGACCAATTTTTGCTAACTACGCTATCGTCCAAGGGTCTGTCTCTGTCTACCTTTGCTTTGGTGCCTTGGCCCGAGGGACAAGATTAGCCAAATTGTCAATTGTAATTCTAATTTGTTTTGCTTTACTAATCCCTGATCGATTTCAAAATCCAATTTATTTCGCCTATTCCTTGTGTGCGTGTGCCAGTTTTTTATTAACTGTTTTTATAAGCGCTTCTCATTTTTATTAATATTATTATTGATATTGCTCACGTATTTAAAGAGTAGCAACAGCGACAGCAATAGTAAGTTTGCCTTCAAGCGGTGCAATATATCCTATCCATAATCTATATGCGCGCCATTATACAGCTTTGTTGAGGAGCGACTCTTATAACTAAATAGTTGATTTTTACTTTTAAGTGCTAACTATTGTAAGTTATTTTTGTGTTTAAGAACGGACCAGGTTTTAAGGTAGAGTCGTAAATGTCTTTTAATTAGATTGACTCCTTTTATCCTGAGCTAGGGGTGTTATTGTACAATAACCAAAATGGCGTCAAGACGAAGCTGAGCGCCAAGATGAAGTTGGGCGTCAAGAGGAGGGTTGGTTGAGCGCCAAGATGAAGTTGAGTGCCAAGAAGAGGATTAGACGCCAAGAGGAGGGTTTGGCGCCAATAGGAGGGTTAAGCGCTAAAATGAGGGTTTGATGCTAATAAGAGGGTTTGACGTCAAGAAGAGGGTTTGACGCTAATAGGAGGGTTTGACGCTAGTAAGATGTTGGTTGAACCTGTAATACGTAAATGCATTTAAAAATGTCCATTCGATTGAAATTGCATCACAGACTATATCAAGGGTCCGTGAAACTTCACATTACGGCCCGCTTAAGGTTTGTATTTTGTCTCCAGTCTCCCCTTTTCTCACCTCTCCACCCCTTTCTCGCCCCTCTCATCTCCCTCTCCTCTCCTCTCCTCTCCTCTCTACCTCGCAGGCCGCAGTCGTGCACACATGCTACATCAGGCCTTATGTTAAAAATGTTTGCTGACCCCTCTACATAACAGATATATTGTAACATTGACACCGTATCGTTGTCCACAAATTGTCCACAAACTACTTGCAGTAGTAGCGAGTGTGGTAAACTTGAATAAGTGATTGTAAATGCAGTAGACGGCTTAAATAGGAGAGTCATTGCGCATCGCTTAGACATCGTTCGGAACGCTTTTTGATCGATAGCTTCTTATTCTCAAAAAGCATGCAATGCATTCCGGACTGCGTGGTAATTTTCCGTTTATCTTGGTCGGACAGACAACAAACGAAACAGTCTTATTATTTAATATTATATTTTTCACTCGTGGGGAAAAGCAGCTCAACATGCGATAAAAACTGGCTATAGAAACAGAATACAGAAGTAAAAAACGCACGACCGGGGGGGGGGGGGCTGGGAAAACGCAGCAAAACAAAAGCGGCACGAGCTGCAAGATAAGGAAAAAATCTCTTTAGAGTGGAACAGAATCGAGTTCAAAGTTGCTTGCCGGTCCGCTGAGACCCTAGTTACCGGCAGCTATTTACTATCGAGAACACTCTGACCTGCTATACAAGCAGAATGCAGATTTTGTCAATGCAATAATATAGCAGTCTGCGATATACTTGCTGAATAGCTACCGGTGCCTAGGGGGGCCTCTGGGCGTTGTCGGGACCGATATAATTCCAGAGTACTGGGAAAGTTGGAATCACAGATACTATAAACACTAGATAGGCCACTCCAGCTAATTTTCACAACACGACAGTTTACTCTACTTTCTGCTTAGTAGTAGTAAAAACATTTTAGCGTTATTTATATTTTTTTAAAATAAAAAAACAGATGAATGCAATGCAGCAATTGTATTGATTTTTTGCAAAAAGAAACTTATAATTATACTTTCCACAATTCAAAGCAACATTGTGAATGCTTTAGATTGCATAGAAGGCTATATTATTGCAGTCTACTATTGTATATTTAGCAAATACGAGCTATATCATATACTCCATAATCCATATTCGTGAAGCAAAATAGAAAGATTTCTCATCTTAATCAGCTCATCTGTTTGTGAAACTCGCAGCGTGCTGTCGAAGAACAGGGTCGCCAGTCGCCCTTGTTCAGAGGCAGCATTCAGAACGGCCCAACAGATGAAAAAAACTGGCGAATGCGCCACTTCAAGGTCCAGGGATGTATCCGATGGAGCCAATCCTCAGTGGTTTCGTAACAGGCAGCCGATAAGCAGCAGGACTTTTGTGGTGCAGCTGCAATGAGCTGCTGATGAGATGACATCCTTTGACCAGAGCACCCCTGACTGCGAGCGCCCTGCCGCCCAGTCGACCGCTGGAAGCTGCGCTAGCCACGCCTCCACAGTCCATGGATGCACGACTGCGCTGCACTTGCCTTGACCATCGAGAGTTGCCGCTGCAGCCGCTTGATTTGCCTGTCGCTTTCGGGATTGCCGCTGCAGCCGCTTGATTTGCCTGTCGCTTTCGGGATTGCCGCTGCAGCCGCTTGATTTGCCTGTCGCTTTCGGGATTGCCGCTGCAGCCGCTTGATTTGCCTGTCGCTTTCGGGATTGCCGCTGCAGCCGCTTGATTCGCCTGTCACTTTCGGGATTGCCGCTGCAGCCGCTTGATTCGCCTGTCACTTTCGGGATCGTTGCTGCAGCCGCTTGATCTTTGCCTCTAGCGCTTGGAACCCGCGAATCGGCTGCAGAGGTGAGAGCTTTCAGCCGCAACAGCTGTTCTCGGCGCAGAATCTGGTAGCCGAAGGTTGCTCTGCCACAGCACTGGCAGCAGGCAAGTCGCAGGCTCGGCTGCAGATAGATTGCTAATTGGCCCCAGCACTGGAGGGTACATGTCGTCTGCCTCTTCATCGTTTATCAGTCCTTTGCACAGAGGGTAGCTGGTCTATTTGAACGAGCCGAGGCAGCATCAACTCTTGGTGTGGGATTGCGTCCCAGCGAAAACAGATGTCTTGCACATCCGTGGCACTTTGTAAGGCAGCAGTAGGCCTCGTCCATAAAGTGCAAGCTGAACACACGGAGGCCCCGTGATTTAATTGTTTATAAAGATCAATATCCACGCTCCTGTAGTAGCTGCTGCCAGCGCTTCGCCAGTGTCATCTTTTGGTAATTTATGCATTCGCAACGGATTTTTCTTTCTCGGATGTTAATAGCACTAGTACAAAGCTCGTGCAAGTGGGAGCACAGCAGTGGTTCGAATCAAAACATTTCTCGAGTACAAGATTAGATAGAAAAGCTAGTATGCACTCGAACTTTCTTTAACTCTGACTCTTGTCCTGTTCATCTATATAAGCTTGTATTTAAGCACGATTCGCCACCCCCAAATTTTCTAACCCACAACCTCTCAACCCCCACCCCACCCCTAACCCAGGCTAGCTATGTGCAGTCCTTTATTTTCTATCCCACCACCAGTAGGCCTAAATTATCGATCCACTCACCCTGCCTTATACGAAACTGATATTAACCCTATTCCAGACTACCCCCCTTCCTCCACTTTGAAAGATAGCGGCATTGCACACTGTCTGTCGCGTCTTAATGTACACCATTACTGCACAAAACAAGTTAGTTGTTTATGGCGTTAGCAAAACGATGTCTTAAAAACAGTCACTCGATTTGTCTAATTTAGCAAATAATACTGTTGCTTCCTTTCATTGCTACTAAGCAGAAAGTAGAATAAAAAACTTGCCCAGAAAATTAGCCTGAGTGGCCTATCTAGTGTTTATAGTATCTGTGGTTGGAATAGATACGAGAGAGGAGACAGATTTTACACTCTACTATCAGTATGTACTGGATTTTTTCAAAAAACTAATTCAGTCCTTGGCTTTCTGCCAGACGCTGTTAGCTATACCGGAATCAGAAAAGATGTGGAATTAATTTTAATTGGCTATCTTTGGCGACTATGGCACAAGCCGTGCAGCTCTTGATCAGGCAGCTCGCTGGTTCCCAGTCTAGCAGGAACCATGTTGCCATGGCAACACGATAATATAAATCGCTTCGAAATGCCCAATTCGGAGCTGCACAGCCGAATGCTATTCGCGCTGCTCTTTCATTCGCTTTAATTACCGATTAACTTACCGACAGGGAGGCAAGGCCAAACTCCTATAGTATAATGCTGATAAGCCATATTACACGGCATATATAAAAAGATAGTTTGCCGGAAAACTGGCTCAAATTGTTAAGGGCGAGCTAATATATATATACGGCCTATACTATAGTAGAAGGCAGGCAGACAGGCCGTGCCGCGGGGTCGGTGGCGTGTGTGGGGGTGAGAAATAGTCGGTCAATCAGCTGTTCGCCAGGCGCGCTCGGATTGGACAGTCAGGGCTGGCCCTCTCTCCCCCCACACGGGGTCCTACTACTGGTAGCGCACATGGCTTGTGCACACGCCGCGCTGGACTTGATCATCAGCTGATACAGTCACGCCCGCCCTCTTAGCCCCCCTAACCCCCCTGTCTCTCTTAGTTTTAGCAAGCACATGGAGCGCTTTAATCTTTCTCACATATATGCCCCTCCCCACCCTCCAGTTGGTTTGTCTCGCTGCGCACATAGTTGATCTAGAAACCGCTGCCTGCCCGCCTGCCTGCCTTCACTCACTGCCACCCCCTTGCGTCTCCCCGCATTGCCTAAGATTTTTAGCACGGCTTTCTCTTTCTTTCACCAAGCCCTTTAGCCCATGTAAACCCAATGGTAATTTTTCAGGGTGTAGAATTGTAGAACTAACCTGACTAACATGCAGCTAAAAGGACGGGCTTTAATAATGCATTCTTATTACTCTGAGGTGCTTGCTGGGCTGGCTGCTCAGCCTTGATGCCAAGCCATTTAACAGCTATTGTACAGTGCAGTTGCAACACTTGTGCACGCGGGCTCATGGGCCCGTTGGGCCTGTACTCAGAGTGTCTGTCTGTTCACACAGAAGTGTTCACAGCTAGCTTACTGGAAATGCCAAATAAGGCTGAGCAATGAAGAGTAGCCAGAGACTGTGACTGTGAGAGAGAAAAGCAAGGGAAACAGACAGGATTATTACAGGAAACAGTCTTAGTGAAGCGTAAGAAGCAATTCCAAATCCTTATTGTCCGACTGTAAGCAAGGCTTACTAGCAGCAGTGATCGCAAGAATGTAGAACTGATGCCACCCCTTGCTTGTAGCAGTTTTCGTTTTCAGCCAGCCACCAATCCAACCCACCGCTGTGTTGTATACTTGTTGCTAATTCAGATTCGAATACTATCAATAGATGCTGCTGCTGCTGTTTCCGATCGAATGAATGCAGCGAATGCTTTCTGCAATTTTCTACGACATTCAGGCTTTTTGTTGTGACACTGGCTTTTCCGTGACAGCAAGTGACCCACTGTCTAGCCGGTGACCCACTGTCTACCCGGTGACCCACTGTCTAGCCGGTGACCCACTGTCTACCCGGTGACCCACTGTCTACCCGGTGACCCACTGTCTATAGCCAGTGACCCACTGTCTAGCCAGTGACCCACTGTCTACCTGGTGACCCACTGTCTAGCCAGTGACCCACTGTCTACCTGGTGACCCACTGTCTACCCGGTGACCCACTGTCTACCCGGTGACCCACTGTCTACCCGGTGACCCACTGTCTACCCGGTGACCCACTGTCTACCCGGTGACCCACTGTCTACCCGGTGACCCACTGTCTACCCGGTGACCCACTGTCTACCCGGTGACCCACTGTCTACCCGGTGACCCACTGTCTACCCGGTGACCCACTGTCTACCCGGTGACCCACTGTCTACCTGGTGACCCACTGTCTACCCGGTGACCCACTGTCTACCTGGTGACCCACTATCTACCCGGTGACCCACTGTCTACCCGGTGACCCACTGTCTACCCGGTGACCCACTGTCTACCCGGTGACCCACTGTCTAGCCGGTGACCCACTGTCTAGCTGGTGCCCGGTGACCCACTGTCTAGCCGGTGCCTAGCCGGTGACCCCCTGTCTAGCCGGTGTCTACCCGGTGACCCACTGTCTACCCGGTGACCCACTGTCTACCCGGTGAGCCACTGTCTACCCGGTGACCCACTGTCTACCCGGTGACCCACTGTCTACCCGGTGACCCACTGTCTACCCGGTGACCCACTGTCTACCCGGTGACCCACTGTCTAGCCGGTGTCTATAGCCGGTTGACCCACTGTCTAGCCGGTGTCTAGCCGGTTGACCCACTGTCTAGCCGGTGTCTAGCCGGTTGACCCCCTGTCTAGCCGGTGTCTAGCCGGTTGACCCCCTGTCTAGCCGGTGTCTAGCCGGTGACCCCCTGTCTAGCCGGTGTCTAGCCGGTGACCCCCTGTCTAGCCGGTGTCTAGCCGGTGACCCCCTGTCTAGCCGGTGTCTAGCCGGTGACCCCCTGTCTAGCCGGTGTCTAGCCGGTGACCCCCTGTCTAGCCGGTGTCTAGCCGGTGACCCCCTGTCTAGCCGGTGTCTAGCCGGTGACCCCCTGTCTAGCCGGTGTCTAGCCGGTGACCCACTCTCTTGGCAGACGATCGGTAAACGTGTGTACAGTCACAATGTACGCCAGCAATTTTTAGTCGAACTTTTTATTACATTAACCCTATGAGCAGGATTATAGCAGGAATACCGCTAGCCAAAGCCTCCCAGCGAAAGCAAAAATTACAACCAAAACCACTTCCAGGTCTCCCCCAAACCCCCCTACCCTAGCTCTGTCGAGTACGAACCGGGACTGCATCTGCTGTCTGAGTTTCGAGACTAGGAGCAAGAGCTCGTGAGCAGTGGGCATAGTCCGCATACGTATCGGAGAGAGCTTGAAGCGAATCTTTTCAGAGAGAAAGAGAGAGAGAAATACGCAGAAATCGATCAACGCGCATTGCATACTTTGCGAGCCCATAGGCCCGCTTCACTCCTTCCTCTTGTGATCCCCTCTCCTCACAAGCTAATATCCCTCTCTCCCTCTACTAAGTCCCACTGCCTGCTGTCTGACTCACTCAGATATGAAAGATCTTGGTCGGGGATGATTTTTTCAACTTACTCGATCTCCCCCCTCACAATACAATCTGTACCGTCTAGAGTCCTTGGCTTGCCCTAGGCATAATAGTATAATCTATTTCACACAATTCGTTTTGAGCACAGAAAGAACAACCCCGAGTGTCTAAGACTCTAAGCTTGGATCCCAGTTGGTAGGAAATTTTTAAGATTGCAAATCTGAGTCACCTTCTCACGCACTCATCTTGTATGCACGCGAGAGTGACGTGATTGACTGTTGAAAATAATCCACGAAATATTAGCTAAAAGTATTCATGTATTAAAATATTAGCAGACCCACTGCACGTCTAGACCCACTGCACGTCTAGACCCACTGCACGTCTAGACCCACTGCACGTCTAGACCCACTGCACGTCTAGACCCACTGCACGTCTAGACCCACTGCACGTCTAGACCCATTGCACGTCTAGACCCACTGCACGTCTAGACCCACTGCACGTCTAGACCCACTGCACGTCTAGACCCACTGCACGTCTAGACCCACTGCACGTCTAGACCCACTGCACGTCTAGACCCACTGCACGTCTAGACCCACTGCACGTCTAGACCCACTGCACGTCTAGACCCACTGCACGTCTAGACCCACTGCACGTCTAGACCCACTGCACGTCTAGACCCACTGCACGTCTAGACCCACTGCACGTCTAGACCCACTGCACGTCTAGACCCACTGCACGTCTAGACCCACTGCACGTCTAGACCCACTGCACGTCTAGACCCACTGCACGTCTAGACCCACTGCACGTCTAGACCCACTGCACGTCTAGACCCACTGCACGTCTAGACCCACTGCACGTCTAGACCCACTGCACGTCTAGACCCACTGCACGTCTAGACCCACTGCACGTCTAGACCCACTGCACGTCTAGACCCACTGCACATCTCTACCCCTGTGACCCCTGCACAACTATTTAATACTGTTTAGTGTTTATGCAATTCAATCATTAAGTCGGTCACTAGAAGAAAAACACAAAAAAGTACAAACTGACAGGTACAAGGCTGACCGACACGAATGCAAATAGACACTATTGCATTCGATCGTATATAGTACATTGAAAAGTTTACTGTTTTTTTCAACTTGTGGAAAGGTACAGTCTTGTGCTTTGTTAGTACAGACTTTCTCTTTACGTACTTACTGTTACATATACATGCAGCCATCATTATGCACTTGCTTCTCATTAAGTCAAAACTGACTCATTGTAATTTGTAAGCCTTTCATGTATTTTGAGTCACTCACTGATTTAGACCGTGCAATAATCTAATGAGTGTAGTTACAAAATTACTTTATTTGTTGGATATGCTACTGTTTGAAGTTTAAGTAATATTTCTCGCACAGTTTTAGACGCTTGTCTCGTAACCAACATTTGACTGGTTTGGTCGATTCTGAAATGCCGAATCTTTCCTCTTAGGATAGAAAGCTCAAAGCGCGTACATGTACGAGTATCAATAGCCGTACACACACATGCATTCTAGTGAGATCAAGAGTTTGGATAGCAGGACAAGGCATTTTAGTATAGCTTTACGATGCTCTACAGAGATACGATATGTAATGAATGAGCCTAGCTTAATGCATGTCTATAATTACTCTCGAAATAGACTCAGATCGACGGCAAAATGCTGTCTTTCATCTTCCTTACCCAGATACTTGGGACCACCGAGCACGCACACGGCGGTCGGGCACATGCACGTGATCCGCTGAGCATGCGCCGAGAGTGCGCATTGTGTTGCGCTTTGACTCAGTGGAAGCATGTCTTGCTCAGTACAAGACAATAGACACGACTCGAGCAAGCACAATGGCAGAAATGTACAACAGAGACAGTGGCGCAGACAGAGACTCTGGTAGCATGCAAATTGATAGTTGAGTGAGAAGAGAGAAAGATAAAAGCTGGCCCAGCTAGGACTCAGCTCGGGCAAGAACAAGCGCGCATCAGACAGCCATGCAGATGAAGCCCGAAGCTCGGCAAGCCGCCCAGGCCGCCTTTCTATCGGAGGCGCTCGCTCTCCAGCCAGCCGACCGAGCCCGTCTCCTGTCCGAGTTGGACAGCCGAAGCTGCCGCGGCCGCCGTCCATTGCTGGCAAACTTCTGGACGATCCTGACGGTGATCGTAGTTGCACTGTACGCGGCCGCCATCGGCTTGGGCCACCTGCGGCCAGGTGGAACGTGTCTAATCTTCGCGGGAGAGTTCCTGTCTGACGCCGCTCGCTACCCAGCCAACTGCGACCGGGTCTGCGCCGGCCTGACCGCCGTGCCAGTGGAGCCAGCCAATATCAGCCGGGCTCGATTCCGGGAGCTCTACGCTTACACCGGTCGGCCGGTGCTGGTGAAAGGCGCCGCCAGCGACTGGCCAGCCAAGCAGCACTGGAACCTGACATTCTTCCGGGACCTGTACGACCGCTACCCGGACTCCTACCGGACCCAGAAGCGCCGGGCCCGCTACCTGCCATTCAGAATCGAGCTGCAGACGTTCTACGAAGCGCTGCACATGTCCGAGGAGCGACAGCAGCAGCCGTACTATTTCGGCTGGAGCAATTTGGATAACAATGTGCACAACGAGTTGATGAAGTACTACACCTGGCCGCAATACCTGCCGTTAGGTGTGCAGGGCTCCGTGCTCGATTGGTTCTTCATTGGGGCGGCCGAGTTCGGGGCTCCGGTGCATGTGAGTTAGCTCTAAAACTGTTATGACTTGTATCGGAACATTTTCAAACCAATAAATACGAAATGTTGACTTTTTAAAAGCAGCAACCAATGCACTATATCTCTATTTAATCAAACGCAGCTCGACCACATTCTGCGACCCAGTTGGCAGGCCCTGATCAAGGGCCGCAAGACTTGGGAGATTCAACCGCCTAGCGAGTGTTCCAGCGTCTGCCAGACCCTCCGAGTGCAGATGGAGCCCGGGGACATATGTAAGCCAGGCCTGAGAGCATTGATGAATGATATAAGAATTTTATAGAAGTTTTGTTCGTGAAATCTTGGATAAAACATGCGTGAAACACGTGTGAAACCATGCATAGCTGCATTATGCGTCATAATTTCTAACCTTTCCAAGCTAGCTAAATAAAAACTAACTAATCATTCCAGTCAACGTGGACACGAACCAGTGGTATCACGCTACCTTCAACGAGCCGGGTGTGTTCAGTCTCACTATTGGAGCCGAGTACGACTGAGTTAGACGCAAATTTTAAACAAACTGCATCACCATCAAAACAGACTTTTAGACTTTTTAACCGACACTTGGTTTGATTCTGAAGCCGGCGTTGACTTCTTACAAGCATACTTAATCAGTGCTATTAGGTGAATTTTAAAAAATAATGCACAATATGTTTAATACAATTGCTGTCTAATAAACAACTATTCATCGAAATTGTGACTTACAACGTGTTGGTGTTGATGCGTTTGAATTTAGTCAAAAACAGCATATCACTGACAACAGTTACTTCATTCAATGCTTCTAAATTATTCATTACTCAAACAATACATTCTTCAGTGAGCCTCATTAGAGCTTCATTCTTCAGTGAGCCTCATTAGAGCTTCATTCTTCAGTGAGCCTCATTAGAACTTCATTCTTCAGTGAGCCTCATTAGAATTTCATTCTTCAGTGAGCCTCATTAGAGCTTCATTCTTCAGTGAGCCTCATTAGAACTTCACTCCTTAGTGAGCCTCATTAGAGCTTCATTCTTCAGTGAGCCTCATTAGAGCTTCATTCTTCAGTGAGCCTCATTAGAGCTTCATTCTTCAGTGAGCCTCATTAGAACTTCATTCTTCAGTGAGCCTCATTAGAACTTCATTCTTCAGTGAGCCTCATTAGAATTTCATTCTTCAGTGAGCCTCATTAGAGCTTCATTCTTCAGTGAGCCTCATTAGAACTTCACTCCTTAGTGAGCCTCATTAGAGCTTCATTCTTCAGTGAGCCTCATTAGAGCTTCATTCTTCAGTGAGCCTCATTAGAATTTCATTCTTCAGTGAGCCTCATTAGAACTTCATTCTTCAGTGAGCCTCATTAGAACTTCACTCTTCAGTGAGCCTCATTAGAACTGCACTACTTAGTGAGCCTCATTAGAGCTTCATTCTTCAGTGAGCCTCATTAGAGCTTCACTCTTTAGTGGGCCTCATTAGAACTTCACTCTTCAGTGGGCCTCATTCGAACTTCACTCTTCAGTGAGCCTCATTAGAACTTCATTCTTCAGTGAGCCTCATTAGAGCTTCATTCTTCAGTGAGCCTCATTAGAACTTCATTCTTCAGTGAGCCTCATTAGAACTTCACTCTTCAGTGAGCCTCATTAGAACTGCACTACTTAGTGAGCCTCATTAGAGCTTCATTCTTCAGTGAGCCTCATTAGAGCTTCACTCTTTAGTGGGCCTCATTAGAACTTCATTCTTCAGTGAGCCTCATTAGAACTTCATTCTTCAGTGAGCCTCATTAGAACTTCATTCGTCAGTGAGCCTCATTAGAGCTTCATTCTTCAGTGAGCCTCATTAGAACTTCATTCTTCAGTGAGCCTCATTAGAACTTCATTCTTCAGTGAGCCTCATTAGAACTTCACTCTTCAGTGAGCCACTGGTTCCTTATTCGGTGAGGCTCATTAGAACATTATTTTTTAATTAGATACCCCTTCATTATTCAGTGAATGATCTGTTTTATTAAAGGTTCTATCGTGGGAAAAGAACAAAATAAGCGAGCAAAACTGATCTGATTGCGCATTTCCACTACAACAATTGATGTAGGGTAAAAGGGAAACAAAACAAAACGACTTTTATCTGTTCTAGGCACAATTATATAATATAGTAATTACCAACTTTTATTGAAACAAGCGACAACACAATACTCGACAAGACAAATAACAATCTATTTAGCGCGATATTCTCTACACAAAAGTAAACTGAGTCAAAGGGTGGAGCCCGCACAACAAGGTGCGTCGCAAAACAAATGTTAAGAAGCAAAAAAGCAAAGACAAAAATAGGATAAGTGTATATAACTTGGTGTATATGTGTAGCAAAGCATACCCGGAGGAAAAAGATAACAGTACTTTGCGTACTTTAATTTGACTGAACTAGGGTGGAAGTTGATTTCACTTCTACGGGTAGCGATTGGTGTTATCGGGGCTGGGCGTGGCCGTGTGTACATTGGGGTAGGAATTGATGTTATCGGGGCTGGGCGTGGCCGTGTGTACATTGGGGTAGGAGTTGATGTTATCGGGGCTGGGCGTGGCCGTGTGTACATTGGGGTAGAAATTGATGTTATCGGGGCTGGGCGTGGCCGTGTGTACATTGGGGTAGGAATTGATGTTATCGAGGCTGGGCGTGGCCGTGTTTACAGTACCGTATTAAACAGCCAAGGCATTTCAAGCAACTAATAACCTAGCCGCAAAACCAAACAAAACTTTCCATCCGGATATGAATACACTCGTATATGAGCGTAATAAAGAAATAATCACAACTCGTAAACTCGCTTATGTTTTAACACAGACACAAGGAAGCAGAGAATAATTGACAAACAGAGATTGATAAATAGGAGAGACGATCTCCTGTGCAATAGACTTCATACACATGTAAATGAATGAATCGGCAGCAAGGGCTGTGCAACCATAACACCAACGCGCCTTGTGACCAGAAAGAAAATGAATGGCAGAAAATGAATAAAAATACTAACGATATCATAGAAAGAATATGCCACTGAAGTCGGAATATGAACTGGACTGTGCATTTGCTTTGTTTTGGAATAGATAACAAAACATTTGGAAGTTTCACATTATAAGCAAGCAAGTAGACAATAATTACAATATTCATTACTCAATTATCAATGATAAATTGTTTACTGCAAATTTCAGGTACTCGTTTGTAGTATAATCAATAATCAATAATGCTAACACGAATGTCCTACGAGTAAAATAAGCCATTTCTATGCAGACACTTACTGGAAAAGGGGGACTGTGTCTAGCAGCTGATTTCAAGCTCAATTACTGCCTGGGTCAGACAGGGACCCAGGCTGAGTTATCGATTTTCTGACACGACAGCCATCTCCCCCAGAGGTTTATCGATTTTCTGACTGGCTAAAGGATAGCCATCTCCCCAGAGGTTTATCGATTTTCTGACTGACTACACGACAGCCACCTCCCCCAGAGGTTTATCGATTTTCTGACTGACTACACGACAGCCACCTCCCCCAGAGGTTTATCGATTTTCTGACTGACTACACGACAGCCACCTCCCCCAGAGGTTTATCGATTTTCTGACTGACTACACGACAGCCACCTCCCCCAGAGGTTTATCGATTTTCTAGGATACAGCCTACATTGAAGAATAAAATATGATTGCTCGATATCCAAAATAAAACGCTGACAACCAAGACGTTTGGAATAATCGCGCACTTATGTAAAGACGAAATACATGCATCCGGGAGCGCATACGTACACAACACGCAACTGATTAGCTAGTAAAGTTTGATTGATAACACAGATAAAGGATCGATCAGTTAAAAGACAGCCGACGGAGACGGCTAGGGACAACATATCTAATTTTAAATAAAAATAAATCCGCCAGAGTGGGGAGTTTACGCAGCATCCTGGTGCAGCTCGGGAAACAGTCTGAGTAGAAGAGGGTCGACCAGAGTAAACAGCAGCTGCTTGTTGACCCTAGGATACTGCAGCAGGTCGTGCAGACGGCTCAACGTCGCCTCGGCAGAGTCCGCGCCAAGCACTTGCGACACGTCTGAGTAAGGGTAAAAAGCAAGTAGTAAAAGTTTACATAAAATTGTTGTGATACATCAAAGTCACGATTTGAATTATGACATCCCCTATTCTGTTAATTGAAATCCTCATTCTGCCAATTGAAATCCCATTATGCTCATCAATATCCTCATTCGGAGGATTACCAACTCAATCTTATGACCCTTAACGCTTCAAGTTTCAGAGCCACAATTTTCAAGCGCACAACAAATAAAGACTGAGAGGACAACCACAATAAGGAGACTCACACACGCTGGAGCAGGCAGTTTTCAGGGCTGCCAAAGCGTCGGCTCGTCGTTTCTGTTTGTCGCCGTCGCCGGGAGCGACGCGACGCTCCGGGAAGAAGATTAAATCTAGGGTGGCGCGCATTGGCAGTTTGAAATTCGATAAGCTACTACTTTAAACTACTATAATACTAGTATGAGTAGTCAAGCAGCAATACGAGCTCGGGCTCACCCCTGAAGAGTTGCACAATGGGCACAGCCCTGTAGTCGCGAGTGAGTTCCAGCACCTTGGCGTTGATGAAATCGCGAATCAGTCGGTCAATCAGAGGACGCGCCAGCGGCCGGAGGCCCACAAGCAGGTGGCAGAGCCAGCGCCTCCACCAGGGGATGTCTTCGCTGCCGCCGCCGACGCTTGCAAAGACGACTCGCTCCAGCAGGAACAGGGCCAAGTCGTAGATGCCGAACACGCGGGGCACGGACACCGGGCAGGGGGCGGTCAGGCTGGGCGACTGGTCGGGTGATAGCGCCGCGTTGTTCCAGAATAGGTAATTGTGCAGCTGCGGCCGGATGGCGGTTTAGAGAGCGATTTTTATTGTGGGGTTGGAGGCGATTTTTATTGTGGTTGGAGGCGATTTTTATTGTGGTTGGAGGCGATTTTTATTGTGGTTGGAGGCGATTTTTATTGTGGGGTTGGAGGCGATTTTTATTGTGGTTGGAGGCAATTTTTATTGTGGGGTTGGAGGCGATTTTTATTGTGGGGTTGGAGGCGATTTTTATTGTGGTTGGAGGCAATTTTTATTGTGGGAGGAAGTGGAGGCTATTTTTTGGGGGGGTTGGAGGCGATTTTTATTGTGGTTAGAGGCGATTTTTATTGTGGGGTTAAAGGCAATTTTTTTGTGGTTGGAGGCGATTTTTATTATGGGGTTGGAGGCGATTTTTATTGTGGGGGAAGTGGAGGATTTTTATTGGGGGGGGGTTGGAGGCGATTTTTAATGAGGATCAGGGGTCGATTTTTTTAGAGGATTGGAGGCGATTTTATTAGGAGTTGGAAGCGATTTTTATTGTGGTGTTGGAGTTTACTTTATTCGAGGGAGGTTTGGAGGTAATTTTTACTGGGTGTTAGGGCGATTTTTAATAGGTTTGGAAGCGATTTTTATTAGGATTATTGAGAAAGTTTCGATCGGGTTTTCATGGCGGGTTTTGGCATCGCATACGAGTAGTACGAGAATAACAATCTGAGGTCAAATTGCAAACAAACAAGTTAACTGAGCAACTAACCCGACTCTGCTTGAGCGATTCGACGCCGCCGCCGCCGCCGCCGCCGCCAGTACTGCCGCGCGGCGCCAACGGCTCGGGCGTGGGCGCCTGAGTAGAAGCCAACAGACCGGGCAGGAAATCCTTAGCCAAAAAGAAGCCGCGCCGTTGAAACTTAGACGTGAGCCGGTTGAGACTGAGATCGGGCAGCAGGCTGGTCTCGAACTCCTGCAGCTGGTCGGACAGGAATAGGCGGAGCAGCTGAGACTGGCGCAGCAGCGGCTTGGCCAGCAGGGCGCGCAGGAAGCTCTCCAGCTCGGCCCGCTTCCCGGCTAGGAACTCCCTGCTTGAGCTGCCAATCAGCCGCTTCGACTGCAGCGGCAGGTCGCCGAGAGCGGCGCCGTGAAATTCACGAAGCTTCTCCTCCAGCACGTAGAATTCCGAATACTTTCTGTACACCTTCCAGCTGTCGCCGCCGTTCTCTGCCGGGCAGCTAACGTGGATGACGTATTTCATCACTCCGCTGGACAGCTGGCCGTCGTCGGCCGAATTCTCGCCGAGGCCGGTGACCGTCACGCGCCAGTTGGCCATGTCGCTTTGTCGACGCTGCTGCTGTTGTTGCTGCCGTTGACGAGAGCTGGCGGACAGAACCGAGGATGGCGGGCGGGTCAGCTGGTCGGCTAGAGAGGCGGCTTCCGGATACTCGGACGCGATGGTTGCCGGGTCGTTGCTAGGCAACATTGCCGCACCGCCAAGCGTAGAGTCCTCCAGTGCCTCCTCAGCTGGCAGCAAAGGAGGCAGCGACGAAGGGTGCTGGGCGGTGCGGACGGCCTGGCCGTCAACTATGGCCGACTGCTGCTGGCGGAAGAATCGAGACCGGCCTTGACGCTGCGGCGGCGCCAGGGAGCTGGCGAGTGTGAAAGAATAGACGATGGCTTTCAGCGGCTTGAACATACTGTTGGGCTGCTGATGAGAGACCGATCAGGAGGGTAGGTAGGGAGGCTACTGAGGGACCGATCAGGGGGTAGGGAGGCTACTGAGGGACTGATCAGGGGGTAGGTAGGGAGGCTACTGAGGGACCGATCAGGGGGTAGGGAGGCTACTGAGGGACTGATCAGGGGGTAGGTAGGGAGGCTACTGAGGGACCGATCAGGGGGGTAGGGAGGCTACTGAGGGACCGATCAGGGGGGTAGGGAGGCTACTGAGGGACCGATCAGGGGGGTAGGTAGGGAGGCTACTGAGGGACTGATCAGGGGGTAGGGAGGCTACTGAGGGACTGATCAGGGGGTAGGGAGGCTGCTGAGGGACTGATCAGGGGGTAGGGAGGCTACTGAGGGACTGATCAGGGGGGTAGGGAGGCTACTGAGGGACTGATCAGGGGGTAGGGAGGCTACTGAGGGACTGATCAGGGGGGTAGGGAGGCTACTGAGGGACTGATCAGGGGGGTAGGGAGGCTACTGAGGGACTGATCAGGGGGTAGGGAGGCTACTGAGGGACTGATCAGGGGGGTAGGGAGGCTACTGAGGGACTGGTTAGGGAAGTGCAGCAATACAGACTTCGGATGGCACACAAAAACATAAATTTAAACAGGATACGAGCTTACTAACAAAGAAACGAAAAAACCAGTTCAACGTAGGTACAAATCATTTGAATCGAGGTAGAACCAATTAAAATTATTGGTCCAATGAGGGACCACCAGTCAGTTAAAGAAAAACACCATTTAAAAATTGTTGAGATAAGATATTAAAAATGCTGGACTAAAAGACCTCAACAAAGGGTGTAAAAGAACGACACCGCCTTACCAGCAGGACAAATACGGTACATGCAAACTGAGTAACTTGATTCAAGACTAAAGCTGCAGTCTCCTCTCACCCAGCTGAGCCTTCATCATCCGACAGGGCGCTCTTGGCCGCCGCCTCTGCGGTGGCGGCAGCGGCCGCTTTGGTCCGCTCCCACCACCAGGATAGGGTGGATGCGGCGGCGGCGGCGGTTGCCATGGGGTTGCTATGCCTTTTATTTTATATCAATAGTTAATAGCATATTAATGAATAGGTTAATCAGTTATAAGGAGTGTTTTAAAAAGACCACCTGCTATCAAGAGTTAGAGGTTAGTCAGCGGGCTGTGTGCACCGCGGCGCACTTTAAGCGACATTGAGAGGCATTGCTGCCCATTCCGCCGACTCCCCTGAGCAGGCACACAATCGCGCGGATACGTACGCAGTCATACGCACAGGCACACACTCACACAGGAGTGTACAGCGGTCCTAACTTTATTTTATCGTTAGGCATGCACACTTCACTGTGTCATGGGGGTTGGCCCTCAATGGCGTTAATTGCACAAGCAGAGCCAAGCCGAGAATCCAATTTAACTCCAAATTAATGTGACTGCACTTGGAATCGAGCCTGGGCCGCTGGCACATCAGAGCGCCGCGCTAGACCACTGGGCTACGGCCGGCCCCCCCCCCCTGCTATTAAGAGCAGCAAACACTCAAATAAGTTCAGAACTGGATCAATTTTCAATTGAGAGCTTAAAACTGAAAATTACCTGTCTCGCTAATTCGGCCTTCTGTTGAGTGCTGCGACAGTGACCCTTAACATTATATACTATATAGTAAAGCTTCACAACATTTAGATAATAAAAAACAAGGGCTTCAGTACTACTAAAAAATATATTATAAAATCTCTAAGCTTAGCGCAAGTGGATAAAATATGAAATTTCGAGCTTTTAATAATTGCATTTGCATCACATTAAGTCGGCGCCTTGCTTACTTGGCTTTAGCCGAACCTTGACCGCTGTCCCTGGAGCCCGACTCCTCCAGCACAACCAGCTTCATGTAGCAGTCGCTATTGGCGAAGGCTGGCAGGTAGTGAGTCTCCAGAAAGTTGCACACCCGCTCGTGAGCTCTGCAATGGCGGGGAAAGAAGGATGTTTATATTTATATTATACGAGCGTAATTGTGTTGCAAGCCTCTTGCTTCACAATGCTCGGGAATTGACCAACTGTGCTCATAGCTGACCTTAGCAGTGACCAGCTGTGCTCATAGCTGACCTTAGCAGTGACCAGCTGTGCTCATAGCTGACCTTAGCAGTGACCAACTGTGCTCATAGCTGACCTTAGCAGTGACCAGCTGTGCTCATAGCTGACCTTAGCAGTGACCAGCTGTGCTCATAGCTGACCTTAGCAGTGACCAGCTGTGCTCATAGCTGACCTTAGCAGTGACCAACTGTGCTCATAGCTGACCTTAGCAGTGACCAACTGTGCTCATAGCTGACCTTAGCAGTGACCAGCTGTGCTCATAGCTGACCTTAGCAGTGACCAACTGTGCTCATAGCTGACCTTAGCAGTGACCAACTGTGCTCATAGCTGACCTTAACAGTGGCCAATTTTTTCCAACTCAAATTAAGAAAAAAATCACTTTTCAAACTCACATGAACCAAGCCGAGCTAGTCCGAAGGTTGGGCACGGAACTGGCGCCATCTTTGACAACTGGATAATAAAATACAGGGTAAATTTATTACACCCCTAATTTAAGAAGAGAGCAGGTAAAAAGATAAAACCGGCTCACCATTTCGCAGGCAGTTCATAAACTCATCTGGAAGCTGCAGAGCCGCTATGATGTCCTTGTTGTGATGCAGAAGCGACTCGTAGATTCGCTCAATGTCCGAGTAGATTCTCTGACAGGTGTTGTCGCGAATCTCAGCCGCCACCAGGTCTTTGTTGATCATCTCTGCGGAGAATGGCGATTCAATTGGAGAAGTTACAAGCCAAATCATTGAGAAAAGATTCTCCAGACTGAGGTAATTCTCTAGCAATGTAAGAGGCGATTCCCCAGACTCATAAGGGATTCCCAGACTGAGATGGATTCCCCCGACTCAGAGGTGATTCTCCCAACTAAGAGGGGATTCCCCCGACTCAGAGGTGATTCTCCCAACTAAGAGGGGATTCCCCCGACTAAGAGGTGATTCTCCCAACTAAGAGGGGATTCCCCCGACTCAGAGGTGATTCTCCCAACTAAGAGGGGATTCCCCCGACTAAGAGGGGATTCCCGCAGACAGAGCTAATTCCCCAGCAGCGCAACAGGCGATTCCCAAGCAGTGTGAAAGCAATTCCTTTGCGGTATAAGAATTCTCCAGTTTGAAAAGCGATTTACTAGTTTAACAGACAAAAAATGAAAAGGAGGTACAGAAGGCAAGCCAGCCGGCCCCTCACCCAGATCGCCGTAGAAAATCATCAGCTCCAGACTGTCGCACAATTTCATAAAATCGATGAAAGCCTGCCGAAGGCCGTGATGCTCGTACACGCTGCCAATATTGCTGGGAGGCTGCAGGCCCTGCTGCGGCTGCTGCTGCTGCTGTTGCCATTCGGCTTTGCTGGCAGCCATAGCCATCTCCGTGTACCGGTGCAGCACAGGCACCCTGGCGACTGGCTGGCCGCTCGGCTGCGGCAGCGGGAAATCGTCCAGCGCCTCCAGGATCAACCGGTTGACGGTGTGCGGATTCGTTAGCGAGTCCAGCGCCGGCATCAGCACGGCGACGGTCAGGATCTCCGTTAGTAGCATCTCTAGGCTCCTGGGGACGGTTCATTGGGTTTGTTGTGACGAGCATAATCTGTAGGATTATCGGGAAAAGGGATATGGGATTCTGTACGATTTAGGGAAGAGGGGATATGTGATTTTGTAGGATTATGGGAAGCGGGGATGTGGGATTTTGTAGGATTATGGGAAGCGGGGATGTAGGATTCTGTAGGATTATGGGAAGCGGGGATATGGGATTCTGTAGGATTATGGGAAGCGGGGATGTGGGATTCTGTAGGATAATGGGAAGCGGGTATATGGGATTCTGTAGGATTATGGGAAGCGGGGATATGGGATTCTGTAGGATTATGGGAAGCGGGGATATGGGATTCTGTAGGATTATGGGTAGCGGGGATATGGGATATTCTAGGATTATGGGAAAAGGGGTTATGGGATTCTGTTATAAAGCGGGGATATGGGATTCTGTTGGGAAACGGGAATATGGGATTCTGTAGGATTATGGGAAGAAGAGATACGGGATTCTGTAGGATTATAAGGAGCGGGGATATGACTCTAGGATTATAGGAAGAGATATGGGAAATGGGATCTCAAATCATAATTTTCAGCTGAAAGCGGGAAAACAGGGTTATTATTGAAATTGCTGACTGGGCTGGATATGTGAAACAATCAATGCTTACTTGGAGCCCTTGGCCGTGGGGTGAAGCAGATGCGGCAGTACCTTGGACACAAGGCCTTTCACATAGTCATATTCTGCGGTCCGATCCTTCATGGCCACGTGCAGGTGGCCTCGCATGTTGCGCAGCATCAGCGACTCAAAGTTGGATGTGGAGCCCAGGTTGCCTGCGGATGGCGGGGTGCGGTGTCAGTCCTTGCCAGATCCAAATTGTCAAATTTCAAATTCGGGAACGGTTCCGGAGAATTTCGGGAACGGTTCCAGTGATTTCGGGAACGGTTCCAATGATTTTTGGGAAAGGTTCCAATGATTTTCGGGAACTGTTCCAATCATTTTCGGGAAAGGTTCCAGTGATTTTCGGGAACGGTTCCAATGATTTTCGGGAACTGTTTCAATCATTTTCGGGAACGGTTCCAATCATTTTCGGGAAAGGTTCCAGTGATTTTTGGGAACGGTTCCAATGATTTTCGGGAACGGTTTCAGTGATTTTCGGGAACGGTTCCAGTGATTTTCGGGAACGGTTCCAATGATTTTCGGGAAAGGTTCCAGTGATTTTCGGGAACGGTTCCAAAGATTTTCGGGAACGGTTTCAATGATTTCGGGAACGGTTCCAATGATTTTCGGGAACGGTTCCAGTGATTTTCGGGAACGGTTCCAATGATTTTTGGGAACTGTTCCACTCATTTTCGGGAACGGTTCCAGTGATTTTCGGGAACGGTTTCAGTGATTTTCGGGAACGGTTCCAGTGATTTCGGGAACGGTTCCAATCATTTTCGGGAACGGTTCCAGTGATTTCGGGAACGGTTCCAATCATTTTCGGGAACGGTTCCAGTGATTTTCGGGAACGGTTCCACTCATTTTCGGGAACGGTTCCAGTGATTTTCAGGAACGGTTCCAGTGATTTTCGGGAACGGTTCCAATGATTTTCGGGAAAGGTTCCAGTGATTTTCGGGAACGGTTCCAAAGATTTTCGGGAACGGTTTCAATGATTTCGGGAACGGTTCCAATGATTTTCGGGAACGGTTCCAGTGATTTTCGGGAACGGTTCCAGTGATTTTCGGGAACGGTTCCAATGATTTTCGGGAAAGGTTCCAGTGATTTTCGGGAACGGCTCCAATGATTTTTGGGAACGGTTCCAATGATTTTCGGGAAAGGTTCCAATGATTTTCGGGAAAGGTTCCAGTGATTTTCGGGAACTGTTCCAATGATTTTCGGGAAAGGTTCCAGTGATTTTTGGGAACGGTTCCAGTGATCTTCGGGAACGGTTCCAATGATTTTCGGGAAAGGTTCCAGTGATTTTTGGGAACGGTTCCAGTGATCTTCGGGAACGGTTCCAGTGATTTTCGGGAAAGGTTCCAGTGATTTTCGGGAACGGTTCCAGTGATTTTCGGGAACGGTTCCAGTGATTTTCAGGACGAGTCAGGAAGTTTTTCCATAAAATTTTATGAAGACTCTCGGGCACTGACTCGTACTTGGAATTTTGAATTATTAATAGACGACAAACCTCTGCGAAGCACATCGTTGCACACCTGGTAGTGCGCCACGGCTCCCGGTATCACCTGGTCTTCAACAAACTGGCCGATATCGCACTGAAAATCAAGTGAATTTCTGAAATTTAAGACTTGAAAATGAAACATTATTATTGGTATAGCAATAAGTTTATTAAATCAACATACCCGAGAGAACCGATGCAGCAGTGCAGAGACGGCGTACTTCAGGTGCAAACGAACATCATTTACGAAATCTTCGCGAGAGCTAATCTCTCTGGAACATTTTAAACACAATTAATTAAATATTTTACTTGTCAGTACACAGATACTAAAATAACTAGATGATCCACTCGGGCATATTTACTTAGAAAAACAGCTTTCTACTTTCAGTTCAGTAGCAAAGAAGAATACATAAGCTATTTTATGAAAATAAAGCCAGCTGAAACGACTTTGATAATTTTAGAAGCCCAAGCTTGCAGGCGTAAACAGCTTGCTAATTGGCTCAGCAATAATGTACATTGGCCAGTCCACTGAAATGTACATGGCAGCTTTAGGCTGGAATTCCGAGAAAGGCAATAAAGATTGGGGCGGGGCGAGGGGGGTAGTGTGGAAAGGCGCGGTTGGAGGGTTTAAGCTGTGGGTAAGAGCCAATAAATGAGCCTTGGCTTTAAAAATACATTAAAATGCTTCTGTTTAACTTGCTACTGAACTGAAAGTAGCTAGCATGCAAATGTGCTGAGTGGCCCATCTAGTTATTCTAGTATCTGTGGTTAGTACTCAGTTTGAAGGCTCAATACAATAATATTTAACTCACTTATACCAACAGAGAATGTATCTGTCTATCACGAGCTCAAAAAACTGTAAATGAAAAGATGTAATAAACAAATAATAAAGCTTCATTTGCTAGACTTTATGATACTTAATTGGGTGTGCAAGCTGAGTAAAACAGAGGCTGAACTCACCTCGAACAAAGCGTCGCTGACTGGCTTGTCAACAGTAAAGTTGATGTTCAAATAGGGCGGAAACGAGCTGGTCGATGCACTTCTGAAGTCAATCGAATAGTTACAGTAATAAAATACAAACTGCATCATTGTAAAGTACGAGGTAGAGTTCCATGTCCGTAGCTAATTAATTTCCCTTAAACTTTCAAAAGTATTAATAATAAACAATCCAATGGAAAGACTTCTTTTATTCTTTACTATAATATAGTAAAAGTGATGAAGTAAAGAGTGACAGCAATAGTTTAACCTAACACTCATTAACATCTAATTTATTAATGGTACAAGAAAAATGGCTAGGATTGCATTTATCTTAACTTCAGCCCCCCACCACCCATCTACACAATGTGCCACATATAAAAAACATCTATATTCATAACTTCCCATAGCCACATCTATTACAGTGGAACTCTATTGTAAAGCTGTTTTCATCATCAAAGCTGCTTACTTACCTTGGCCTATAGCAGTTAGAATTTCCACAGACTGTGCAATGTGGCTCTGCAGACCTGCTTACTGACTCACTTGATTCTGAGCTATTTTCTTCATAGCGAATCCAGTTTGTCTTACTAGAAATTGAATAGTTAAATAAAAATTCAAAGATTTACAAAATGTATGTTTGAAAACAATGAAATACTTAAATGCAAAGTTACTCACTCAGTCAGATACCAAATGACTGCCAGGCCAATCAAAAATGATGACACATAGAGTAGAAGATAGAGCAGAATTGAAAACATTCTAAGCCCCAACTCTTGATAGCTGCTTGTTTGTATTTTCAATTGTCTGCATGAAAATCCATAAACAATTAAGATGTAAGCATGGTTTATAAATTAATAAATGCCTAAATAAATATATGTTAAAGATTATGTTAAAATAAAAAATGCATATAAAATATTATTATTAAATAAATTAATCAATACAATTCTTATTAAGAAAAAGTTCTTAAAATTAGGCCTACTATTCTAAAAATATATCACCCAATAAATATTTCTATACATAATATCTTCTTCTACCTTTATCATTACAATTGCATTCAAAAGCATTCTAGAAAGTTTGAAATTTTTTTAAATGGTATAAAGCTAATAATGTAAGAGAAAAAATATTTGGTACTATATTCATGATTATTAAAAATCAAGCCATAGGCATAGGCCTACCCATTTTTATTATTACTATAAATAATTACTATAGCTATAATCTATTATAACAACTGGTAAAAATACCAATGATAGCTACAAATATGCTTATAAGAAAAACTATATATACAAATATGCTTATATATATAGCTAAGCCTTATACTAAACAAATATAACCTGTGGTTGTACAGAATCATACTACTAGTTACATAACTTAGTTCTGACTAAAATATATAACTTTTTATCTTTGTGACTTACCTAAAAACAAAGTAATAATCTTTTGTTATCAAATTTTTATCAAAAAATATCAAACTGTCCATAAAGTCATAAATTCTATTTGGTACCATTGGCTTTAGTCTATGCCTACTGCAGCTTACTCTATCTAGAAAGATTAGCTGTGATTTCAAAAGAAGCCATAGTTTTTCATATGGCCTAATAATAAAGGCTAAAGATATGCTCTAGCTCCAAAACATTAAAAAGTCACCACTCTTTGCCCCAGTGAACAATATCTTTTGACTAGCGTCTCTTACATGGCCAAGCATTTTGATCTATTTAAAAATGCTTGAAAAAACAATGAAAACTGGGTGGAAGCTTCAATCCATCCAATATTCGCCCTCCACTCTTCCCAATCTCTTGCCACCTAGCCCAACTCTACTCTGTGTTGTGTGGCGCATGTTTTGTCACTCAAAAGACGATACTGAGCTAGAATACTGCGTGTGCACACTCTTAAAGGTGGCGACCCTTAAATATTGTTGAGTATATAATATAGAATATAAAGATCCTATTTATGATAAAAATATTAAATAGGCCTATATATTATTAGGCCTACTTTGTAATAAACATTTAAGATTCAAGATTAGATTCAAGGCCTCAAATTGAAAATTCACAAAATAGTATTTAACATATACCACTATCAATACCACTTCACTCAATGGAACTGGGCTCTTCAGTCTTCAGTCATGTCAATCCATTACTATTTTTTCGTCTAGACGTCTAAACGTCCAGCCACAGCCTACAGACATACAACCTACTACTATACAGCATAATATATACTATTTCTAAGAAAATTATTCAAAACATCGCTTTAAACATCGCTTACTTACGTTACAGCAAAAGTCTTTAAGAAGTGTATGCTTATATTTTATTCAAAAACTTTACTACTACTAGTCTTGAGGTTGAATTAAGATGATTTATGCCTATTGGATCGAAATATAAAGTAATTCAATATCACCGCCTCATTTGAACGTTTTTTGGATTTTGTTTCAAATTAGCGTTACTAAAAAACTGCATACAACAGCAACAACAGTGACAACCACAAAATTCACGCTGTCGCTTAAAATAGAGGAGCTGTCGAGAAGCGTCACAGCTGCATGGAGCGACTCAGGGGCCTGACATGGACGTAGTCGGCGCCGCCGACCCATTCCGGGGCGCCAGCCTGTCAGTATCCAAGTCTCGGCGTTTTATTTTAAGCAGGACTGTCTCGACCATGCCTGGATCAACAACGCCGCCCTCTGGCGCTAGGTAGCTCGGACTGCGCAAGAATGCCCTACATTCGCTGCATAATAGTCAAATGAAAAGGTGTTGCAATGTTTCTTTCCTTCGCCTACAACCAAAACAGACAATTTAGACCTTTCGTCCTAATTCCGTTCAAATTTGCACTCAATACCAAAATAGAATCGACTAAAACAGAACAGAACTCCTGGCAAATTATTAAGTTGTTTTTTCCATATTTCTCTTTTACTTACATAAAGAACTTCTGCGATATACTACCACAGATATAAAATAATATAATAGAATAAAGCTTGTAAACACGATGCTTGACCAAAAACTGTTTATCTATATATATTGGTTCACCATTAGCAAAATTGCAAAATTACTGTTAGTTAACCTCGGGTTGAAGAATACCAGTCAAAATTTATAGATCATACACGAAGTCAACTGTATAATATAAAGGTAAAAATACTAATGGTAATCAATATATATATACATTGTGCTAATTTGTTGACCAAAATCGAAGAAAATGGGTGAAAACCGAAATACTAGATGAAAATCTGACATGTACGCTCGTATTAACGACTTCTAGCCAAAATAGGGGTACATGTACATCTATAGCTTTTGCGCGAGTGAGTGTACGTATACTAAGATAATTTCTCTATCCCGTTCTTCACGCTGATTGGCCAATATAGAATTGTATGGGGTGGTGCGGCGCAGAATATAATGAATTGTTGCCAGAGTCGACTATTCTTTCATTCATGGCTAGCCAGTTTATTAGTGCATCGAAATAAAACAGTCGTCGAGAAATCATTCGCGTGCACCAAAAATGTACCAAGAAATTGACGCCGCCAGTGCCGACGCACAGCATGTTGGCCGGTTGACGCGGCTGCGCGAATCCAAAGGCCTAGTCGTGGCCGTCGTCACCCTGCTGCTCATGCTAGACGTGATGCTCATCACTGTGCTTGAGCCGCTGCTGCCGGCAATGCTATTTGAACTCGACCAGCTGCAACAAGGCGGCATCACTTGGTCGGCCTGGCTATCGAGTCTGTTCCGCTGCGGCGGCGGCGGCGTCAGCAGCATCGGCTACTTTTCTAACAGTTCCAGTGACCAGCTCGACGGCAGCAGCGAGCGCCAGCTGTACGCAAAGTACGCCCCACAGATTGGTCTCGTGCTTGGTCTGAAGCCGGGCGTTGAGGTTATCGGTAACCTGCTAGTCGGGCCGCTGGTAGATCGAGTCGGGCACAAGGCGCCACTTCTGATTGGCTCCGGGCTGTACCTGGTGCGTGTAATGCCCTTTGTTCTTATTTTATGCAGCATGCAACTGTAAATAAGAAGGATTTCAAGGTTACAAGATTACTATAGTCAGCATAGATTTTAAGGGCTAAAAGAAGCGAGGTTTCAGCAGTTCAACAACTAACCAGATAGCGTAGGGCAGGGGTCGGCAAACTCGGGCCCGCGAGCCATATGCGGCCCACCAAGCCTCTCTATCCGTCCTTCGGACTTTTGAAACTTCACAATAACAATACGGCCCCGCTCAAGGTTTATGTCTCTTCTCAGCTCTCCTCTCTAATCTACTCTCTTTTCTCTCCTCTCCTCTCTTTTGCCTCTGTGACAATAGCCGTTTGCTTAACGCTTTTTAATATGTAATGACACATTCAAACAAAAAACAAGTTATAAGATTTTCCAAACAATTATTATAAATCATAATCATTTTTACGGTCTCTTTCCATACCCAAGTATTGAATATTTCAGCATAGGGCATAAATTGTACTTTCATCAGAAGCCAACAACGTAAATTACTCATCGTAAATAAGTGACCAACCCGTCTCACCATGCAGGTAACGGCTGGCATGTTCGGCTTCAGTCCCAACTATCCAATTCTTCTGATCGCCCGCCTGCTGCAGGCCGCCTCCTCTAGCTTGTCCACCGTGGCCGGCCTCGCCCTGCTGGCTGCCACCTTCGCCGGCGACGAAGTCGAACGAGCAAAAGCAGCCGCCGTAGCTTTTGGCGGCCTCAGCTTCGGCCTCATCATGGGCTTCCCGTTTGGCGCCGTCCTGGCGCAGTGGTTCGGCAGAGCCAGCCCGTTCCTGGTGCTCGGCGGCCTCTCCCTGCTGGACATGGCGCTCCGGCTGGCAGTCCGAACGCCTGCGGACTCCGCCTCTCATGCCAGGAGGGACCGCGGCAACAAAGACAACAGGGATAAAGACAACGAAGAGGAGGAGAAAAAAGCCAAGCGGAGAGAGTCTACTTCGGCGTCTTTGAAAGAGATCGGGTAAACTCGACGCTGTTTCTGTCCGTAAAACACTGGAAGGATTGCTCACTTCTTTCCGATCGCCATTGCTATAAAATCAAAAGACGTTTAATGTTGATTTAACTTTAAATTTAGAGCGATTTTATCGGTTGAAACAGAAGTGGCTCTACAGCTACTTGACTCAAACAGTGATCTCCTTTTTTCCAAGTACTCGCCGATCACTTAGTGACAAGTGACAAAAATCGCTAGAGTCATTGGAAACAATTGACTAGTTGGCGACTCATATGATACGCTCATGACTCAACAGTCGCCAATCCGTCGCATTTACAGTTTTTTGAGCTGTAAAAAAGTCTATAAAGTCACGTGAATTGTAGAATCGTAAAATAGTCAATAAAAAGTCGTCCAATAGTCGTCGTGTTAGCGCTTAACTTTCTACTAACTCAAGTAGAATATATAGAATAATACGAAATGCGGTTCTACGAGCGCAATTCATATAAAGTGGCGCAGAGGCGCTTTAGACGCAACTCAGTGATTGTACAGCGACTCAGATACGATTCTATGCTCGTACGCCCCCAGAGTCATTATAGAAGTCGTTTTATAGTCGCAGACAAAAAACGCCTCAAATTGACTCTTAGGCGATTTTTTGGCGACTTGTACCGTGATACTTCGTCGTTTTAGAGTTGTTCAGAGTCATTTGTTTCCTATTTTACCTGTGTTGCCTGCAATGACTCTGAAACTCGATAAGAATCGCTAGAGTCATTCAGAAAACAACTGACCTATTGCAGAGCCACTCCGGTGGGAGCTCGCACCTTGTGGCGCCTCGCCACCAACAGGTACGTCGGCACCATCCTGATGGCCGACTTCCTCATCCACTTCGGACTTGGCGCGGTGTTCACCACGGCGCCCAGCTTTATGCAGGACACTCTGGCCGGCTCGCTCTGGCAGATGGCCGTGGTGGCGCTGGCCTCCACCTGCCTGCAGTTCGGGGTGCAGTACGCCTGCTCCGGCTGGCTGGCAGCCAGGCCGCTCGCCAGATGGCGCGTCCTGTTTCCCAGCCTGGTTGTATTCGGCATCGGCATGCTGCTGTACCCGGTTGTTGGCGCCACCCGCAGCATCTGGTTTGCTGCTCTGCCCGAATCAGTGAGAAACTTGAGGATTTTCAGTTCTTCTCAGAAGTTTCCAACTCTCCTCAGTAGTTACCAGCTCTCCTCAGTAGTTACCAGCTCTCCTCAGTAGTTACCAGCTCTCCTCAGTAGCTACCAGCTCTCCTCAGTAGTAACCACAGATACTATAAACAATATAGATACTGTTTATAGTATCTATGGTAGTAACCAGCTCCCCTCAGTAGTAACCACAGATACTATAAACAATATAGATACTGTTTATAGTATCTATGGTAGTAACCAGCTCCCCTCAGTAGTAACCAGCTCCCCTCAGTAGTAACCAGCTCTCCTCTGTAGTTACCAGCTCTTCTCAGTAGTTACTAGCTCTCCTCAGTAGTTACCAGCTCTCATCTGTAGTTACCAGCTCTCCTCTGTAGTTACCAGCTCCCTCAGTAGTTACCAGCTCCCCTCAGTAGTTACCAGCTCTCCTCAGTAGTAACCAGCTCTTCTCAGTAGTTACCAGCTCTTCTCTGTAGTTACCAGCTCCCCTCAGTAGTTACCAACTGCCCTCAGTAGATTTTTTTCACAAAAACATTGTCAGGTACTCCGCATCGCCCTGGCTCTGTTCACCTGCACGTGTTTTCCCTCGTTAAACTACCTGGCTGACCGGCTGTTCACAGCCGAGTACGGAGCCGTGAATGGTCTGTACACCGGTGCTTTCAACCTGGGCATGTTCTGCGGCAGTCAGTACGCGGGCCTCCTGCTGGGCTGGCTGGGCTTCGAAGTCTTGTACAGCGCCTTCGCCATGGTGCTGCTGGCTTCAGCCGCGATTGGACTGGTGAGAAACTCAGATTGGTAGCACTGCGGACATTGGAATTCGGGTATTGGGATTGGGGTATTGGGATTGAGGTATTGGGATTGGGGTATTGGGATTGGGGTATTGGCATTGGGGTTTTGGGATTGGGGTTTTGGGATTGGGGTATTGGGATTGGGGTATTGGGATTGGGGTATTGGGATTGAGGTATTGGGATTTGGGCACTACGACTCGGACATTGGGATTCGGGTATTGGGATTCGAAGAGGCATCAAATGCCTTGCTCCCATCGCCTGCAGGTGCACCGCAGTCTCACTGATGACAGAGCGGCGATGTCAGCATCAGACCATGGCGGACGGGACCACCTCACCATTCTCGGCCACTCCTCAGCCAGCGGCACAGTTGTTTGAGATGCAAACCTCTCTCTAGCTTCATATCTTTATAGATTTATCTTTGCTTCCTTGCGACACTACTTTTAATCAGTAGTAGAAATAGGTTGTTTTGCTACTTGTCTGTTTACTGATTGCAGTGTCACGCATGCTTAACTCCTAATGATCCATTGCTATTATATTATTACTAATAGTTTTGTGAACCGTATGTCTATTGTCGCAATAGCAAGTTAATTAAATATTGTCTAAAAAATAAATACAAATCGATGTTCATTTCGTTGATGCAGTTTTGTTTCTAAAAAAATGCGGGCTGAGTGATCTGTTTCCGGTAGCCAGCAGGGTTACTTTTTTAATTGGGAGCAGAGCGGCTGGCGGTGAACCGTCTGACTCTCGCGCAGCGACCCCTGGTTCGATTCCGTCTTGGAAAGGAAAGCACAATGCTCCGGCTTGGACACTGGGGTCAAATTATGAAAAAAGATCTCTGGTATCGTTTTGAAACTTTAAAGCCGTGATGACATGGAAATTTCCAAAAATATTTAAGAAGTTGGTAATAATATTTTTAAGTACAGACTAACTAAAACATTGAAAAGTGCATCAAATAATAACCAATGAAGTGGTAAGTCGTCCAAGCAACGTGAAATTCCGAAAAAACGAAAATTCTAAAAAGCATCGAAACCGGAAATTTGAAAAATCGTTGCCATGTCTAAATAAGTTATTAGTGGTAGAGTAAAAATAATGAAATTTCTGATGCTACATGCATAACATCTGTACTACATATGCTACATCTAAATAGCACTAATAATATTTATGCGTAGGTGTTGTGCAAACAAAAATAAGTGCATTCCTTATTTTTGTTTAAGTGCATTCCGATTTAAGTGAATCAGATTCGGTCACAGTGATCAGATTCGGACACATAGTGATCAGATTCGGACACAGAGTGATCAGATTCGGACACAGTGATCAGATTCGGACACATAGTGATCAGATTCGGACACATAGTGATCAGATTCACACAGAGTGACCAGATTCGGACACGGAGTAATCAGATTCACACAGAGTGACCAGATTCGGACACAGAGTGATCAGATTCGGACACAGAGTGATCAGCTTCGGACACAGAGTGATCAGATTCGGACACAGAGTGATCAGATTCGGACACAGAGTGACCAGATTCGGACACAAAGTGATCAGATTCGGACACAGAGTGATCAGATTCGGACACAGTGATCAGATTCGGACACATAGTGATCAGATTCAGACACATAGTGATCAGATTCGGACACAGTGATCAGATTCGGACACATAGTGATCAGATTCGGACACATAGTGATCAGATTCGGACACATAGTGAGCAGATTCGGACACAGAGTGACCAGATTCGGACACATAGTGATCAGATTCGGACACATAGTGATCAGATTCGGACACAGAGTGATCAGATTCGGACACGGAGTAATCAGATTCACACAAAGTGACTAGATTCGGACACAAAGTGATCAGTTCGGACACAGGGTCATCAGATTCGGACACAGGGTCATCAGATTCGGACACAGAGTGACTAGATTCGGACACAGAGTAATCAGATTCACACAGAGTGACCAGATTCGGACACAGAGTAATCAGATTCGGACACAGAGTGACCAGATTCGTACACAGAGTGATCAGATTCGGACACAGAGTGATCAGATTCGGACACAGTGATCAGATTCGGACACATAGTGATCAGATTCGGACACATAGTGATCAGATTCGGACACAGAGTGATCAGATTCGGACACAGTGATCAGATTCGGACACAGAGTGATCAGATTCGGACACATAGTGATCAGATTCGGACACAGAGTAATCAGATTCACACAGAGTGACCAGATTCGGACACGGAGTAATCAGATTCACACAGAGTGACCAGATTCGGACACAGAGTGATCAGATTCGGACACAGAGTGATCAGCTTCGGACACAGAGTGATCAGATTCGGACACAGAGTGATCAGATTCGGACACAGAGTGACCAGATTCGGACACAAAGTGATCAGATTCGGACACAGAGTGATCAGATTCGGACACAGTGATCAGATTCGGACACATAGTGATCAGATTCGGACACAGAGTAATCAGATTCACACAGAGTGACCAGATTCGGACGCGGAGTAATCAGATTCACACAGAGTGACCAGATTCGGACACAGAGTGATCAGATTCGGACACAGAGTGATCAGCTTCGGACACAGAGTGATCAGATTCGGACACAGAGTGATCAGATTCGGACACAGAGTGACCAGATTCGGACACAAAGTGATCAGATTCGGACACAGAGTGATCAGATTCGGACACAGTGATCAGATTCGGACACATAGTGATCAGATTCAGACACATAGTGATCAGATTCGGACACAGAGTAATCAGATTCACACAGAGTGACCAGATTCGGACACAGAGTAATCAGATTCGGACACAGAGTGATCAGCTTCGGACACAGAGTGATCAGATTCGGACACAGAGTGATCAGATTCGGACACAGAGTGACTAGATTCGGACACAAAGTGATCAGATTCGGACACAGAGTGACCAGATTCGGACACAAAGTGATCAGATTCGGACACAGAGTGATCAGATTCGGACACAGAGTGATCAGATTCGGACACGGAGTAATCAGATTCACACAAAGTGACTAGATTCGGACACAAAGTGATCAGTTCGGACACAGGGTCATCAGATTCGGACACAGAGTGACTAGATTCGGACACAGAGTAATCAGATTCACACAGAGTGACCAGATTCGGACACATAGTGATCAGTTCGGACACAGGGTCATCAGATTCGGATACAGAGTGACCAGATTCGGACACAAAGTGATCAGATTCGGACACATAGTGAGCAGATTCGGACACAGAGTGATCAGATTCGGACACATAGTGATCAGATTCGGACACATAGTGATCAGATTCGGACACAGAGTGATCAGATTCGGACACAGAGTAATCAGATTCACACAAAGTGACTAGATTCGGACACAAAGTGATCAGTTCGGACACAGGGTCATCAGATTCGGACACAGAGTGACTAGATTCGGACACAGAGTAATCAGATTCACACAGAGTGACCAGATTCGGACACGGAGTTGTCAGAAATTTAATCAAGGTCTGCACCACTGACGCGAGGTGCATCAGCGGTTCACAATGGTCTGGCCCTCGGCAACCAGCCGGCGGCTGCGCTGCATCTGCAAGTCGACCACCTGACTGTAGCTCCGCTCCAAACGGTTCATCTGCTCGTCCAGCTGCTGCCGCACGGCGGACAGAGCGGCCAGCATCATCGCCTTGCGGCAGCGGGCCATCTCGTCGGCGTCTGCGACCCGATACGATTCTGTCGTTGGCTTCTGCTGCATCATTTGCGACGGCGCTCCAATCTCAGTCAGCTGGCGAATGCGGGCCTCCAGAGACTGCTCGATGCGGCAAATCTCCGCCGACGTGCCCTCCTCGCTGTCGGCGGCAATCGAAGCAGTCGACGTCGCCGTGGACCCGACCAGCTCCGTCAGTCGGAGGCTGCTGGACACTGTGGACGCACTACCATCGCCGCCGCTTCCTCCGTTGTCGCCGCGAACCGACGAGGTCGATGAGAACAGCCGCAAAGAGTCGGCGTCGTCTCCCTCGTCGTAGAACTCCAGGACGGAGCTGCCGCTCCAGACGTCGCTGCCGACGCTCCGCGGCTGACCGCGTGGATTCCGTCGCCGATGAATTTCTCGGCGTCGGTCGTTGTCGTCTTCGGCAGCTGAGCAGTCCAGAGCCGGCCCGCCGTCCTCCCAGCGGTGTTGCCGGCGCAGGCGGCGAACCTTTGACGGTGGCTGCGACGGCTGCGGTTGAAAAATCGGCAGCACAACGCCTTGACAGTGCGGACAGAAGGCCGTCACCAGCTGCTGCTGATCCTCCAGCGACGAAGCCGAAGCTGGCAGGCCTTCATCGGAGCTGCCGCTGCTGTAATCGACAGCGTCATCGGCGGTAATGGCATGCTCGGCGGCTGAGACTCGGTGGCTGCGGCGCCGGGACAGAAGCCGACCCAGGCTAAACGCGGACTTCCGGCTGTTCTTGGCGTCAGCCTTGCCGTTGGTGGCGGCGGCGGCGGCGGCGGCGGCGGCGGCGGCGGCGGCGGCGGCGGGCTTCGGCCGGCGGAACAGCTGGCCCCAGCGCATCTGCGGGTCCATGGCGGCAGAGGTCGGCATGGTGACTTCGGGGATGCCGTCGGCTACAGAATCGGGCAGGCTGGATGAGTTTTTATATTCGTATTTTTGTGTGCAGATGGCGAGCAGTTTAGGAATCAGGCGAGGCGGCTTGAGCAGCAAAGCTGAGCGCCCTGTCCGGTCCAGTCCGGAGCAGCGGAAGTCGCTAATTCCGATGGTTCCCCTCTCACTTTTCGATCAATAAAGCTGCAGAAATGCACTGGAACTATATAACTCATGGCGCCATGGCGGAACCTCGCGGCCATCAGAAAATAAGTCTATATAATTAAGGCGCCTCTATCATTAAAAGTTTTTTTGACACTTTTTGCCTACTTTCAGTAGTTTAACTGCAAACTTTACGCTGTAAAACATGATGAAATTGCAAGACCTATATGGCTGAGTAGACGGCTATTTGAGCTTTCTCGTGAGAAGTCCTCGAAATTTCAATCAATTAATCTGTCACTGAACGGCTGAAGTGCTTAAAATTTCAAGCCTTTAATTCTTCTTTGCTACCGACCTGCCATTCGAAGACTTAACTTAGATGTTATAGATTTCTGCTTAAATAATGTTAGCATTAAGAGCTAGTTCGAAAAAAGTACACTAAGAAGTTATTTTATAAGGGGAACTCGTTGAGAATTTTTCCTGAAAGTCCATTCAAAAGATTGCACTGTAATCAACTCTACTCTATATTCTACCCAACTGATTGACCCTTCTCTTTCCTGCTCTATTCTACCCTACGAGACCCTACGTATTCTACTTTACTCTACTCTACTCTACTCTACTTTACTCTACTCTACTCTACTCTACTCTACTCTACTCTACTCTACTCTACTCTACTCTACTCTACTCTACTCTACTCTACTCTACTCTACTCTACTCTACTCTACTCTACTCTACTTTACTCTACTCTACTCTAATCTACTCCATTCGACTCTACTCTACTCTACTCTACTCTACTCTAATCTACTCCATTCGACTCTACTCTAATCTACTCTACTCTACTCCATTCGACTCTACTCTACTCTACTCTACTCCATTCGACTCTACTCTACTCTACTCTACTCTACTCTACTTTACTCTACTCTACTCTACTCTACTCTACTCTACTCTACTCTACTCTACTCTACTCTACTCTACTCTACTCTACTCTACTCTACTCTACTCTCTCCACTCTATAATATATTTCAATTAAGAAAACCTCATTAACGATAGTTTAATAAAATATTAACTTTTCTTATTGTTACTGTTGTTATTAAAGGAAAAAGAAACCTCTACCTTTTAAAGTCGCTTCGAAAATCTGCAGACTGCCTGTCAATTATTATATTTTTCCAAGAGCAGTCGCATTGGGCGTCTCGGGCAAGCAAACAGATAGAGATCCGAGTCTTTAATGGTAGCCTCCCCACACGATCATTTGGCCTCCTGCATGAGCCAATCAGGGGCTAAGAAGTATTCGAGCATTTGCATAGATTCCCACGATTTTTAATTTCGAGACTCTAACTTAAACCATAAACTAAACCCTAACCTTAACATGAACCTAAACCCTTAACCCTAAACTAAACCGTAACCTAAACCCAAACCTAAATCAAAGCTTAAACCCTAACCTAAATCCTAACCTAAACCCTAAACCCTAACCTAAAACCCAACCTGAACTACCTAAACCCCAACCTAAACCCTAAACCCCAACCTAAAACCTAAATCTCAACCTAAACCCTAAACCCCAACCTAAACTGCAACCCAAACCCAAACCTAAACCGTAACCTAAACCGTAACCTAAACCGTAACCTAAACTGTAACCTAAACCGTAACCTAAACCGTAACCTAAACCGTAACCTAAACCGTAACCTAAACCCTAACCTAAACCCTAACCTAAACCCTAAACCCTAACCTAAACCCTAAACCCTAACATAAACCCTAAACCCAAACCTAAACCGTAACCTAAACCGTAACCTAAACCCTAAACCGTAACCTAAACCCTAAACCCTAACCTAAACCCTAAACCCTAACATAAACCCTAAACCCCAACCTAAACTGTAACTCAAACCCAAACCTAAACCGTAACCTAAACCGTAACCTAAACCGTAACCTAAACCCTAAACCCTAACCTCAACCCGAAATCATTGGCAGTCAAGTAGCAGGTAGAGAAGTGACTCTACTTTACTACATTTTTCCGGTCTACTCTAACCATCTCTACCATCTACCCTAGTCCTCCACTCTACCCCACTCAACTCTAGCTTCAGTGAAATGCTCTATTCTAACTTTCTCTGCTCTACTCCTCGAAATACTCTGCAATACTTTACGAGACTGTCGTCTCCGCCTGATCAGTGCGCAAAAAACGCATTTCCCCTGAGGCCGACGCGCTGCGGCGCGCCTTCCAGAAGATGTCGATTATCCAGCATCCCTGGGGGCGCCAGGCTGCACTGGTCGAGCCAGTTCTTTGCCAGATTCTTCCAGCGAGTTGCTAATGAGATATTCGGCCCATTGACAAGCCGTCTCAGGCTCAGGAACAGGGAGCTCATTTCTTTTATATTTCTCCCATTAGGCGTCGGCCAAATGATGAGAATTGGGATATTGAAAGAATTGAGCTTCATCTGAGAGGCTGCAAATCCCGCGAGGATGCGGGATTCTGTGCGCCCAAGGCTGAGCGAGACTGATTCGCTTCAATATAAAATTTGGACAAATCGTACGCATTTTACTCTACTTATTGATATGGCCACTGAGTAGTAAGTAGCGTTTATTTCAAGGAATTTTTGTAATCATGAATTTTTCACCTGCCTGCCAGTAAGATTGACGATTTTGATTTTGAATACTACCAGGTGAGATTACAGCTTTTCCTATGTATCCTACGCAAATCCTTATTTGATTTGATTAGAGATCTGCAAAATCTGGGCTTGAAATAAATTCCCGTAGGGTAACTATGGACTGCATTGCTCAAGAGGCCATGTGGGAAGCCAGCAAAGACCAAAACAGCTCGTGTTTCATGTCAGGCTGCCAATTCAATGCTAGACGATCACCTGACCAGTCGAACCAAAGTGGCCTGCACGGTTAAACAGCTGAGCCACAGAGCAGTCAGGTCGCAGGCAATCCACTTGGGCGGCTCACGAGCATTAAAAATTTATACGGCTATTGATCGGGACCTCGGTAAACTACAAAGCCAATAAAAACTTTCACTCGGCTCTGGGAGCTAGAGAACCTACCGCTGGGTCTCTGCTCTTTGATAGCTTTCTCGATGCCCGCTGAGTTTATTACTCATATCGGAGGACTTACTACAGTCCAGTCCGCTAAAACCCAGTCCACTCATCCTAGTCCACTCATCCTAGCTGCAGTCCACTAATCCCAGTCCACTAATCCCAACTACAGTCCACTCATCCCAGTCCGCTAACCTCAGTCCGCTCACCCCAGTTCACTAATCCCAGCTGCAGTGCACTCGCCCCAGTTCACTAATCCCAGCTGCAGTGCACTCATCCCAGTCCGCTAACCTCAGTCCGCTCACCCCAGTTCACTAATCCCAGCTGCAGGGCACTCACCCCAGTCCACTCACCCCAGCTGCAGTCCACTCATCCCAGTCCGCTAACCTCAGTCCGCTCACCCCAGTTCACTCATCCCAGCTGCAGTGCACTCGCCCCAGTCCACTAATCCCAGCTGCAGTGCACTCGCCCCAGTTCACTCATCCCAGCTGCAGTGCACTCACCCCAGTCCACTCATCCCAGCTGCAGTGCACTCACCCCAGTCCACTCATCCCAGCTGCAGTGCACTCGCCCCAGTTCACTCATCCCAGCTGCAGTGCACTCACCCCAGTCCACTCATCCCAGCTGCAGTGCACTCACCCCAGTCCACTCATCCCAGCTGCAGTGCACTCACCCCAGTCCACTCACCCCAGCTGCAGTCCACTCATCCCAGTCCGCTAACCTCAGTCCGCTCACCCCAGTCCACTAATCCCAGCTGCAGTCCACTCATCCCAGTCCGCTAACCTCAGTCCGCTCACCCCAGTCCACTAATCCCAGCTGCAGTCCACTCATCCCAGTCCGCTAACCTCAGTCCGCTCACCCCAGTTCACTCATCCCAGCTGCAGTCCACTAATCCCAGTCCACTAATCCCAGCTGCAGTCCACTCATCCCAGTCCGCTAACCTCAGTCCGCTCACCCCAGTTCACTCATCCCAGCTGCAGTGCACTCGCCCCAGTCCACTCGCTGTTTTAGGACTGGGACAGTATACAAGAGCTCAAAATCGCGGCAATACAAGCTCACAGGCTGAGTTGCTTCTCGCAGTTTTGAAATTCGTCTGTAAAATAATTATTGATAAAAGTGCAAGCAAGACCGGCATCATCCAGTCCTCAGCCTCTCTCTCTCTCTCTTTCTCGCTCAGCATGGCAGCATGGTGGCATCGAATATTCCGGCCACGTCTTCAGCAACAGCTTGCCCGCAATCAGCGTCCGAGACTTCATCTCACCCCCTGGCTAGCACCCGCCCCTCGCCGGGGGGCTCTAGCCGCAACATGCTTTATAAGATTTATCGGAGTGCCGAGTCTGCAAGAACAATCGATCTCTGCCGTCAGCCAGCTCTAACATAAGTTATCCTAACAGCGAGTGTCTGAGCTGCATTCGCAACACTTAATTGCCTGTTCAAAAACTGCTGATTTATAACGAAGCGTATTGTTCAAGGGGGGTTGTAGCCCAGTGGCGACTGAAAGGTCGGGGGTTCGATTCTCGACCCAATTGGAACATTAAGCAAGACACTTAATTCTGCATTGCTTCAGTTCTCCCAGCTGTAAAATGGGTGCCAGCGACTCCCCCCCCCCAGTCCTTGGACTGAACAGCCGCAATAGTTGCGGCTTGAGCTGTCGGTTGCACATCTGGCCCAATTAGGGCGGGTGTAATCAATTACTAATGTCATCTGCATTGTTCAAACTCTCCGACCTAAAGCTCCGTTGCTAAGGGGCTGAGTCTGTGCAAGAATTCCCCGAGATAAGCTCGGCAGATGGTCAAGCTGATTGTCAGCAGAACTGACCGCATGCCGCATGCCGGATGGCTGCGAAATAATTGCTCACGGTTGCCAGTCGATAAAGTGACCCCTGCTGCAACATTTGAATTGAAGAGAACGCGGGAGAGCGGGAGCAGGAGAAGCTGGGAGGAGGGGTGTAAAAGCCATTAGCGCGCTCGGAGCAGATGGATGAGGCGTGCAGCAGCCTCTTCAGTGCATCCAGTGTTGAGCCGTCAACTCTCGTGTTCAAAGCGCTGCTGCACAGACCGCTTAAGCATTAAAGAGAGAAAGAAACACACCTCTTTCCCTTTCAGCATCTTCTCCCCTGCATCTTTTCCTGATGGTCTATTTTTCCCCTGGAGGATGTATCTACCCCCAAGCCCGCCGGCTTTCTTCTCAGCTCCATATTCCAGGAATCATCCAATTGGTCGAGCCCGACTCCCCCCCCCCTGCTGCCCTCCATTTCACCCCTCTACCGAAAAAGTCCTCGGGTTTAGTTTGGGGATCCTGGCAACTCTCCATTGTATTTGGGGAAGAACGGGGGGAGGAGGGGGCGGAGAAAGCGGCCGGCCAACCCGAGGAGTTTGAGGCCTGCGGGGAGCGAGAGGGCGCAGTCGTCGAAAGATAAACACCGAGCAGGCTGGGGCGCTCGGGCTCCGGCCTCCTCCGCTGCCTTCCCTTCTGCTCCGTTGCCTGACTCCGCGCTGTGAAGAAAAGTAGACGGACAAATATCTGACGAAGTGTCGTTGGTAGTGCAGGACCTCAATGACTGAGAGGCGGCTGCAGCAACAGCAGTACAGAGCTGCCGGGGTGTCCGAGTTCGAAATGTGTAAGTAAAAAATTCTGTAGACTGTTAGTTTCCGTAGATATTGAAAATAGCTTATCGTTTCTACTCCATATTCCGTGCATGGACAGCAGACAGACAGACAGACAGACACTAAGACAGACAGACAAACAGACAGACAGACAGACAGACAGACAGACAGACAGACAGACAGACACTAAGACAGACAGACAGACAGACAGACACTAAGACAGACAGACAGACAGACAGACAGACAGACAGACAGACAGACAGACAGACAGAAAGACAGACAGACAGACAGACAGACAGACAGACAGACAGACAGATAGACAGACAGACATACAGACAGACAGACAGACAGACACTAAGACACTAAGACAGACAGACAGACAGACAGACAGACAGACAGACAGACAGACAGACAGACAGACAGACAGACAGACAGACAGACAGACAGACAGACAGACAGACAGACAGACAGACAGACAGACAGACAGACAGACAGACAGACACTAAGACGGACAGACAGACAGACAGACAGACAGACAGACAGACAGACAGACAGACAGACAGACAGACAGACAGACAGACAGACAGACACTAAGACGGACAGACAGACAGACAGACAGACAGACAGACAGACAGACAGACAGACAGACAGACAGACAGACAGACAGACAGACAGACAGACAGACAGACAGACAGACAGACAGACAGAGAGACAGACAGACAGACAGACAGACAGACAGACAGACAGACAGACAGACAGGCACTAAGACAGACACTAAGACAGACAGACACTAAGACAGATACTAAGACAGACACTGAGACAGACACTGAGACAGACACTAATACAGACAGACAGAAAGACAGGCAGGCTCGAGAGCCCTAAGTTAATAGTGCCCGGAAAATAGCGTGCTTTATCTCATAGAGCGTGATGCAACTCTCATATCATTTCAGGGTGCCAAGGCCAGATAAAGTATGGGACGTACCAAAAGAGCAAAAATTAAAGTCCGCAACTAGACTTAATGCTTGAAGTTGGGGGCACTATAAGAGTTGCATCATGATTTATACGTTCCTTAGCGGCTTCCAGGTCATTTCTAAGAAAACTAAGTGTAGCGCCCCCTTCTACTGCAGCTGTCCATAATTCCATACGCTTTCATACTTGCCAACAGAAGCAGACCAGAGAGGTATTGGACCAAAGTGTGCGGATAGTTTAGTCCCATTGCATCCCGGGAGGAATCAATTGCTTCAAGCTCTCCGAATTCCCGTCCCAGACAGGGTAACGACTGCTCGACATCCTCCTCTCTGTGGGATAAGCGCTGGAAGGAGTGAGAAGGAGAGGTTAAGAAGGCCGGGTTAGCTGCAGAGCAAATCTATCAGTGTATGCACAGGGACACAGCTAGCACCTAAAGCTTCCCCCGCAATTGCAGACGATGAATAGAGGAAAGGTACACGGGGAAAGGTTTAAGCCCAACCCCCCATTACAATTCCTGTTGCTGCTCTGGTGTTCAGAAATTCTGCGTGTTGTTTGAGATGAGGATTTAGAGAGAGAAAAACGGCCGTCTATCCGTATATTTTAGCGAGGAAAGTTTTCTTAGTGGCCAGACTTTTTCGAATAGCCAGCCTCGCAATTCATTCGATCTGCCCTCACGGAGCGCTGAAATTGGACACCCCAGGAGCAGAAAACTTGTCGCTAATGTATTGATGCGATCCAGCGACTCTTGGCCTGCTCTCTCAATTTCAGCTCAGAGTTGGCTAAATTGACTTTCGACTCTTGCTGATTGGCCTTGATGGCAAATGTGATCTATCTATATAAACTTTGCATTGACAAGTATCAAAATATCCAATGCTATTCTGTCCTTTTCATTTTTCTTCAGGTGAGGAATTCGGACGAATATTCCTGGACGAGGCCGACCAGGAGGCGGCAGAGACGGCTCCGGCCAGTCCTGATGCTCGACCTGGCAGAGAGGCGACCGGGGAGAGACGGCGGCATTCCCGCGGTTAGTTGAAGCAGACTTGGCGTTAATTGGCTGCGAATAATACAGAATGCGCTGCTCCCGTGCCCGCACCTGGGCTCCCTGGGCACGGAAGCTTGTGCCTGAGTCCCTGCCAGTCCTAGCTTGTGCCTGAGTCCCTGCCAGTCCTAGCTTGTGTCTGAGCCAGTCCTAGCTAGTGTCTGAGCCAGACCTAGCTTGTGTCTGAGCCAGTCCTAGCTTGTGTCTGAGCCAGTCCTAGCTAGTGTCTGAGCCAGACCTAGCTTGTGTCTGAGCCAGTCCTAGCTAGTGTCTGAGCCAGACCTAGCTTGTGTCTGAGCCAGACCTAGCTTGTGTCTGAGCCAGTCCTAGCTAGTGTCTGAGCCAGACCTAGCTTGTGTCTGAGCCAGACCTAGCTTGTGTCTGAGCCAGACCTAGCTTGTGTCTGAGCCAGTCCTAGCTTGTGTCTGAGCCAGTCCTAGCTTGTGTCTGAGCCAGTCCTAGCTTGTGTCTGAGCCAGTCCTAGCTAGTGTCTGAGCCAGACCTAGCTTGTGTCTGAACCACCGCCAAAACTGACTTGTGTTCCTCATCGACCAGCTGTAACAGCTAAGCATAGAGTCCAGTTCAAATACTGTCCCACGTATTATGATTCAGAAAATTTGAATTATCTGGCGAGGTAAATCCGTGCAACAGAATATTAAAGAGGAGCAACACTTTAAATGTCTGCTAGCTGTGTATCTCTTTCCGTCTCAGTCCACAATTCCAAAGCAGATCCTGCCTTCATAGTTGAGTAGGTCCGTCAATAAACTGTCAATAATTCTCAGATTCGTTCTCGGGAAGAAAAAGCCAGACTGTGCAGCAGATCGGATGTCAGAACTCTGCAGCCCCAGGACAACCTGCGTCAGCGACTCAGCGACTTATTCGAAGTGAGGAAGGAGAATCCAGTACTTCCAGCTGCTCCCGCAGACCAAGGCTCACCTTGCAAATGTGGGATTAACATTTCGAGACGCAGCTCAAGCTCTAAGAAGTTGTAAACCTCTTGGTGCCCAGCTTTCGGAAGCTTTCCCTATCTGCATTGAAATTTCTCGGCCACTCAAGCTGGCTTTCAGAGAAAAAACTGACTCAATAGAAACTCCTATTGAATTTGTATGGGGCTTTAAGTGCAAATTTGAAGCTGTGACAGGTTCTCCTAAACAGCAGCGCAAATATGCTAGAACCAACGCTGAGACACTTTCAAGTTAACAGCTGCTGCTGCTGTACTGAGTTTCAATGTAGCAGACTTTTCAGAGTTTACCTCTTTTCAGAAAACTGGGAAGTTAATTAGCAAGCTAGAAGCAACGCAACCCGGGGAGGCTGGGAGAATGGACGAGAGTTCGATGAGTAACTTAAGAGTAACTTAACTTAAAAAGCTTCCTTTTTCCTACTTTTAGGAGAGTTAACTCCATCAGGATTTACCACAGCCCGCAAGACAAGCTGTCAATAACTAAATTGATAGATAGCCATCACAGGTCAGGGCGCATTAGGAGGGCTAGCAGGCCTAAATAGAAAGCAAACACTGCCTATAGTCAATGCTTCATTCCGTGTGTTTGCTGAACAATTTTGCATTATTTTGAATGAAAGTTTTGGGGCCTCCGTTACCATGGCAGTTTTGAGAGACTGAGCCGTGGGGATGCGGTGCAGAGGTCTTTAGCTTCAGCTATGCTTCAAGCATTCAATGGGCTACAGTCATTGAATCAGATAATAACTATATGAGGTTACCTTCCTGCTGAATTAAAATGCAAAGAGCTCTGTATAGATGATGACACTGACAGTCACTAAGGTACGAAAATGAACCACAGCATGCCTGATTCCCCCCGGTAACCGTTTCAGCCGCCAGGCGTCAGTCGCCGATGCCGCCACCCCGCAGCGGCATGATGCTGTTCTGCGAGTGCAGCTCCATCCGCGGCATGCCCAAAATTGCGCGCTCCTCGTCGAACTTCCTGCGCAAAATGTGGCTGGCCTTCGTCGTGATCATGACACTGGTGCTCATCATCTCCTCTTCTCTGTCCGTTCGCTCCTACCTTCAATACGATGTCATCGTTCACACATCTGACATCCCCAATTTTGCTTCACCTTTCCCTGCCATCACCGTTTGTCTTCACCAGCCTTTCTCGTCGAGGGCCTTCAAGCTGTGGAGCAACAGGTCCGTGATGTCGCCGCGCGAGTACAATGCTCTGCTGCGTCGCTGGGCCCTGGAGGCCATCAACAAGACTAGCGACTTCTTTCGGATCCAGAAAAAAGACGCCGATCCCATATCCTACTCCCTCTACTACGACATGCTGGAGGTGTACTACCAAAACATCCCGCTGCGTGACATTACTGTACTAAGCCACGATCCCAGCGTCATACGAAAGTGCATCGTAAAAACTGACGGCGTCAGCCACTTCAAGGACCCGTGCAACCTGACGGAGCACGGCTTCAGCATAAAGCTTTTCTCGCATCCGAAGCACCTGAATTGCTACACGGTGGAGCCGAATACTCCAGCGGCCTCTTTCGACACTCAGTTCCTCGGCCTCGCAGTGGACCTCGGCCCCCCGCCTGACTATGCCAATTTCCAGCAGGGCTTTCTCAACGACGTCTTCGACCAGGCCACGGGCCTGCGGGTAGTCATCCACGAACCCAACCGCTACCCGAACGTGGAGCACTTTGGCAAAAACATCGAGGCTGGCAAGATGACTGAGCTGGCCTACACTCCCACGCTGTGGAATCGCAGCAACACCCCTGTGAATCCGTGCATCACCAGCGGCGAGTCATACATGGATCTTGGGCGCAGGTTCGATTACACTCAGCGAGAGTGCGCCAACAAGCACCTGCAGGAGTTGGCGATTCGCCGCTGCAACTGCATCGTCTGTTTGCCCGGGGTTCCTCGCACCCAGCCTCCGAGCAAGGAGCTGCCCTATTGCGCCTCTTTTACAAGCGAGTACAACAGTACTTTCGAGGACTTTGTCCGCCAGCTGCAGTGCTACGTTGAAATAACGCGGGACCTGCCGCAGTGGCCCTGCCTGCCACGTTGCCTCCTGACGGAGTACGAGACAAAATTGTCGGTGACCTACTGGGGCGCGACCGACTGGCAAGTTTACTGGTCAGGAAAGTTCGTCAATGACATTGAGGAGCTCGGCGACCTCATTAAAGAGCGCGAGGGCGGGACGGGCCACGGCGAGGCTGCTCTGCGACCGCGCTTCGAGGCGCTGAAGGAGCGGCTCCTGCGATACCTGACCAAAGCCAACCTGACTGCGATCGCCAATGGCCAGGGGCCGGACGACATGGTCGAGTCCAAGAATTTTGCCTACGTTGTGCTGAAGCGCAAAAGCGAAAACCTCATTCTCAAAGAGGAGAAACAAGTGCTGACGCTAAACGCGCTCATGTCGCAGATCGGTGGCCTCTGCTCTCTCACCATCGGGCTCACCTGTGCCTGCGCCGTCGAGGTCATCGAATTTTTCTACATCTACCTGACTGGCAAAGGCGGCGGAGCGGGGAATGCCGCTGCCCCCGCCATCCGACAGGAGAAGTCAGTTCCGCTCCGGTCGTCTCGGACGGAAGACGAAGACGCTTCTCCAGCAATTACGCATCCAGGGCAGTCTCTGAATTCGCAACACCACACTGCGAAACCGTCTGAACTGTAGAAATTAGTTTTTATCTCTCAAAGCGAACAACTTCAAAACTGTTCTTAGTTTCTAGTTTACAAATTAAACAAAAATACTCCTTATCTGTGTTCCTCTTTCTTTGATTTTTCCTCTTCAAGCACCGCTGCATCACGCTCGCTATATTTGGTTCCTGAGCTGACTTTCATCTGGCATTGTACTTTTAATAAATTTAGCTTTATCAAGACATAAGAGAAAATATTGCAGTCAATAATTGTCTTGTTGTTTATTCATCAAAGTACACCGAGGGAGGAATAGGTTAAGAGGTGAGCTGAGGAGTGAGAATAATTGAGATCACTGGTGTAATCTCTGCATGGTAGAACAGAGGACAAAACTGCTCTCACTGAATGATCTGAGAGGGTATCATCCATCACCCACTGAATTAGCTGAGAGGTTATCATCACTCACTAAATGATCTGAGAGGGTATCATTCATCACTCACTGAATGGTCTGAGAGGTTATCATCACTCACTGAATTGGTCTGAGAGGGTATCATTCATCACTCACTGAATTGGTCTGAGAGGGTATCATCACTCACTGAATTGGTCTGAGAGGGTATCATCACTCACTGAATTGGTCTGAGAGGTTATCATCACTCACTGAATTGGTCTGAGAGGGTATCATCACTCACTGAATTTGTCTGAGAGGGTATCATCACTCACTGAATTGGTCTGAGAGGGTATCATCACTCACTGAATTGGTCTGAGAGGGTATCATCACTCACTGAATTGGTCTGAGAGGTTGTCATCACTCACTGAATTGGTCTGAGAGGGTATCATCACTCACTGAATTGGTCTGAGAGGGTATCATCACTCACTGAATTGGTCTGAGAGGGTATCATCACTCACTGAATTGGTCTGAGAGGTTATCATCACTCACTGAATTGGTCTGAGAGGGTGTCATCACTCACTGAATTTGTCTGAGAGGGTATCATCACTCACTGAATTGGTCTGAGAGGTTATCATCACTCACTGAATTGGTCTGAGAGGGTATCATCACTCACTGAATTTGTCTGAGAGGGTATCATCACTCACTGAATTGGTCTGAGAGGTTATCATCACTCACTGAATTGGTCTGAGAGGGTATCATCACTCACTGAATTGGTCTGAGAGGTTGTCATCACTCACTGAATTGGTCTGAGAGGGTATCATCACTCACTGAATTGGTCTGAGAGGTTATCATCACTCACTGAATTGGTCTGAGAGGGTATCATCACTCACTGAATTGGTCTGAGAGGTTATCATCACTCACTGAATTGGTCTGAGAGGGTATCATCACTCACTGAATTGGTCTGAGAGGGTATCATCACTCACTGAATTGGTCTGAGAGGTTATCATCACTCACTGAATTGGTCTGAGAGGTTGTCATCACTCACTGAATTGGTCTGAGAGGGTATCATCACTCACTGAATTGGTCTGAGAGGTTATCATCACTCACTGAATTGGTCTGAGAGGGTATCATCACTCACTGAATTGGTCTGAGAGGGTATCATCACTCACTGAATTGGTCTGAGAGGTTATCATCACACACTGAATTGGTCTGAGAGGGTATCATCACTCACTGAATTGGTCTGAGAGGGTATCATCACTCACTGAATTGGTCTGAGAGGTTATCATCACTCACTGAATTGGTCTGAGAGGGTATCATCACTCACTGAATTTGTCTGAGAGGGTATCATCACTCACTGAATTGGTCTGAGAGGTTATCATCACTCACTGAATTGGTCTGAGAGGGTATCATCACTCACTGAATTTGTCTGAGAGGGTATCATCACTCACTGAATTGGTCTGAGAGGGTATCATCACTCACTGAATTGGTCTGAGAGGGTATCATCACTCACTGAATTTGTCTGAGAGGTTGTCATCACTCACTGAATTGGTCTGAGAGGGTATCATCACTCACTGAATTGGTCTGAGAGGTTATCATCACTCACTGAATTGGTCTGAGAGGGTATCATCACTCACTGAATTGGTCTGAGAGTTTATCATCACTCACTGAATTGGTCTGAGAGGGTATCATCACTCACTGAATTGGTCTGAGAGGGTATCATCACTCACTGAATTGGTCTGAGAGGTTATCATCACTCACTGAATTGGTCTGAGAAGTTGTCATCACTCACTGAATTGGTCTGAGAGGGTATCATCACTCACTGAATTTGTCTGAGAGGGTATCATCACTCACTGAATTGGTCTGAGAGGGTATCATCACTCACTGAATTGGTCTGAGAGGGTATCATCACTCACTGAATTGGTCTGAGAGGTTATCATCACTCACTGAATTGGTCTGAGAGGGTATCATCACTCACTGAATTGGTCTGAGAGGGTATCATCACTCACTGAATTGGTCTGAGAGGGTATCAGCTCTGATCTGAGAGGGTATCAGCTCTGATCTGAGAGGGTATCAGCTCTGATCTGAGAGGGTATCAGCTCTGATCTGAATGATCCAACCAAATCAACCAAACGCCAAGGCACAGTGAAGTGTACATGCCTAACGATAAATAGAGTTAGGGCGGCTGTACACTCCTGTGTGAGTGTGTGCCTGTGCGTATGACTGCGTACGTATTCGCGCGCTTGTGTGCCTGCTCAGGGGAGTTGGTGGAATGGGCAGCAATGCCTGTCGCCGGTTGTGCGACAATGTCGCTTAAAGTGCGCCACGGTGCACACAGGCCCCTGCCTCTAATAAAAAAATCTTCTGAAGTCTAAACAGCTGGTTTCTTCCAGCCTCCGCTCCCGCTGCAGGCTAGGGTTTCCCGTCTCCCATTCCACCTCCATCAGCCTGTGTAGCAATTTCTGCTCCCCTCCATCTTTGCTCTCACAGCGAGCTTTTCTCTCCCCCACCCCTAGCCAAAACCTTTTGTCTTCGTGTAAGCTTTGTCCCCATCCCTTGCTGCGCTCGACTTATTGCGAGAAACTGTTCACAGCTGAGAGGCTCTTGTATAGTGGCAGCAGAAGTGCGTGTTGCATAAACACACTTAACACATGCGCTGAGAGCATAGGAGAGGCGGAATAGCACAGGCGGTCTCGTTGGATAATTTGTAACCCGCCTCCAGATGCAGCGGAGCCAGAAATGCCGCTTCCCGTCACTCTGCGCTTTGTCCATCCCGCGGGCAAAGCAAAACACAAGCGATTGGTTGGTCCGCACTAATGAAAACTGGAAAGATGAAGGCAGAAAAAATATGTTGCTCTAGAAGCCAAATGCTATAGTTTCAAACCGAGCCGAAACGTAGGCTAAATAGTCTGCCAGGTGAATTTCTGGACCGATTCTACCTCTGCCCGGCCATTGTCCAGAAGACACAGCCTGGCGTAATGACAAACTCAACTGGCCATTATTTCAGCTTTAACAGACGTTTGAACCATAGACGATTAGTTAAAGTATTCATATATTAACTGGCATAAGGGAGTAATGTTCACAGTAATGATAATCATAACAATAGTAATATTAGTGAGAAGAAAAATGATAGTCAAAACTATTTAGCCACGACTTGGCAACGACTGGATTTCCACGGCGTCAAGGTTGACTCCATCTTCGGCGGGAGGAGCAAGTCTCCAGAATCAGCCAGTGGATCTTCGAGCCACTTGATAAATGAACTCAATTCTACATCCTGTTGATGCTCCTTTGCACTTAGCTCGGATAGTAGTTCTAACTCATATCTAGATACTCCGTTAAGGCTGTCCACGGGAAGATGCGACCAATTGATAAGCGCCATAGCCGAAAAAAGAAAAGACAGCTCTTTTAATCCTCGATCTAGACTATCTCTACTTCTCGTCAGCTCAAGCCTATCATCAGCTTATTCATTTATAGTCTATGGCCCAACAGCTTTTTTATTTATAGTCTATGGCCCAACCACCGCCCTCTTTACGCAGTCGCACGCACGCAGACTCTTACCCTGAAATAATGACCGCTTCCGGCACGCTGAAATAATGGCCAGGCTGTGTCTTATAGACATTGTCGGCTGATTTTCCATGCAAGAATGGCATTCTTGCACTCTTTTGCGTGCAGGAATGGATGTCTATGGTAAAATCTCACTGAAAAAGCATTAGGCGCAGAAATGCATTCCTGCACGGTTTTGTGCATTCCTGCACGATGAATCATCCGACAATGGAATTCCTTCACGTTCACTCGTGCGTGAAGGACATCGTGCACTCGTGCGCTAGCGCGCACTCGTGCAGATGTCATTCCCGCACTCGTGACCGTGCAGGAATATATCATTCTTATTTGATTCTGCGTGCAGGATTGCTGATCTGGCACGCCCAAGCGTGCAGAATTGATGTTGTCTATGGCAAATTATCCTTTAGGTCTAATGCATCTTACGTGCAGGATTGCAATTTATTTTTAGACAACAAGAAAATAACGAGTGAAAATTGGTTAATATCATTACTAGTTTTTCGCTTGCGATCAGATGCTACTCAAATACAAATTCAACGACGTTGGTGTCACCATTGGCTCTAATCTTCAAATTCTTCCGATTTTCCGGAATAACTCGCACACAGCGCACCGAGCCCGACGTAGGATCGTTGATCACGTCAACTGGGTCACTTGCCTCACTGCGTACAACTTGAGGGTCGGCCGTAGTAGCCACCTCCACGGCAGCCGTTAGTTGATGGCTCATAGCACAAATCCAGTTGTACACCATTGTCAGTCAGAAACTTCTCGAAACGACCGACGGAAGCCAATTCCTTTGCAATGGTTGATTGACACTGATTCTCACGTTCAACTTGCTGAGCAAGGCTCTCCAGTTCATCCAGACTTGCATTCGACATCGGGTCAGTCGCTAGCAGCTTCTCTAAATCGGTGTCAGCAATTGCATCCAACATGGGCAGCAGCCATTCGTTCTCTCTTTCCCACTTGCTAGAAATGGCTGCAATTGCCACCTCTTCGGATGACAAACCGTCGACGGTTGCGTATCGCATGTCCATAAGCGGAGGAAGAATCGACGGGTTGATTAGAGAAACCATTGCTTTGTTTTTATAGTGGCAACTAGCTTTCAATTGTAATCTCCTTTCGTTACCCCCTCCCCTCACCATCTCCAGCGTGCAAGATTGATTTTGTCTATGGTTAAAATGTGGGGGGTTCGCCCCCACGCCCCCAGCGGGGGCTCTGCCCCCGCACCCCCGCTAGCAGCGGGTAATGTCTATAGTAATATCAATTATAACCTTTTTTGGGCAGAATGTAAAATGAAAGACGTTGACGTTGCGTAGTAGGTAAGGGGCTGAAATAATGGCCATAGACACTCGTGCGCGTATCTACCATTGCAGCATGCAGCTGCATTGCATACATTGCCAGTGTGAAAAATTAACCTTGCCAATTGCAATTGCCATCCAAGTATTGAAAGTTCTGAATTTAGTATTTTCCTGTAGCTTGTATTGCAGACACAGATTTGCAACTAAATAAATGGTAGACAGGTAGGTAGATAGGTAGGTTGGTAGATTGGTAGGTAGGTAGATAGATAGGTAGATAGGTAGGTAGATAGATAGGTAGGTAGGTAGATAGGTAGGTTGGTAGATAGCTAGGTTGGTAGATAGGTAGATAGGTAGATAGGTAGGCAGGTAGATAGGTAGGCAGGTAGATAGGTAGGTTGGTAGATAGGTAGGCAGGTAGATAGGTAGGCAGGTAGATAGGTAGATAGGTAGATAGGTAGGTAGGTAGATAGGTAGGTAGGTAGATAGATGGGTAGGTTGGTAGATAGGTAGATAGGTAGATAGGTAGGTAGATAGATGGGTAGGTTGGTAGATAGCTAGGTTGGTAGATAGGTAGGTAGATAGATAGGTAGGTAGGTAGATAGGTAGGTAGATAGGTAGGTAGATAGATAGGTAGGTAGTTAGATAGGTAGGTTGGTAGATAGCTAGGTTGGTAGATAGCTAGGTTGGTAGATAGCTAGGTTGGTAGATAGGTAGATAGGTAGATAGATAGGTAGGTAGGTAGATAGGTAGGTTGGTAGATAGGTAGATAGGTAGATAGGTAGGCAGGTAGATAGGTAGGCAGGTAGATAGGTAGATAGGTAGATAGGTAGGTAGGTAGATAGGTAGGTAGGTAGATAGATGGGTAGGTTGGTAGATAGGTAGATAGGTAGATAGGTAGGTAGGTAGATAGATGGGTAGGTTGGTAGATAGCTAGGTTGGTAGATAGGTAGGTAGGTAGATAGGTAGGCAGGTAGATAGGTAGGCAGGTAGATAGGTAGGCAGGTAGATAGGTAGGCAGGTAGATAGGTAGGTAGGCAGGTAGATAGGTAGGCATGCTGACACACAGATAAAGCTGACCGCAGAGGGTAGGGCGTTGCCTCTGCTTGTCAATGGCTTCCATTAGAACGATTATCTCTGGTCGCAAAGGCAGTCAACCTTATCCCCAGTTATCCCTGGCAAACCCTGCCGCTAATCGCGACCCTGCTATCGAACCTCTGATGCAAGCAAGTGCGTTAAACTGGCGCATTTCCTGCCGGGTCCCGCAAATCCAGCGCCTGCACTCAAGCCCCGATTTCCACTGCTACCTCAGAGCTTGGCTGTTGGCGCGCGATTGATAAGTCTGGCGGATCAGAGCGGACAGGCAGTTGCTGGATTTGCGCTTTTGCAACTCCGATGCATTAACGGATTCTTGCTAGGCATGGCTGCCCGCACCCAGAATCAAAGGTTCATAAAAAATCCTCAAATCGTTAAGATAGAAGATAGAATGCAGGTGACTGCTTTGTCATTATTATCTGAATTTTTATTTCGATTTACATCATACTACTAGAAGTAGCACACTGCAGCGTTCCTTCTTTTTTAGTTATCAGTAAAACTGGCCAACTAGTTTATTAACAAACGGTAAAATTACATAATTAAAAATAGCGATTTGTTTTACTACCACCACCACTACTACTACTACTACTACTACTACTACTACTACTACTACTACTACTACTACTACTACTACTACTACTACTACTACTACTACTACTACTACTACTACTACTACTACTACTACTACTACTACTACTACTACTACTACTACTACTACTACTACTACTACTACTACTACTACTACTACTACTACTACTACTACTACTACTACTACTACTACCACTACTACTACTACTACTACTACTACTACTGCTTCTACTACTACTACTACTACTACTACTGCTTCTACTACTGCTGCTGCTACTACTACTACTAATACTAATACTACTACTACTACTACTACTACTACTACTACTATAGTCTTACTGCTGCTGCTGAAGCCGCTGCTACTATAGCTTCCATTGGGTAGTAGCCGGATTCAATTCTGACCAATCAAAGCCCAGCTGACAGGGCTTAAGATTTGAAAATGATCTTTTAAAAGCTACTGGTAGGTCGCCTCCATTCTGCTGCGCAAAATTTCACACAGCGAGCTGGTAATAAAATTAGTCAGTCTGACAATTAGCTGGCCATGAACGACAGTTGCGCTGGCATTCTGAGCCGGCACAGCAGCAGTCTCAGCCTCAGCCTGGCATTCGTGCCCTATAGTGTGCACCTCGCCCGCACTCTGCTGCCGCTTTGGCTGGTGCTTGGCGTTCCAGGCAGCCTCCTCAGCCTGGCCGTCTGGAGCAGTCGCCAGATGCGCAGCAGCTCCAGCATCTACCTGTGCGCCTTGGCTGTACTGGATGCGGCATTCCTGCTGATGCAGCAGCTGCCCTGGCATCTGCGAGAGTACTATGACGTTAGAGTGCTCGACAACCGGCCCGTCTGCTGGGCCTTCCCTGTCTACAGCATCTGGATGCAGTACCTGTCCCCGGCTCTGATTCTCGGCTTCACTGTTGAGCGCTACATCGGCATCTGCCATCCGTTCAGCAGCCACCGGCTCTGCACCGTCCGCCGGGCTCTGGCGGCCACCGCCTGCCTGTCTGTCGGCTGCCTTCTGGTGGCGCTGATGCAGCTCCGCTTCTATCACTACGACGCTAGCGTTCAGATCTGCACAGAGGACAAACGGATTCTGGAGGCTGGCACGATGCAGCACAGGTTCTACAACGTTTGGACGAAGATCACGGAAGTGCTGTTCTTCGCCGCAGCACCGCTGACTATTTTGGCCTTCAACCTGCTGGTGCTGGTGCAGGTGAGGCGGTCAGCGGCTAGCGGAGCGGTGGCCACCGTGTCCGAGCTGTCTGCGCCCATGCCAACGTCGGCGCAGCGGCGACAACCGACGGCAGCCACGGTGACGCTGCTGAGTGTCTCCTTCTACCAGATCGGCGCCATGCTGCCGGTCACCGCCCTGCTGTTTGCCAGCATCAGCCTGGTCAGCACCGACTTGGAGGGCCTCACCTGCAACCTCACCGACGCCCAGGTGCGCCAGCAAATCGATGACGGCCAGCTGCCCCAGCTGCGCACCTATTTCACTCACCTGGCCGCTAGTCACATAGTTAACAGCCTGGCCGTCAGTCACAATGCGCTGAAATTCTTTGTCTACCTGGCCACCGGCGCCCTGTTTCGCAGGGAGCTGGCCAGGCTGCTGTGCACCCGGCGACTCGGGGTCGCCGCGGCTGCCAGCGTCGGCGGCGGTCAAGACCGAGCCGGCAGAGACGACGCCTTCATCGCCTCGGTGCAGCTGCCGTCCCGACGCACGTCGGAGCAGCGTCGACGCCTGCGTCGGTCGGTGCGCGGCTTTTCATCTGCAGCGCCGGCCGAAGCCGAGGCCGGCGACGACGCGGTCGATGCTGAGAAGAACGGAGCATCGGTGCTGTCGAAATCCGAGGAGAAGCCGCCGCTGCTTCTGCAGCCGCCACCGCATCCGACGCAGACTTCAATCGAGTTGGAGGGCGAGCAACTGCAGCTGTCCTGGGTCTAGAGGAGTCATATCTCGGGGCCCAGCCGCAGATTCTTGACCCATTCCGCCGCCTCTTTAGGCGGCCTGCCTGTTCACATAGACGAGGTCACTCCGGCCAGTTTATCTGCATAACACAGTTTGCCAGACAAGATTATCCTAGTCAACTGTACTATAATTTCCATGTCTATAGCTTGAGGAAAATCTACCAAAGCTGTTTATAAACCATTAATTGTTTAACTGATCTAACACTAAAAATATCATGCAAGATTTCGTTGGTGTAAGCCTTATTTATTGCTTATAATTTGCACTTTTGATATGAGTGAATCAAAACGTTGGCAGCTACTACCGTCAGCACTCAGCTGCTTTGGCAGAAAAACTTCAAGTTAGGCCAAAAAAGAGATTTTTAGTATTTAGCAGCTCTCGTCTTCTGTCAGAGATAATCTCAGAGATTTTGCTTTCCAAACTTAATCCAGACTAAGAAAATGCTATGGTGTTAACTTTTCTCTCAATTTCCTGTCTAGGCTGATTCAACTTCTACAAGCTAATTTTTTATATATTTCTATCCGCCTTGGCAACTGTCCCTTCCTGTCTTAGTGTCTGTCCCTTCCTGTCTTAGTGTCTGTCCCTTCCTGTCTTAGTGTCTGTCCCTTCCTGTCTTAGTGTCTGTCCCTTCCTGTCTTAGTGTCTGTCCCTTCCTGTCTTAGTGTCTGTCCCTTCCTGTCTTAGTGTCTGTCCCTTCCTGTCTTAGTGTCTGTCCCTTCCTGTCTTAGTGTCTGTCCCTTCCTGTCTTAGTGTCTGTCCCTTCCCGTCTTAGTGTCTGTCCCTTCCTGTCTTAGTGTCTGTCCCTTCCTGTCTTAGTGTTTGTTCCTTCCTGTCTTAGTGTCTGTCCCTTCCTGTCTTAGTGTCTGTCCCTTCCTGTCTTAGTGTCTGTCCCTTCCTGTCTTAGTGTCTGTCCCTTCCTGTCTTAGTGTCTGTCCCTTCCTGTCTTAGTGTCTGTCCCTTCCTGTCTTAGTGTTTGTTCCTTCCTGTCTTAGTGTCTGTCCCTTCCTGTCTTAGTGTCTGTCCCTTCCTGTCTTAGTGTCTGTCCCTTCCTGTCTTAGTGTCTGTCCCTTCCTGTCTTAGTGTCTGTCCCTTCCTGTCTTAGTGTCTGTCCCTTCCTGTCTTAGTGTCTATCCCTTCCTTTCTTAGTGTCTGTCCCTTCCTGTCTTAGTGTCTGTCCCTTATTGTCTTAGTGTCTGTCCCTTCCTGTCTTAGTGTCTGTCCCTTCCTGTCTTGCGCCAAAATCCAACAGCTACCCATGACAGCCCATGAGAGTCCGGGCCTCCCCAGCCCCAATCCAATCTAATCCTGTCGGTAAAATTGAAAAGCCCCTAACCTTCCGCCTCTAAAATAATCTTCCATCTGACTCGAAGCCGGCGCTGACGCATCAGAAGCCACCTGACAGGCCAGTGACGGACGGCCGCCGCTGCCAGGGCGGACAGCTAACACGCCGCACAGAATAGGGGAAGGCTAATCAGTCATTCGCTGACAGCGGGGAATCTGTTGCCAGCTCATCTCTCTCGCTCTGTTTCTTTCTTTTCCCATCTTGACTTCAGAGGCCACTTCGCGTAGCGGCAAAAGGCCCGGCCAGCAGCAAGTCAGGCACCAGAAAGTACTTTCTATATAGGTTCAGTATAGGCCGGGGGTCAGCCAGCCGTGACCACCAATAACTCACGGAGCCCCCCCCCTGCCTACTGGCGCATTCGAATGGCGAATGGCGTACGCACGTATGCTGGCGCATTATGGCAAGCAACTGCATATGCCAACTGAGCCGCTAGCCGGCTTCCCTTGAGCCTTGGGGATCGACTTTGCTTGATTGATTTTCATTTTCTTCTTCTCTTTCTCTAGTTGTAATTAACTAATAATAATATTATTATTACTAATATCATTATTAAGTTTGAAAACAGCGTGATTCACACCCATCATAGGCTAGGCTGGCCATGTAAAAATTAATCCAGGCAGGCTAAGCATTACTACGAGCGTATGTGGCCTTTCATAAATAAACATTAGCAAATGTCTGTCAGTACGGTTGCTTATTTACGAAGCCTTTAGCGGTTAAGCGGTTTAGTGGTCAGTCGTGTGGAAAAATGCCTAGCATTATAATGTATACTTCAGCCTGCGGGCAGAAACTGCATGCATGCCAAACTGGTTGGGGAAATTGTTCTGCTAATTGGAGAATTCGATGGATTTTGGCAATGAAATCAGGTTCTGATTTAAAATAAAATGAGCATATACGCTAAAGTAAAGTACATATTCGTCTGTGTATAGATAAGTTGAGCTAAAGTAATAAAGGGAAAATGTAATTTTCACATTCATTTAGATGATTTACCAGTAAAAGTTAAAAAAATAATTATAAGGTTTGTTTTAATCTTCAAAAATTATTTTCCAGGAAACAAAATACCCGTCCATCTACTTTCCTCAGGGGTCCCTGCCGGGCTTACTGTTATGAAAGCAGTTTGAAGTATAGCTCGTAAAAATCAATAATGTAAAAGACTTCCGAATTTCAAACAACCCTTATAATATTTTAATGTTCAAAAGCCCATGGTTTCTTTAAGCTAAGTACCGGTATGCAAAGCATTGCATTTCAAAACAACTGTTTAAAGCTTTGGTTTAGAATTGATCAGATCATTTCTAAGACAGTCGAGTGTAGCGGCCCTTTACTGCGGTTGTCCATGTGTATTCCCGTCCAGCTTCCAGGTGGTCCTTGAATCGACTACTATGAGTAGCTAACTATCAAGATAGCTATTGCTCAATTGATAACGCAGGTAAAGTCAATCATCTTCTTATCTCAGCAGTCTTTATCCATAAATTTCTCTCTTTCCAAGCAAATCGTTTCTTAGAAATCTCCATTTCTCTTTGACTTGAAGAAGCCGCAGAATTTATCGCACAAAGAAGCCCTAGAAATCCCGCCCATCAGATGATGACCAGTGACAACGAAAATGGCCCACTATGGATTAGTCAGTAATAAAAGATTAACCAGTTGCACAGAATACCAGAAAGAAAATGAGCCAGTATCTAGTCAATAATTCATGATAGAGATAAAGAGTTAATTGGAAAAGGCTATAGCAAAAGAGAAAGTGCTGCGCAAGCCTCCTCAGGTCTCCTCTACGCAAGCAATTGCTCATTCTTGCCTTATCCTGCCTGTCTATGCCAGTTAGCTGCAGGAAATTTATTTGCTCTGTCCCTGTCTTGGCGTTGGACAGTTTCAGTGGGCGGGAATATTTATTAGCAGCAATACAGGCCTCAACAATGGCCGAGCAGATGCCAAAGCTAGTGAGCTGGCTTGATTTATTACGCAAAGAAAATAAGAGTACCATGCATGCTATCCAGCATTGCCAAGCTCTCGTTTCCTGATGCAATGACTGCTGCGACTGTTGAAAGAGTTCGGTTGTGCTCTGCTTGCTGAGATTGAGGGGTAGCGGAGGGTAGCTATCTGGAGGACATTGGGTAGCGGAGGGTAGCTATCTGGAGGACATTGGGTAGCGGAGGGTAGCTATCTGAAAGACACTGGGTAGCGGAGGGTAGCTATCCGAAGGACATTGGGTAGTGGAGGGTAGCTATCTGAAAGACACTGGGTAGCGGAGGGTAGCTATCCGAAGGACATTGGGTAGTGGAGGGTAGCTATCTGAAAGACACTGGGTAGCGGAGGGTAGCTATCCGAAGGACATTGGGTAGTGGAGGGTAGCTATCTGAAAGACACTGGGTAGCGGAGGGTAGCTATCCGAAGGACATTGGGTAGTGGAGGGTAGCTATCTGAAGGACACTGGGTAGCGGAGGGTAGCTATCTGAAAGACACTGGGTAGCGGAGGGTAGCTATCCGAAGGACATTGGGTAGCGGAGGGTAGCTATCCGAAGGACATTGGGTAGCGGAGGGTAGCTATCTGGAGGACATTGGGTAGCGGAGGGTAGCTATCCGAAGGACATTGGGTAGCGGAGGGTAGCTATCTGGAGGACATTTGGTAGCGGAAGGTAGCTATCCGAAGGACATTGGGTAGTGGAGGGTAGCTATCCGAAGGACATTGGGTAGCGGAGGGTAGCTATCTGAAGGACATTGGGTAGCGGAAGGTAGCTATCTGAAGGACATTGGGTAGCGGAGGGTAGCTATCTGAAGGACATTGGGTAGCGGAAGGTAGCTATCCGAAGGACATTGGGTAGCGGAGGGTAGCTATCTGAAGGACATTGGGTAGCGGAGAGTCACTGAAGGACTTTGGGCAGTGGAGTGTTACTGATGCTCACGATCAAATTAAAGTTGAGAGCCATATCGGACACTTCATCCTAAGCAAGCAGGCATGTATTGCAGGCAGAAATTTAATCAAATTGTACTTGTGACTGCGTCTTCTGATTGTGTCCTATCAATGCATCCAGCACTCCTCCTGTAATGTCACGATGTCACGGTCGCCTACTTTTGCGACAAACATGTCATGTCTCTATGACTTCGTGTCTCCTGTCAGAGTGCAGAGTGAAGTTACCGCCAGACACCAACGGTAGCCACCTGCTAGCCGCTCTAGTTTTCGTGTCAGATTTTATCGAGTCCAATCTTACACAGAGGCCTATAGACGCTACTGCCAGGCCAGTAAAAGCTAATGAATATTAATGGATAGGAGAGACGCGAGCTCCAAGCTGCTTTCGGTTGGCACGCGAGCGAGCGTTTCTTGAAATTGCTTGTGCAAGAAGAAAGATAAGAAATAGGGAAATTCGAATAGAATGAACCAGAGGGATGGGGAGAGTGAATGGACTGCGAGAGGATGATCGGAAATGTCCGCTCGAAGCATGGAGAGAACGGAGGCCACTGCGTATTTGATTTTATCTATGAGGAACTCTGATATTTAATATTTACATACTATTGAACACCAAGTGCGCTGATCCAAAAGTTCATAAAATCTATTTTAAGCAGAGTCCATATCCTTTCAAAGGTGATAATTAATGTTCTCATTGCTAATGTGTACTGCGTGTGTGTGTCATGGGTCTGTCTGTCTGTCTGTCTGTCTGTCTGTCTGTCTGTCTGTCTTAGTGTCTGTCTGTCTGTCTGTCTGTCTGTCTGTCTGTCTGTCTGTCTGTCTTAGTGTCTGTCTGTCTGTCGGTCTGTCTGTCTTATTGCCTGTCTGTCTGTCTATCTGTCTGTCTGTCTGTCTGTCTGTCTGTCTGTCTGTCTGTCTGTCTGTCTGTCTGTCTGTCTGTCTGTCTGTCTGTCTGTCTGTCTGTCTGTCTGTCTGTCTGTCTGTCTGTCTTAGTGTCTGTCTGTCTGTCTGTCTGTCGGTCTGTCTGTCTTATTGCCTGTCTGTCTGTCTATCTGTCTGTCTGTCTGTCTGTCTGTCTGTCTGTCTGTCTGTCTGTCTGTCTGTCTGTCTGTGTCTGTCTGTCTGTCTGTCTGTCTGTCTGTCTGTCTGTCTGTCTATCTGTCTGTCTGTCTGTCTGTCTGTCTGTCTGTCTGTCTGCCTGTCTGTCTGTCTGTCTGTCTGTCTGTCTGTCTGTCGGTCTGTCTGTCTTATTGCCTGTCTGTCTGTCTATCTGTCTGTCTGTCTGTCTGTCTGTCTGTCTGTCTGTCTGTCTGTCTGTCTGTCTGTCTGTCTGTCTGTCTGTCTGTCTGTCTGTCTGTCTGTCTGTCTGTCTGTCTGTCTGTCTGTCTGTCTGTCTGTCTGTCTGTCTGTCTGTCTGTCTGTCTGTCTGTCTGTCTGTCTGTCTTTGTTCGGGCATAAATACTGTCACTATTTTTTTCATTATCTATAAGAACCAATCAATACTGCTGTGAAACGCAGTCTTCATTAAGTTCGCTCGTATTTAGTTACTTTAGATAATTATTCAACCATGATTAGCCAACGCAGCAACTCCTGTCTTCATTTACTTTTCAAGCCGCAAACAGGTGAAACGAATCAGAAGCTCGAATGTAAGCTTCAGCGCACAGTGAGTGCCGCTCCTGTTCTGACAGAGCAGCTTTTGGCAATCTGCAATTCAAATTCTGCTGACCAGACTGTGTGCAACACTCGACTATATGAGGCCAGCGAGCCCCAGACAAGCCGGCTGACAGCCATGCACAGCCCGGACAGCACGGAGGAGATCGGCCTCAGCCCGTTGGCGAGGCTTCCAACCGGCGCCCGGGCGTCATCGGCCAGGTCGACAGCAAAGTCGCGCACTGCGACGCGTGCACGACGGCCCGAGGCTGACGCCGCTGCCGGCGCTGCTGGCTGGCACGGCTGGCGGCCTGGCCGGCCTCCTGCTGGGCGTCAGCCTGCGGATTCTCTGCGCAGACGTCGCCGCTGGCGGCCTGCTGGCCTGGCGCTCGGCTGGCCCGGCCGGGCCTGGGCGGACCTCCTCCGCTGCGCTGTGCTGCCGCAGGCCACGGTTGCCGCTGCCGCTGCGCTGCTCGAATTAAGTCTTGGCAGCGTCGCGGCGCTGGTCTTAGCAACGGTTGCTATGCAGATGGCAGCCTGGATTCTGGCCACCGGGGGCATTATGTCGCTGATGCTGTGGCTTCGGCCTGGACAGCTGAGAGTCGAGGACAGCAGCGGCGGAGGCGGCGGCGAGTTCACCTCAGGTGACACCCTGGCCGCCGCGGCCGCTATTCTGGACGTCCTGGGCGGTCTGCTGTTCCCCGACAGCTTGGCTGCGGCTGCCATGAGCAAGCGGCCCCTGAGGCTGCACGCTTGGCAGCTCCGCTGGGCCAATGCCAGCAATGCAACCAGCAGCGCCGATCCGGCTGACTTTGCCGTGTTCGCCCGCCCGGTCCGAACTTGCTGGGCCTGCTGGCCGTCACAAGGACAGCCGTAGCCCTGCTGAAGCATCGCGACGTCCACGGCGACCTATTCGAAACGGTAAGAGCTCTGCGGAGTGCCGTCGCGCGCGCCCACCACTGCCTGCGCCACCTGGCGCCGTTTGGCTTTGCCAGCCTGGCCGCCCAGGCCGCGCTGGAGGCGCCGCCGCCGCCGCCGCTGGCCGACGTTGGAGCCAGCGTGCCCGGCCTGGCGCTGTGCCTCGGCCTGCTGGCGGCCTGGCTGCTGCTGCTGGGACTCGCACTGCCTCTGCCGCCGCTGCTTGCCGCTTCCGGCGGGCGGCCCAGCCCCGTCCGCTGCCTGGCCGAGGCGCTGCCCGCTGCCGGAGTCGCCTTCGCCACGGGGTCCGGCGCTGCAGCGATCGGCGCCAGTCGGCGCTGTTGTCGCGCCCTCGGCGCCTCGTCAGCCATCGCGGCGCGGATTTTCTGCTGCCGTTGGCCGCTTCGCTGAGCGCCGGCGCCGGCGCCTCCAGGCTGGCCGGCTGCGCCATCTTCCTGGGCCAGCGCAAGCCTGGCGGCCAAGCTCGGCGCTGACGTGCACCGGCTCCTGGCGATCGCTGCAGTGGCCACGGCCTGCGCACTGGTCTCGGCCGGCTCTTCGTCTCCTGCGCCGGCCGGCCTGGCCGACCTTCGTCTCGTCCTGCTGGCCGGGGCAATTCGAGCCGACGAGCTGCACCTGCTGGCGCCGACCGAGAGGTTCGCGGCCCGGTGCTCGGCGGCGGTCGGCGCCCTGATCGACATCGCCTGCTGCTGCGTTTCCGACCGGCTGCACAGGCGGTGGTCGAAGGCGGCTGACGGCGATATAGGAGAGGCAGAGGCGGAAGCCGACGTAGCAGAGGCTGAAGCTTAAAACTTTGACTGACTAACTCAGCGCCAAAGTCCAGGTTCATCGTGTATTAAATGGGCACGCAATCGGCATCAGAGGAAATAGCCAGCGAAACTTTGACAGCAGAAATGACTGAATTTGCTTATTGCAGCCTGCGGCTAGGTGCCCTTTGGCTAACAGCTGGCACTGCATTGCACAGTGGCACAAATGTTTACATTGCGTTCTACTGACTAGAATCAGTCTTTGACTGCTGCTACAAGCCTCTTGATTTGGCTTGGTAAAAGAAGCAATTTCGTGATCGCATCATTCATTGTGTGTAAAATAACATTTTAGCTCAAGAATCTTGTTATTCAACTCCGAGCTCGTATAGATAATACAATTTTAATTTGCCTGTGGAATGATTAAAGAGCTCCTACTGACAAGTAGGCAGGAACGAATCATATTGGATAATGGGATGCGAATACTGTTGCACACTGACAGATCAATAGTAGTGCGAAACCACTCGGAGTGTGTATGGAAGAGCTGGGCACATGTTTAACCTCCATTATATTTATCGGACATTGGGTTATTGAATTTGAACAGCAAGCTCTTTAGGACTTGCTTACTGCCATCACCCAGGGACTCGGGACAGGAAACGGCCGAGTCATGCCAAAAAAGTTTACGACTAAGCTCACCTGAAATGTAGTACACAGCGGCATTCTCATGCGATGTGTCCCAATGTCCCAAGTGTTCCAATTTCATCAACTTGATATTTTACTAGTAACGCTGCACTGAGCAAACACACCGAATTTTCCTTCCAAATTATCTGTGTGGAATTCAGAGAGCAGTACATACTTCATAGAAATACGTACGAGTACTGCTCTACTTTCTAAAGCATACTTTCTAAAAATAAATGTGCCAAAGTAAATGGTATATATTCCCCATTTATACCAGTGCTAAGGCAATATTTTTTTGCCATAGACACTTGTATAAATGGAAATATTTGATGTATCCATCAGTTGCCATTTATTTGCGCTCAGTTCCATCACACACTGGAATAGTGCGTCACACACTGAAGCGACATAAACGGAAGCTTCCAAGCAAGCGAGTGGCTAAAAGAAAAGTCAGAAGTTCATGCATGCGATCTAAGAGCTACACTGAACACTG
>NIVC01002058.1:0-53549 GCA_002269645.1 Macrostomum lignano | reverse complement strand
TTATGATTATGATTTATATACTAAAAAGTAAGAAGAATTTCAAACCATATAAGAAATATGGATTTTTTCAATATTGGATTTGGAAGCTTATCAATGTTATGTGTAATCGTTTTAGGTTTTACAATCTATTCCAACTCTTAATTTATCTCAATTATTTTTAGGTATTTCAATTGGCTCAATATCAGGTTTTGAATTGATCAGAAACTTATCAATACTTTTAGCAATTAAATTATATCTTAAAAAAGAAAGGAAAAATATAAATCATTAAGAGATGTTGCAAGCAATATAATCATTATATATGTGCAAAAAATATTGGATGACGGAGAGATAACGATTCATGAATTATCAACCGCGGTTGAATTATATGAAAAATATTTAAAAGATAGAAATAGAATTTTAGATGTTGAAACTTTTACCGATATGGAATTAAAAGAATTACGTTTGGACAAACCCAAAGCTCCACCTATAGAAACATTAGGTATTTACGAAAACCTGAAACTATTGCTACTGGGGCACAAAGCCCACGGTCAGGAAGTGCTGTAGAACTTAATGTTGTTTAATTTATTTAATGCATATGTTATATATTCTTCCCAAGTGGTAACTCTCTTCTGATCCTAGGTTTAAATTTTTTATCAATACATAAAAATTCCAATGACTTTTTCAGTAACATTTAGGTATGTTACCTATGTATTCTCTCGAATAAGAAAATTGAAATAATATCCAACTAAAAAAAATCCTTTCGGTCTTTCGAACTTAATCCCTTTCCTTTATTTAAATGGAAAAAGTTATTATATAAATAAACATTATTCCGGAATTAAAATTGGATCAGAAATGTCTCTTGTAAGATTTCTTAAAATTGTGTTTTTTAAAATAGTAATATGAGTTTTCAATCTTTTTTGTTTTTTCAAATTGATATATTTTAGAACATGAATAACACATATGATATATATCTCCGTTTGCTGTTTGCCCTCTGTGCATAGTCACATTACATTTATTACAAACATAAATGTCTTTCATTTTTTTGTTATTTTTTTAGATTAAAAATGGAGAGCTGGTTCAAAACCGATTCTAATGTGATTAATTATCTCACACCCAATATGTTGGAGAATAAAGAATATAATATTATATGTTTGAGACAGGTTAAATTTATTGGGCTTCAATCAATATTTTTACAATTAGATGGGCAAAAATTTTATGTCTAAGCGGAGATGATGTTAAAAATTTTCCTGTTTTAGTTATTAATAAACCTAAAGCGTTTGTTATGAAATACTGCAACGAGGGTGGATTGCAATTTAAACTAAAACAAACAAATAATAAAAAGAGTGATAGGACTGTAAAATTGGCGGCTGTTTGGGAGGATGACCCCGAATAAGTTTAAATTTTTTATAAGAAAATGGAGACAATAAAAATCCTTATCACTAAAGAGCGTGAACTTAATGATATTAATAAAAAAATAAATATAATTATATCTCAGAAATATCATGAGTATGGGGACGATATGTTTCCCATCCGATATGAAATGGATAAAAGAAAACGTTTTATTAAATCTGCAATTAATTATGCTGAAATAGTAATTGAAATTGAAATAGATAGATTGGTTAGAAAAATAAAAAAACTTAGGAAAAAAATAAAGGATTGTTTAAGTTACCCTGACGACTGCGAGGAAATTGGCTTTATTATGAAATCGAAATGGATTTTGCTTAAACAATTTGCTTTAGTTTTTTTCAAGTGCTAATTCATCAATATCGAACTCAAAACAATTATAGTCAACGTCAAATAGTAAACTGTTATAATATTCAATTGAATGTTCATGCTGTGGTTTGTCATCAAAATAGTTTTTAAAGAATGGTTTCATAACTCCGTTTTTATCCGGTTTTTCTCTTTTAAATGTGTTTATCGTAGAGGTATATGTTTTTGATATTGTTGATCCGCTTTGAGGAATTGTTATACCACCTTCAAATGATCGTTTCCACGGAGCATTATTATTTACTTTTATTGACTGTCCATCATATAAAGTTTTAAACGATGCAAAATTAATCTTATCGTTTGCACATCCTTTAAATGTTTTTTCTCTTCCATAATAAAATCGTCTTTCAATAAAAGACAATATTTAATTTTAGGAGCGATAAAATAACCGAATATAATTCCACCCTCTCCATAATCATTTTTTCCTTGACTTAAGTTATTTCCAACATGCCCGTTTTTATTTAATGTGTCCCAATGTTTTTTATGTATATATAACGAATCTGTATCGCCGTAATAAATTTCTGGAGTCTTTGAGCCCTCTATAGAGGTAATAAAATTATTCATGATCCTTCTTGAATGAGCTAAGATAAATATTCCTAATTGTGCTGGACAAAGGCTTGTTATAGGACTTTCCTCTTCCTCATCTACATATTCTTGCGTGTCTTTATTTTTTTCAACATAATATAAATCGTCACATATTTTCTCATATGATTTGATTGTGTCATCGTATTCGGTTTTTAATGTTTGCAAATTCCAGAGATGTGTTGTGAAAGTAATGTCTCTTTGAACTGTTTTGCCATATAATGAATTTAATAGTGTTTTTACCAATTCAGAACCTGCCTCGTTATTTTCTTTTTTAAATACTTTTCTCATTTCAAAAAGATTTGTAATATAATTCTGAAACGGAGAGAAATCGTAATTTTTTCATATACAATTCCACTATATATCTTTTATTTTACCCATTCTTACAATTTCTTGTATATCTACGGAACATAAGGTGTCAATTACTTTTCCGTTTCTAAACCTATTTAATGTTTTTGTTTCGTTTGCTTTTGTTTCCGGATTATAAAATTTCTCTTTATCTTTCGATGGGAGATGTTGAAGAAAAACGGTGTTAGGATTCTCATACATAATCTTTAAAACCGCTGTTTTTGGTCGAAAGGTTTGTGAATTAAATTGTGCCAAGAAATCTTTTTCCTCGCTTATATCAAAAACTCTTGCTGTTTCTGCTCTTGGATATTCACTATCCTTATCAGACATGGCAGATGGGTACAACGAAACTCCATCAAAATTCATTAAACAATCTGATACGGTACCCAATTGGTTTTTTAGTTTAATTGCGATTTTCTTTTTTTCTTCCATATCGCTTTTGAGATAAGTGATATAACCTCGCATGGGTCGCTTGTTGGTGTTTTTAAATGGGCTTTTACAACGTCTACAATTGTTTGAAAACAGTCGCTTTCATATTTATTTATTAGTGCAAATACCCTGCCTCCTTTGACTGCGTCCCGCATAAACCTTCGTATATAAGGATTGGTATGAGAGTGAACTGAAAATTCTTTTCTTAATAGTGTTTGGTATTTTGCTTTTTCAAGTTTGCTTAAGTCAAAAAATCCTCTATTTTCAACGGAGATATTATTTCTTCAACTTTTTTAATGTAATTAGTTTTTTCTTCTGTCTTTAGATATTGTTTCATTTTGTCTTCAACTCTAACAAAATCTTTAAACCAACATTTTAATGTTAAACTTGAACAGGTAAGAGTATCGAACATTGTCATTCCTCCAATTTCATATGCTATTTCATTATACTTATGAATACAGGCGCATAAAGAAATAAGATCAAATTGTAAATATTCATACCATTCGTCCATGCGCTCTAAATAGTCGTGTTCGGTAATGTCGTGAACCATTGAGGTCTTTCGCAAATCCTCTCTAATTGTCATTGATGAGCAAAACTTTTTTAAACTCATTGATGCGTGTTGATATGAACAAAGCATCGTAATGGTTTGTTTCGAATCCTTATGATTCTTCTTCTTATCTTTGTTTATAAATGCACTAACCTCTTTTGACGCGTAATCGTTTACAAAAGTTATTGATAATATTCCTCTTGGGGTTTTGAGAATTTTAATTGGTTTTATATTACAAAATAGTGGTATGTATGAATCAAGCGGGATGAGTTATGCGCGATCAAAACAATCTTTTTTGACCTAACTGTACCAAGGTATTTAAACATTTTTCTAACACAATCGGTCTTAGGCCGCGAACCTTCGGTACGATCAACCTTATCTCCATCTGTTTGAAAATCACAACCGCGATCTGATATCAAGATCTTAGTTAGTTTCTTTATTGTCTCTGGGGTTTCATTACACTTTATTAGAAAAGTCGTTATGTTTAAAAGACCAACCGCATACGGACATGCTTGTTGATTATAATTTAAATATGTTTCAAAATCAAATATATATACGTTTGATTTATTGGGATTTGTGGGTGTGTTGAACATTTTTAGCTCCTTAACATTTTCGAGCGTTGGGTTTTTATATACAACTTTATAATTGTCTTTTATCCGTTCGAGGGCGATTCCTCGTTGTTTATTTGATATAAGACAATAATGCCCAATGTGGTAATCGGTGTGTGGAAATAATTTATTAATAACCAATCGTGGTGAATCCCTCTTTGAGACTTTGGTTCAATGCCACGATTTTTGGTGTTGTACAGCCCTATATTAAGATTAAAATATTCATTGAATCTTCCAATTCTTGAATTTGTCATTAAACCTCTTTGGGTTCTTGAGTCGAACAACCAAGCACCATATTCGTCTTTGGATGGGGCTTTATCACCATAAATAAACTGAACACACTTGTAGAAACAATTTCCATCACTAGGTATGTAACAGTACTCATCTTTATACTCTACAATTTCACACATGACATTTGTTCCCATACCCTGCTTTGACCTTTCGTGTTTAAGTGTAATTTCGTTTGGTGTCATTTTAAGTCTTCCAGAAAACACACTTAAATTCATGTCGTAATTTTCTACCAAATGCTTAAACCAAGCTTGAAATTGGCTTATATTATAAAATGTTGCTAAGTATTGATTAATCTCTTCACGATCATCTCCGGTTTTATTATAAAAATATTGTACCCTCGCATTAGTAATTTCAACAGCATATCCGTTTGAAAGCTGGGTTTCAATAAAATCTAGGACATTCTGCATTGGTTCAAATCGATAAACCCTAATAAACTCATCTAATGGTTTTTCATCCGATTTATTCCGAGGTTTCCGACGTGTGGGTTTCTTTTGGTTTTTTTCTAATTCTGCTATTCTTTTTTCATATTCAGCCTTTTCTATTATTCGCTTCATTTCATATTCTGCCCTTATATTATTTGCTAATGCATTTATTTGTTGGTCTTGTATTTCTCTTTCTCTCTGCCTTTCTCTCTGTCTTTCTCTTGCTCTTTGGCGGCGTTGTTGTCTTTGGCGCTGTTCAATTTGTTCAATCTGTCTTTGTAATCGATTGAACTGTTGGCGCTCATTTGCAAGAAGTTGTCGAATCTGATCTGGGGTCAATCTTTGTTCCATTTTATAGAATATAATTTATATAATGTTTGAATTATTGATTTTTTAATTTTGCGTTTTTGGTGTCCAGACCCTCCCCCAGGAGCCTATTCGAGATCTGCTTTTGGTAACAGCAATCCATTGCCCATAACGTTTGAATTTAAGAAAATTCCTGAACCTGCTTTTGGTCTCATTTCGAGATATAATCCGCTTCCATCATGCTTTTCAATTATGTTAAAATCTTTTCCTAATTTAGTAAAAATCTTCTGAACTGCTGGCCTAAAATTAGCCCCAATATTGTCAAAAAATCCTTTAGCTTTCTCACCCGTTTTTTCTAAAGTTTGACCAAATTCATGTAGTTTATCTGCTACAACTCCGCTTCCTTGGGTTGTTCCTTGTAAAAGTAAACCATTGCCATGATTTGATCCTTTTAGTATTAACCCTTTTCCAGCTGCTAACCTAGCTTCTGCATTTCTTTTTTGCTCTGCTGTTGCTGAACTACTATTAATGGTATCAATAAGTTTCTGTTTGAATTGTGCGTCCTGCGTTATTTGCTGTCTTTGATATTCGGCCTCTCTTTTAGCTTTTTCGTCCGCAGCTTTTTTGTCATTTACTGCTTTTGCAATTCCAGCTGCTCCGCCAGCAACTCCTCCAGCTGCTCCAATTCCTGCAAAAATTATTGGGAGCAAAGCTGCAAGGGCAAGATTCCCCCTGTTTCGCTCTTAACTCTCCTAGCTGTTTTACATTATCATTAATTCTTTTTCCGGCTAAACCGACTGCTCCAGCTGCGCCAAGTCCTAAAAGAAGCGGTAGAATGGGTAGTAATCCGCCGTCCTTTTTAGTGTGAGTCTCCATTAAAAATTTCACATCGGAGTCGGTTAACCTATAATTTCTGCCGCGATTCTTAAAGGATATTGGCCTTCCTTCTTGTGCATATTTTGCTGCGAGTTTAAATGTATCGATGTCGTAGTCAAACTTTTTACCTAATCGATCCAATCTTTTTAACATTGTGTGGGTTTGCTTATTATCATCAAGATTTAAGGTATCTACAATTTCTCCTATAAAATATAACCGGTTTTCATCATCATTAACTGAGTCCATTTTTATATTGTTAAAATTTCTTTAATCCTTTTCCACCTTTAATAGTATTTAACATTTTATTAAAATCCTGAATATCTTTATTACTTATTGGTGCGCTTTTCGTGGGGGTTTCTGTTGGTTGTGCGGCTTGGGTTGCTTCCTGTGCTAATTTCAAATCTTTTATTGCTTTTATCTGTGAGAGGGTATCGTTAAAATCTCTCAATTTCTTTAGTTCTTCTGCCGCTCTAGCTGCTTCAATTCCTCCTTTTACAGCATTTGTTATAGAGCCTGCTGCAGAGCCAGCTTGTCCTATAAGCCCCATATTGTCTTTAACAAAATTTGCTGCTGTTCCAACCAAATCAAAAAGTCCCTCACCTCGGTATTCAATTGGATCTCCTACCTGCAATTCGTTCAGATTTTGCATATGTGTAACGTGTGTCATTTTTTGTTCTATTTTTAGTAACAGGAAAAAAGATTGTCTGCATTCCATTTAGACCAGATTTTAGACCAAACAAAACTAGACTATCGTTTTGGTTTTCGTTTTCAAAAATTTGGTCTAAAATCTGGTCTAAATGGAATGTTGGGTGGGTAGGTGAGCTGGCTATAAATAGCTTCTATTCTTTCCGACCCTTCGCGCCTGCGGCGCGTGCGACGGGTTCTAGAAAGTTTGTGTGTGTTGGAGAGAGTTGGAAGCGTTGACGATACAAAATACCCAGCAAACCAAAGCGAGCGACGAGGGCGTGTTCTCACCATTCAAAAAGAATTAATCGTTGTAAGTGTGAAATGGCCTGTTTGACCGAAATGAAGCGAGGATGAGCGAAGCGAGTTGAGCGAAGTGAAGACGAGCGAAAATGAAGGGAAACAGGCCATTTCACACTGATAAAGGGTTAAATTGTTTGCAATGGTGAGAATGGTTTGCTGGGTATTTTGTATCGTATATACTACTCCCATTGACCCATACACTGATCCCACTGACCCAGACACTGATCCCATTGACCCAAACACTGATCCCATTGACCCAGACACTGATCCCATTGACTCAGACACTGATCCCATTGACCCAGACACTGATCCTATTGACCCAGACACTGATCTCATTGACTCAGACACTGATCCCATTGACCCAGATCAGACCAACCCCACTGACCCAATCGCACGCATCCGACCAGACACCCTCAGCCAATGGAACCCAAGACTCACGGTCAGGCCTGCGGGCACCGGCTCCCTGTCCGCGGTCACTGTAGCCCTGCTGCCGCCGCACGAGTCGCTCCTCAGCGAGATGTGACAGTTCCAGCCGGATTCGAGTCCCAGACGTTCAGCGAATCCTCTGCTACGCAGTTCGTTCTCCTCGCTAAAGTACACGAACCGGATGCAGCCCAGCTCCAGCTGGTCGATGAGCCTGACAACATCGGAGTTGGCCTGGAACTGGGAGGCCACCATTCCTAGAAACACCTGGCCGCTCTGCATGCTCAGACAGGTGTCTACGTCTGTCAGGGACAAATTGGACGATCGATGCAAAGTTGTCTCAGCGCTGAACGTCCTTGACAGAGGCGTGTTGAGCAGCATTGGCGTGGGCGGATCCTCAGCCTCCTCTGAGCTCAGCCGGAACGGCGGCAATTCGACGCATCGATCGCCGCTGCCGCCTGCCGGCGACATCTTGTTGAGCACGGGCGTGTAAGCGAATGCGTCGCAATAGCTTGAGTAGCTGTGCCGGCTGTAGAAGTTGAGCAGGCGCTTGCGGTCCAGCTGGGTAAAGGGCGGGGAGCGGAGAGCCAGTTGGCTGCATTTGAGACTCCTGGGTTGAGTTTGAGTTCAGTTGAGCTCGAACGACTTCCTACAAAGCCCTAGGAAACCTACCAAACCTACCATGAACCCTAATAAACCTACCAAAAACCCTACCAAACCTACCATAAACCCTACCAAACCTACCATAAACCCTACTAAACCTACCATAAACCCTACCAAACCTACCATAAACCCTACCAAACCTACCAGAAACCCTACCAAACCTACCAGAAACCCTACCAAACCTACCAGAAACCCTACTAAACCTACCATAAACCCTACCAAACCTACCAGAAACCCTACCAAACCTACCAGAAACCCTACCAGAATTACTACAAACCCTACCATAAACCCTACCAAACCTACCAGAAACCCTACCAGAATTACTACAAACCCTACTATAAACCCTACCCTACCAAACCTACCATAAACCCTACCCTACCAAACCTACCATAAACCCTACCAAACCTACCATAAACCCTACCAAACCTACCATAAACCCTACCAAACCTACCAGAAACCCTACCAAACCTACCAGAAACCCTACCAGAATTACTACAAACCCTACCATAAACCCTACCAAACCTACCAGAAACCCTACCAAACCTACCATAAACCCTACCAGAATTACTACAAACCCTACCATAAAACCCTACCCTACCAAACCTACCATAAACCCTACCAAACCTACCAGAAACCCTACCAAACCTACCATAAACCCTACTAAACCTACCATAAACCCTACCCTACCAAACCTACCATAAACCCTACCAAACCTACCATAAACCCTACCAAACCTACCAGAAACCCTACTAAACCTACTATAAACCCTACCAAACCTACCAGAAACCCTACCAAACCTACCAGAATTACTATAAACCCTATCATAAACCCTACCCTACCAAACCTACCATAAACCCTACTAAACCTACCATAAACCCTACCAAACCTACCATAAACCCTACCAAACCTACCAGAAACCCTACTAAACCTACCATAAACCCTACCAACCCTTGATTGAAACATAAAACCTACCAAACCTACTATAAACCCTACAAAACCTACCATAACCCCTACAAAACCTACCATAAACCCTACCAAACCTACTATAAACCCTACGAAGCCTTGATGGAAACATAAAACCGACCATAAACACTACCAAACCTACCATAAACCCTACTAAGCCTTGATTGAAACATAAAACCTACCATAAACCCTACCAAACCTACCATAAACCCTACCAAACCTACCATAAACCCTACCAAACCTACAAGAACAAATTTGACATGCTGGTAACCCTACTCAATCCACCAGAGCACACCCCAATGTACTTCAGTGAGCGCAGACACAGAGTTGCCATTCCAATAGTCCGCACACAGCTCTGACACGAGCACATCAGCCGAGCCCTGCACAAAGTACTGCCCGCCCAGATGCCGCTGCTGCACAGCGCAGCCGAAGGTGTGCCCGACAGGTGCCTTCTGTCTGAGCGCGCTGAGCAGCCTCAAGAACTGGTCCTTGCCCTGGTCCTCCTTGCTGGCCTGAAATGTGCAATTGGCATACTAGATTAATACGCTCGGGTGTGTGTCGGCACAGATACCCAAGTAGCGTAAAATCAATAAAGCAATCAACTGAACTAAATTATCAATCAATTGAATCATAAAATGTAAACTTAATTTACGATTTATCAATTGTATCTAATTTTTTAGTTCACCAATGGAATCAATGTAATGAGTCAATGAGTCAATCAAAGCAATCAGTCAATCGAATCAACCAATCATTCGATCAATCAATCCATTGAATTCATCAATCAATCAATAAATTGAATCAATTAATCAATCAATCAATCAATCAATCAATTAATCAATCAATAAATCAAATTCAATTATTCAATCAATCAATGGAATAAATAAATAAATCAATCAATCAGTGGAATCCAATTAATCAATAGAATCAATCAATCAATCAATCGAATCCAATTAATCAATAGAATCAATCAATCAATCAATCAATCAATCCAATAAATCGAATTCAATCAATCAATCAATCAATCGAATCCAATTAATCAATAGAATCAATCAATCAATCAATCGAATCCAATTAATCAATAGAATCAATCAATCAATCAATCAATCAATCAATCCAATAAATCGAATCCAATTAATCAATAGAATCAATCAATCAATCAATTAATCCAATAAATCGAATCCAATTAATCAATAGAATCAATCAATTAATCCAATAAATCGAATCCAATTAATCAATAGAATCAATCAATTAATCCAATAAATCGAATCCAATTAATCAATAGAATCAATCAATTAATCCAATAAATCGAATCCAATTAATCAATAGAATCAATCAATCAATCAATCAATCAATTAATGGAATCAATCAATCACTCAATCAATCCAATAAATCGAATTCAATTAATCAATCAATCAATTAATGGAATAAAAAAATCAATCAATCAATAAATTGAATCAATTAATAAATAAATAAATCAATTAATCAATCCAATAAATCGAGTCCAATTAATCAATAGAATCAATCAATCAATCAATCAATGGAATAAATAAATTAATCAATAGAATCAATCAATCAATCCAAAAATCAAGTTCAATCAATCAATCGATCAATCAATCAATGGAATAAATCAATCAATCAATCAATCAATCACTGCACCCAAATCGCAAACTCAAACAGAGCATCGCTATGCCGCAGCCACCTGCTGATAGGTGCCCAGCGTGAACTGCAGGCTGAAGGGGTCCCGAGCCGCATCCTTGAAGCCGATCAGCCTCGCCAAGTCGCACAGGCAACGCCGCTTATTAACGCAAGCGCGCGGATCATCCGGCAGCGTGACGGCGGTCACGTGATGAGCGAAAGCGTCATAGCTGGGCCTGGCAGACGGGTGGCAGTTATTCAACAGAATGGCCAGACCCAGCGGCTTCAATGATTTCAAAAACCGACGCCAATGCGGATCGTCAAAGTCCAGTCGGTAGGCAATCTTCGGGTCATGCGAAACGTCCAGGACGTGAATATGCGCCTCCGTGTCCAGCAGGGCGCTGTTGGCCTCGGAGGTCTGCAAGCTCATGTCCGACTTCTTGCGCTGGGCGGGCGTGCTGCGGTGACGGTGCTTGCGGCGTAAGAAACAGACTTTGTCTGGCAGCGGGATGGGCAGGCTGAGGATGCCCTCCTGAAGACAGGCGAAGCGGTATGAGCAGTCAGATTGGCACTATGAGCAGTCAAATTGGCACTATGAGCAGTCAGATTGTCACTATGAGCAGTCAGATTGTCACTATGAGCAGTCAAATTGTCACTATGAGCAGTCAAATTGTCACTATGAGCAGTCAGATTGGCACTATGAACAGTCAGATTGGCACTATGAGTAGTTAAATTAGAAGTATGATCAGTCAAATTGGTATTATGAGCAGTCAAATTGGCACTATGAGCAGTCAAATTGGTATTATGATCAGTCAAATTGGCACTATGAGCAGTCAAATTGGTATTATGATCAGTCAAATTGGCACTATGAGCAGTCAAATTGGTATTATGATCAGTCAAATTGGCACTATGAGCAGTCAAAGTCGCACCTTATCAGCGCAGCACAGCCTGGACATTGTGCCAAACGAGTGCACCAGCTTCCAGTCCACCTCCGCATTGTCAGTCAGCAGGTACATCAACTTCGCCAAGGCGTCTCGCCAGCCAGCAACGATTGAGGCAGCAGCGGTGGTGTCGCAGGTGTCCAGGTCCGACAGGGAGCCGATGGACTCCGTCAGGCTGTCCATCGATGGCGGCCTGTCTGGCTGGCGAAGCAGCTCGTCGCTAGCCAGAGAAGTTCGGTGCACGTGCACCAGAGCTTTGGCCAGCTCCCACAGGTTCAGGGCGTGCCACATTGGCGGGCAGGACAGCAGCAGGATGGGGAGGGTGGCCAGGCAGGGGAAGGCCAGCGCGTAGGCTGCTGACACCTAAAAGTGCAGAGTAAAAGTGCAGAGCTTTAATAATTTGTCTGCGTCATTTCAACTGGGAGTACCCTGGTGTAAAGCACATTTACCTTCACCCTGAAGTACACCAACTAGAGTACATCGAAGTTAAATTAAAGAGACAAAGTCAAAAGTACATCCAGACTACAGTAGTGCATCTAGAATAAAGTGCAGCTACACAGAAGTACATGTACACTTGAGTGCATCTGTACTACTAAGTACACCTATCATAAGTGGATGTCCATTAAAGTACGCTTTTACACAATATAAAGCACAAATATCACGAATATATTTTTGAACGAATGTACACATGCCGTAAAAGTACTTTTACAGTAAAGTACAAAACCCATAAAAGTACTTTTACAGTAAAGTAAAAAACCTGAAAGTACTTTTGCAGAAAAGTACGAAACCTAAAAGTACTTTTGCAGTAAAGTACACGTCCCTTAAAAGTGCTTTTCATCTAAAGTACGCACCGCCTAAGAGTACTTTTACACTATAGTAAAAATCCCCTAAAGTACTTTTAGATGCACTAAAGTACACATATCCTATATACTAAAAATTAAAGAACTATAAACGCTTAGGTCATAAAATTCGAAATCTTTATCTCTCCCTCTTACAGCACAGCTTACCGAATCCTCCCCAATAACGTGCCGTTTGGCCAGCGCGGCGACCAAACACACGGCAAAAGCGACTCCCACGCAGACCAGACACGCCCGACAGCCTCTGGCGAACAGCGCGTCCAAGTCCGATCGGCCTCGAATGTGCAGATTAAGAAAATCTCGAACAAAATCCACAGCCGGAGTCAGCTTCACGCGGCAGCGCAGCGGCGGCAGAACCCGGTGAGACACGGGCCTGCTGAGCGACCGTCTGGCTGGATCAGGCAGCACTGGCATGTACCGATCATCCGGTTCGAACGATCTAGCCAACTGTTCCGACTGTTGTTGCTGGGGCAACTCGCAGCAGTGCACGTTGAAAGCGCTGCCGGGACGAACGTAGATAATGTCGTCGCGAACCAATAGCATAGCAGGTAGGTTGATTAGGTGCCCGTCTCGGAGGGTCCAGTGGCAGTGGATGGTGGACACGGAGGGCGCGCTCAGGTCCGGGTAGGCTGACTCGACTGGCCAGTTCACGGTGCGGCTGTACTCTTCAGTGCAATCAATACGAGTCAATGTATTTCTTAGCGGTATGAGTGATTCTAACCCCCTCAGGAGTGATTCTAACCCCTCAGGAGTGATTCTAATCGCCCCCAGGAGTGATTCTAATCCCCTCAGATCCCTCAGGAGTGATTCTAATCCCCTCAAGAGTGATTCTAATCCCCTCAAGAGTGATTCTAATCACCTCAAGAGTGATTCTAATCCTCTCAAGAGTGATTCTAATCCCCCAAATCCCTCAGGAGTGATTCTAATCTCCTCAGGAGTGATTCTAATCCCCTCAAGAGTGATTCTAATCCCCCCAAATCCCTCAGGAGTGATTCTAATCTCCTCAAATCCCTCAGGACTGATTCTAATCCCCTCAGATCCCCCAGGACTGATTCTAAACCCCTCACATCACTAAGGAGTGATTCTAATCCCCTCAGATCCCCCATGAGTGATTCTAATCCCCTCAGATCCCCCATGAGTGATTCTAAACCCCTCACATCACTAAGGAGTGATTCTAATCCCCCCAGATCACTCAGGAGTGATTCTAATCTCTCAGATCCCCTAGAAGTGATTCTAATCCCCTCAGATCCCTCAGGAGTGATTATAATCGCCTCAGATCCCTCAGGAGTGATTCTAATCCCCTCAGATCCCTCAGGAGTGATTCAAATCCCCTCAGATCCCTCAGGAGTGATTCTAATCCCCTCAGATCCCTTAGGAGTGATTCTAATCCTTCAGATCCCACAGGAAGTGATTCTAATCCTATCCGATCATTCAGTGCTCGAATGTTCGTGTCGTCTTCGCCAAATTCTTACCCGCTAAATCAGCGCAGAGGTTCTGAATTTTCTTATCAACTCCATTGTGCGACAGCCAGTCGATAAGGACCGCAGCGGCCACATTGGCTCCAATGAGCAGCAGCATGGCTGTCAGGACAAGGGCCATGGTGACCACTGGTAGGAAACTGGAACAGTGCGGCAGGTTTATAAAGTTTTGGTTAAGAAAAACTGCAAAGTGCACAGCGGTAGAGTGGCAGACATGAAATTGTTTTGTTCATTTTTTGGTAGATAGAACGGTAGACAGGTAGATAGAGCGATAAACAGGTAGATAGAGCAGTAGACAGGTAGATAGAGCGGTAGAGCGGTACAGAGGTAGATGGAGCAGTATATAGGTAGATAGAGCGGTAGACAGGTAGATAGAGCGGTAGACAGGGTGGTTAGAGCGGTAGACAGGTAGATAGAGCGATAAACAGGTAGATAGAGCGGTAGACAGGTAGATAGAGCGATAAACAGGTAGATAGAGCGGTAGACAGGTAGATAGAGCGGTAGACAGGGTGATTAGAGCGGTAGACAGGTAGATAGAGCGGTAGACAGGTAGATAGAGCGATAAACAGGTAGATAGAGCAGTAGACAGGTAGATAGAGCGATAAACAGGTAGATAGAGCGATAAACAGGTAGATAGAGCAGTAGACAGGTAGATAGAGCGATAAACAGGTAGATAGAGCAGTAGACAGGTAGATAGAGCGATAAACAGGTAGATAGAGCAGTAGACAGGTAGATAGAGCGGTAGACAGGTAGATAGAGCAGTAGACAGGTAGATAGAGCGATAAACAGGTAGATAGAGCAGTAGACAGGTAGACAGAGCGATAAACAGGTAGATAGAGCAGTAGACAGGTAGACAGAGCGATAAACAGGTAGATAGAGCAGTAGACAGGTAGATAGAGCGGTAGACAGGTAGATAGAGCGGTAGATATGTAGATAGAGCGGTAGACAGGTAGATAGAGCGGTAGATATGTAGATAGAGCGGTAGACAGGTAGATAGAGTGGTAGATATGTAGATAGAGCGGTAGACAGGTTGTTGTTGTTGTTGTTTTTAACCCTCGCCAGGGTCGCGCTGGACAGGCAGCGACAGGAACTCAGCGATTTCAACAGGGTTGCGCCACAGGTCAGAGGGCACCAACTCGGTGGGGTGAGCCGGGCAATTAAAAAGATGCAGGCAATCATGCGTGGCCGCGTCGCACTCAGGACAGCTTGGAGGCGTCTCAGGATTCAACCGGTGCTGGTAACTACGAAGCATAGGACTGAAGCCAGAGCGCAGCTGGGCGAGCAGAGAACGGGTCCGACGCGGCAAAGAACGCTCGGAATCGCAGACGTCGGGGCGAAGGCCGACGACGCGGTTAGGAGGTAGGCCGTCGATGTGATTGAGCACGATGAGCGAGTGTTGAGCTCGCCTCGCCCTGTCCCAGGCTGCCGCGTCGTCGAGGACCGCCGGGGCTTCGACTGGCTGCCAGGAATCGTCAAAGAATGGTGCGGTAAAAATGGACGGCTTCATGCGCCGGCGAGGAGCCGGGCAGGCGGAAAGGTGGTAGCAGGGGTGCTCAGGACGGCGAGAGGCCAGGAGGAACTGGAGAGACAGGAGCCTGTTGTGCTGCTGGACCGGGAGCATCCGGGTCTCGCAGTGAAGGTCGGCAACAGAGGTATTGACGGTGCAGCCGGTGATGCACCGAATGGCCGCGTTTTGGACCGACTGGAGCCCGTTCCAGGAGGTGGACGAGATGACAGGTCCCCAAACAGGAGCAGCGTAGTTGAGGATGCTGCGCGAAATGGCCTTGTAAGTGTTGAGCAGCAGCTCCTTGCAGCTGCCCCAACTGCTACCCGCCAAGCAGCGGAGGACGCTGTTATGTTTGTGGGCCTTCTCGATAGTGGCCTTGACGTGACGGCTGAACGTCATCTTCGGATCAAAGATCACGCCCAGGATTTTAGGAAAGAGAGCCTGGGGTAGTCTGGAACCGTCGAAGTAGACCTCGAGGGCCTTGGCGTACTCCCGTTGGTCCGGAGTGAAGAGCGTCGTGGTGCATTTTGCTGCCGAGACCTTGAGCTTGCGGGCATGGAGGAACGGCGCCAAGCGCGTTAAGTAGGCGTTGAGTTGCTCTTGGATGCGCGAGATGGACGCGGAAGAGGCAGCCGCTGTAAGGTCATCGGCATAGCCGATAAGGCTGGAGTTCGGGTCATCCGGCGTAGGGGTGTCCTTCAGGTAGAAGGCGAAAAGAAGCGGGTTGATCGCGCTACCTTGGGGCACTCCCATGCGAACTTGGCGCCAGGCGGACTTGCAGTCGCGCAGTACGAGTATTGTGCGGGCTTGACAACCGAGAAGGTAGTTGCAGAGCCAGCCTTTGATGAGGTTCGGCAGGTCGGAGTTGAAGACGTCGGTGATGAGCTCACAGTGGTCCACACAATCAAAGGCAGCCTTCAGATCCTGAGCAGCAGTGCCAGTTCTCGCCGGGGCTTGGCTTGGCAGAAAACAGTACTGATCTGCTCGGCGAGCTGACACAATGCGGTAGTGGTAGAGTGCATTGGGCGGAAACCGTGCTGCCAAGCTGGGAGCTTAAGGTGGTCAGTCAGCAGGGGCAGCAGGAGTTTTTCAAAGATTTTAGCCAGCGGGGAGAGGAACGAAATCGGGGGGGTAGGAGGCTCCGTCATCCGGAGGTTTGCCACTTTTAATTAATGGGCAGATCAGCGATTTCTTCCAAACCGCGGGGATTTCATTGTAGTGCAGCGAACGGTTGAACAGGCCGAGGAGCACGTCGATGGCTTTGGGGCCGAAATGTTTAATGACTAGCGGACAGATACCGTCAGGGCCGATAGCCTTCGAAGGCTTAGAGCGTTTGATGGCCTGCACCAGGTTGTCTTTGGAGAAATACAAGAGGGTAGTGCAGCAGGTCTTCGCGCGGGAGTGCAGCAACTTTGCGGCGGACGAAGCGCATGGCTGGATTCGAACAGTGAGCACGCGGCTGCGTGAACTGTTTATTAAGCCGATTAGCCGCCTCCGCGTCGGTCTAGGTCGGTCTTCCGTCGAAACGGATGATGATGTTACGAGCTGAGGAGGTGACACGGCCGGAAAGACGTTTAATGGTGGACCAAAGATGCGGAGTGGGTGCAGGCTGTTGCCCGTGCTCATTCAAGAAATCGTTCCATCGGGCACGTTGTTCCTCTTCAATCAGAGCAGTAACGCGGTTCTGGAGTGTAGGGATCCTAGGATCGCTAGCATCATCAGAGCGCAGTTTGTCGCGTTCAGCTAGAAGGTGGCGAATTACAGCAGGGCAGGGCGAGGCTTCTTGGCGCTTGAATCGGCCTTCAGGGATGGCCGTCTTCATCGCCTTGAGAATAATCCGGCGCAAATTCTTCTCGACGCCATGAGCGTTGCCGTCAGTGCTGAAGTCAGACAGCGAGTTCTCCAGGGTGAATTTGAAAAGGACCCAGTTGGCACGCCGGAAATTAATAATAGACAGGTAGACAGGTAGATAGAGCGGTAGACAGGTAGATAGAGCGGTAGACAGGTAGATAGAGCAGTATATAGGTAGATAGAGCGGTAAACAGGGTAGTTAGAGCGGTAGACAGGTAGATAGAGCAGTATATAGGTAGATAGAGCGGTAGACAGGTAGATAGAGCAGTATATAGGTAGATAGAGCGGTAGACAGGGTAGTTAGAGCGGTAGACAGGTAGATAGAGCGGTAGACAGGTAGATAGAGCGGTAGACAGGTAGATAGAGCGGTACACAGGCGCCTTCTCACTCCTCGGGCCGGTCTGCCAAAGCGGAGGCGGCGAGCAGCAGAGCCCACAGCGCCAGATTGACGCCAATGTGAGGCAGGGTGATCGGCGGGTGGCGCCACAGGCAGGCCAGGTCAAAGCGCCAGCGCCGAAACGAGCTCCGCCTGACTGCGTCGACTTCCTCAGCCAGGCGCTGCAACGCCACCGAAGTTTTTAGTCCGAGTCGACGATCGGCGTCAGACAAGACGAACGACATGTCGGAGTCGGCGGCGGGTGGCCCGGCTGACATCAAGTTGAAGATGGAGCTGCATCGATCTGAGCACTCTTATCTCCCAGCCTCCATAAGTCTGAGCACCCTAATCCCAGTGCCCCATCAATTTGTGCAGCTGAAGCCAGCATCCCTAATGCCTCATCAGCCTGAGCATTCTCTAAAGCCAGCATTCCTAATGCCTCATCAGCCTGAGCAATCTCTGAAGCCAGCATCCCTAATGCCTCATCAGCCTGAGCAATCTCTAGAGCCAGCATCCCTAATGCCTCATCAGCCTGAGCAATCTCTGAAGCCAGCATCCCTAATGCCTCATCAGCCTGAGCAATCTCTAGAGCCAGCATCCCTAATGCCTCATCAGCCTGAGCTATCTCTAGAGCCAGCATCCCTAATGCCTCATCAGCCTGAGCAATCTCTAAAGCCAGCATCCCTAATGCCTCATCAGCCTGAGCAATCTCTGAAGCCAGCATCCCTAATGCCTCATCAGCCTGAGCAATCTCTAAAGCCAGCATCCCTAATGCCTCATCAGCCTGAGCAATCTCTAGAGCCAGCATCCCTAATGCCTCATCAGCCTGAGCAATCTCTAGAGCCAGCATCCCTAATGCCTCATCAGCCTGAGCAATCTCTAGAGCCAGTATTCACTCACAACCGTTTTTCAATTCACAATAGCAAATATTGTAAGCATCTCATCAATTAAGTAACAGCAATTTCTAAAACTCTGCGACCTAAGTTGTACTTTCAGTTGTATGACAGTCTCAATAGATAATATATTTACAGTTTAAATATTGAAACAAAATCTGAACACAAAAAGAATCCACTCGCTCCTACCATAAGTCTAGACAAAGCATAATAAGTACATCTAGGTAAGAAAGGCAACAGACAGAACTGATATCCAAATATAGGCTCAAGAATAGACACATTACTTTAAGTAGCTTGAAAATAAAAAACGGACAGACCGAGACACAAACATTGAAAATCGCAATGCACCAAAAGAGAAGGCAGACAGAAAGAAGCGGAAAAGATAAAGCAGATTACATGATGATAACAAAAGCATAATGAAAATGCTCAGCAAAAACTCTAGAACAGCCCCTTTGTATCAAAAAAATTATTACCAGAAGAACAACATTTTTTATTTATACTCACCATTCTGACTCACCAAGGAGTGTTAGATTAGCAGACCAAGGACTGCTAGATTAACAAACCAAGGACTGCTAAATTAACAAGCCAAGGACTGCTAGATTAACAAACCAAGGACTGCCAAATTAACAAACCAAGGACTGCTAAATTAACAAACCAAGGACTGGTAGATTAACAAACCAAGGACTGCTAAATTAACAAACCAAGGACTGCTAAATTAACAAACCAAGGACTGCTAAATTAACAAACCAAGGACTGCTAAATTAACAAACCAAGGACTGCTAAATTAACAAACCAAGGACTGCTAAATTAACAAACCAAGGACTGCTAAATTAACAAACCAAGGACTGGTAGATTAACAAACCAAGGACTGCTAAATTAACAAACCAAGGACTGCTAAATTAACAAACCAAGGACTGCTAAATTAACAAACCAAGGACTGCTAAATTAACAAACCAAGGACTGCTTAATCTAAGCTAACAGAAAAGAGGGCACAAAGACCGCTAAATTTGTGAATCATGGATTACTAAAATAAAGAAACATGGATTGCTAGAAGTTTACGCGACCAAGGACTGCTATAAATTTCACAGTTCATTCTGCGGCTTCTCGTCCACACTCAATCTGTGCCTAAAATAGTGTATGGTCTGCAATAGTCCATCGCGCAACAATACGGTTGGTTGCCAGGCAAGCTCTCGCTTAGCAACGGAGATGTCAGGCTTACGCCTATGCGGATCGTCCTTAGCCGGCTGCAGTCGGTGGACAGGTGCACTGGAGTTGGCCAGCGATAAAACTGTCCGAGCGAACTCGCCGATCGTGTGCTCGTCCGGATTGCCCAGATTGACAGGCTGAGAGTAGTTGCTAGCCATCAGGGCTATGAGGCCCGAGACCAGGTCGGTGACAAACTGGAACGACCGGGTCTGGTCCCCCTCACCGTAGACCGTGAGAGGCTGGCCTCGCAGCGCCTGAAGGATGAAGTTGCTCACAACCCGACCGTCGTTCATCTGCATCCGGGGACCGTAGGTGTTGAAGATTCGAGCCACTCGAATGTCCACGTTGCTGCGGCTGCAATGGCGAGTTGGGTGGGTTCGAGTTTCGGTTGCTATGCGGTATCTGGGCAGCTGGGATGATAAGGGGATCGACTAAAAACCTGGAAGGATATGGACTAATTTACGATTGGGATATCGGGGATTTGTTAAATATGGGATCTTGGATAATCATGGATGTGAGATAATAGGGGATTTGGGAGAGTATGGGATCTGAGAGAATATGGGATCTGGGAGAATATGATATCTGGGAGAATATGGGATCTGAGAATAGAGGATCTGGGAGAATATGGGATCTGAGAGAACAGGATATCTGGGAGAATATAGGATCTGAGAATAGAGGATCTGGGAGAATATGGGATCTGAGAGAACAGGATATCTGGGAGAACAGGGAATCTGGGAAAATAGGGCTCTGGGAGCATATGGGAAGTTATAAGAACATACCGCGGCAGAAAGAATATAAGCTACAACTAAAGCTAAAGGATATGCTATATTCATAATTCAACTCCCCATCTCACCGTTTATAAGCGTAACACAGAGCCTCGGCAGCTCTCTTCCCCTCGTCGTAGCAGGATCTGGGCCCGATCGGGTTCACGTTGCCCCAGTAGTCCTCCGATTGAGGGTGCTTCTCGGGGTCTCCGTAGACCTCCGAGGTGCTAGCCAGGAGGAGTCGAGCTCGGGTCCGCTTAGCCAGGCCGAGCATGTTGATGGTGCCGACTAGGTTGGTTTTTAAAGTCTTCACCGGGTTCAGCTGGTAGTTTGGCGGGCTGGCGGGAGAGGCCAGGTGGTAGATCTGGTCCACCTGGGATTAGGATAAGGGTTCGGATTAGGAATATGATTAGAGCATAGACTAGGATTAGGATAAGGGTTCGGATTAGAATAGGGAATTCGCACCTTTAAATTTTTAACCAGGTGAGAGAATTAGGATTCGTATTCAGGGGGATTAGGATTCGTATTCAGGGGGATTAGGATTCGTATTCAGGGGGATTAGGATTCGTATTCAGGGGGATTAGGATTCGTATTCAGGGGGATTAGGATTCGTATTCAGGGGGATTAGGATTCGTATTCAGGGGGATTAGGATTCGTATTCAGGGGATTAGGATTCGTATTCAGGGGGGGATCAGGATTCGTATTCAGGGGGAATCAGGATTCGTATTCGGGGGGAATCAGGATTCGTATTCGGGGGAATCAGGATTCGTATTCGGGGAAATCAGGATTCGTATTCAGGGGGATTAGGATTCGTATTCAGGGGGGAATCAGGATTCGTATTCGGGGGGGATTAGGATTCGTATTCGGGGGATTAGGATTCGTATTCAGGGGGATTAGGATTCGTATTCAGGGGGATTAGGATTCGTATTCAGGGGGATTAGGATTCGTATTCAGAGGGAATAGGATTTGTATTCGGGGGGATTAGGACTCGTATTCAGGGGGGATTAGGATTCGTATTCAGGGGGATTAGGATTCGTATTCAGGGGGATTAGGATTCGTATTCAGGGGGATTAGGATTCGTATTCAGAGGGAATAGGATTTGTATTCGGGGGGATTAGGACTCGTATTCAGGGGGATTAGGATTCGTATTCAGGGGGATTAGGATTCGTATTCAGGGGGATTAGGATTCGTATTCAGGGGGATTAGGATTCGTATTCAGGGGGGATTAGGATTCGTATTCAGAGGGAATAGGATTCGTATTCGGGGGGATTAGGATTCGTATTCAGAGCATTACAACAAGCTGGACTCAGACTCGCCTCAATAAACAGCGGATTAACGATGTCGTGATGCAGCAATTCAAAGTTGGCGTGGCCAATCCAGTGCTCAATGTTGTCCCGCCTGCCAGTGAAAAAATTGTCGGCCACAATAACTGTATGCCCGGCGCGCAGCAGGGCATCAGCCAGGTGGCTGCCAACAAAACCGGCGCCACCGGTGATCAATATGCGCTTGCGCTGGCGCCAATCCAGGCGCGCCACAGTTGGAAATTGGCGCTTCTCTAAAGCGGACACGCGCCGTTTCAAAGTTTCAATATCTTTGATGCTGGACGATGAGGCATCGGATGGAGCGCTGAGAAAGTGCTCGGGTGAGCTTCGGGCACTGCGGCGGGGGTGTTGCGATTGTTGCTAGGGGGAAATCCATTGCTCAGTAAGAAGGCACTCAAGGCAAATGCGAGCAGAGTGAGGGCAAGCTTTAGCAAAGTGTTGATGCGGAACATTGTTTTTGAACATGCAAAATGTGCAATAATTGAAAATAGTTATTTTTTGCAAAATTGTACAAATAAAATTTGTCTGCCTCTAACAAAATAAAATCTAAACAATGACTATAACAAGTGTTTGTCTTTGTCTAACAATATTAATATCAAACTTTTTATACACTTGTTAAATGTCTTTAAAATGGTTTAAATCACTTACAAATAGTAAATAGTTCAAACTTATATATATACATAATAATATTACCCTTATATTTTATTGTACAAAATTTAACTAAGATTTTAAGATTTCTTAATTCTTTTAAGCAGGGTTAAAGTTGCAATTTTAGTCAAAGATTATGCATATGAAATGTTTTAAGAAAACTCTTCCTAACCCTAGCCCTAACCAATAGTCCAGAAAATTGTCCCTTTTTGGGATTTTTGGCAGCTTGTTCACAGGGTTCACAGCAACCTCTGAGCTAGCCTTGGCCATCTCATGCACCATCCATTTAAATTGTGCTACCCATTGATTTCCTAGAAAATCAAGTACCTATTTTGGCCTTTCCATTGAAAACATTGATTTGAATTTTGCTAAATATGGACATATATGTGGAATAATTGACTAACATGAACTATGTTCTTAGCCTTAATTCTTACTCCAACCCTAATAACCTAACCTAATAACCTAACCTAAAACCTAACTTAAACCCTAACCAAAATGTAACTATAAATTATTTTACCTAAAAATATAGAGTTCAAATGCTAGTTAAGTGTTTGGTAGAATGACAATTTTCATTTATTTCTGTGTAGCCCTCAAAGGTAAGGCCACAAAAATAGAGGGAAAATGGATATACTTTGAAGTCTATCCATTGGCTCTGACTAGCTGGAATCCCCTCAAGGATATCTCATAGGTCAAAATGGAGGCAAGGGTAGAAACAGATATTGGAAGTGTGCTATATGCAACAAAGCCATGAAGTGCAATTGCTTGGTCATGTAGTCTCCAGGTGGCATTTTTAATGTGCAGCAGGCTTATGTATGCTATTTACAAGGATGCTGGCAATAAGTGTACACTCTAGCATGAGGTCCAGTAAGATGCAAAGAAGTGAAAATTCAATCTTGAAGTAGATTACAGAGGCTGAACTTCTTCATCTAGGTGCCCCAATATCTAAAGGTGCACTTAGAGTGTTTCAGCTTGTTAGAGTTCACAAACAAGCTGACTAGGAAATGCAACCATAGCACTAGAGACCTAAGCTTTAAGCTTTAGTGGGATGCTCTTCCATTCAATTTTTTGTATGCCAATTTTTTAGGGCCTACCAAGGACTTACAAGCAATACCTAATCTTTGCCATTCATAGATAGTTGTAGCTTCTGCACATTGGCACTATACTTTAAATCACTAAGCTAAAAAAACAATCTTGGCTCATATGTGATAGTCAAACTACTGATATATCAAGCATAAGTTGATCATGTTATTTAAGGGTCAGGGAGTTTAAGTGGGATAGCTAGATGGGTTCGAATGACCTATATATTGGTACCAACAAAAAGAAACTTTTTGTTGCTTGGCATGATTCTTTGGCTTGGTTAGTTCAATTAGCAGAATTGCAAAACTAGCAATAGGTAGCTAACAGCCTTCTTTGAGTATACTTGTACTTGGTAACCAAGTTTTGCTAAGTGAGCCTAGATAACATACCCAAAAATGAGGATAGGGTAAGTAATTTTGCAATAGCTAGACATAATATATCATTTGACAATAAATTTTTAAATTTTTTTATATTTATATATATATACTCTTATTTTAATCTTCAAAATCTAAGAATTTATTAGATCTTTTTTTATATAACTATTTATTATTTATCAGTTTTTATAAGCTTCAATCATACTTTCAGCTTAAACCTTAAATTTATAGCTAAGATTAAAAAATGTATAATTTATTTAAATAACCATTGTATTAATAATAATAGATAAGTTGGTAGCAGATGAGTTGATGGCAGATGCAGTGACTAGAACCCTATAGGCCTAATACAAGCCTTGTAGTGTAGATAGACCTAGGCCTAATAGTAGTGATGGATCGAAATTGGATTTTAATTTCGATATTCCGAATTTCAAAACTAATTTTGCATTGAAATAACTTCGATTTCAATTTCGAATTTCGACACTATTCATTGAAAATCATTTTGAAATTTTGGTTATATTTTAACAATTTAGACATTGATGATCATGCTACACGAGTAAGAAAATCTATAGGAAGTGAAAGGAAGCGTGGTTCAAAAACTCAGTGGGGAGGTGAAAATTGCCTTTTCTATGGCCTACAAGAAAAGATTGTGTGGGGCACGCACTGTTCCGAGCCTTGTGCTGCACCCATCTCAACCTCCACAAGCCCACTGGCTAAACTCATCGGCGTGGATTTTAATTGGCTAAAGACTTAAAGCCTTAATGAAATGGATATAAGCTACTCGTATCTAGATCTTCAGCTTAAACAGTAGTGAAGTATGATACAACTTCTACTGTATCTCTATGTATGAGTGTAGTACATAATACACTAGCATTTTCTATTTTGTATTTTTAAAGTAAGTTAAATCTAAAGTATTCTGGTTTAAACATATCAAAGATACTTTTTATAAAACATATAAGCTCATACATGCAGAGGCAAGGTGTTAACCTTTTTGCATGATTAGCGAAAAAGTAAAAATTTGTTAAGCTCAAAAAATTTCTATTTTGATTATGATTTCAATTTTGATTCTAAGGAACCGAAAATTTCGATTTCAATTTTGATTTGAAAAATAATTTTGATCCATCACTTCACTACCTAATAGTATTATTATTATTAAATATACTTGGGTATACATATGTACAATATTAGTAGTATACTCTATATTTTGATGCATATTACATGGATTCAAATGTGGTATAAATTTTGAAATACATACATATTAATTATGAATGTGCTTTAACATCATGTTTCGTTCAACTAATTAATACTGATCTACTAATAACTAGGGGCCTAGGCTTAATCAAAAAATCAACTAATCAAATAAATATAAATCAGGACTTCAAAAACTCTTTTGAACTAATTTGAATTTTTATTATGTCCTACATTTAGACTGTTACATTATATAATATCTAGGGCATACTCTAGTCCAGGAATAATTTTTTAGGTAACTCTGTGTATTTTACATAGTATGTTTAAATGTAATTGTAAATTAGGTTGCATTGGTAACACGTAAAGATAAGCCAACTTTTTACTTAAAATACTAGCATACACCATCTGACCATGTTAGTTGTGTCGAGGTTCTAGATTAAGATATGTAATGTTTAGTTAGCAATGTCACAAATCACAACGTGCAGTGCAGTCCTGAACTTCTGCTAGGCCCTACCTATTCGAGTTGTTTACAAGCTGCTAAAATATTTAGTGAATATCTCAAATTAGTGACTTAAACAAATGCCTCTCTAGGCTTATCATTGCTAACGAGGCATAATAATTGATGATACCGCAGAGTGGCAGATTTAAGGGGTGGCGCACAGGGCGCGCCCGGCGCGGCGGCGCCCCCCGTTAAGTTTAAATTTTATTATATTTTTATATGAAGAATACACATTATCGCATAGATATACATGTACATAATAAACATATACATGTAACTTAGTAATCTGCGCCCCCTGTTCAAATTTTTCTGGATCCGTACCTGATACCGCAACCGCACCGGTTGCGGTTACTAGAATACTAGTGCAAAGATGAGTGTACATTTAACATCGATTTCGAAGAATAACCAAATTTAAATACAAAGAATTATTTAGCCTATTTAAATAAAAAGCTATGGGTAAGCAATTTCTAAAAGAAGTATTTATGCAAAAAAAATTTCACCGTTTTACCAAGCAAATTTTTTTTTCAGTAATCTGATCGCTTAAATTATTTTGCTCATGTATTCCCTGCAATGTAAGTAGCCTGGGGGGGGGGCATCACAAACCCGAAAAATCACAACTCCGAAAAGCGCTTTCCATCATAAACCCGAAACATCATAACTCCGAAATTGGTAGCAACGCACATCATAAAACCGAAAAATCACAAACCCGAAATATCATTCTCCGAAAACAAAAATAGCATTGCCCATCATAAACCCGAAATATCATGCACAAACCCGAAATATCATAACTCCGAAAGTTTTAGCAATGTCCAACACTATTTCGGTTTTCGGAGTTATGATATTTCGGGTTTATGATGGGCGTTGCTAACACTTTCGGAGTTATCATATTTCGGGTTTGTGCAGTGATATTTTCGGGTTTGTGATATCTCGGGTTTATGATATTTCGGGTTTATGATGGAAAGTGATTTCGGAGTTGTGATTTTTCGAGTTTATGATGGCGACCCAGTAGCCTATCCACAATTCCGTCTGCCAAACACGATAGAGAGAAATTGTTGGAGCAGCAAAAATGCTAACATATAATACTATGTAAATAAAAAATCCGAGAAATTTTCCCCATGAAAAAGTTTCAAAATACCCGCATCATTTTTGTGTAACATGTAATATATATTTCCACATGTATAGCTACACCTGATATAGCAGTGCACACTTACATGTATAGTCAACACGTGTCGTGTTCTTTATAGTCTTGGTCTGGATGCAAATTCCTGATGTTTGCTTGGTGGAAAAACAAGGTGCATACATTTAACATGCATTTGCACCTATATGTATAGGATTGGTTTTGAAAATTTGCCAGGTGAAAATCATAACGTTTCTTGCACATAATTATTAAAGCAAAAGGACTTATTTAAGCTAACGTTGTCTGTATATCCGCAAAACATTCGAAGTACTGCAGTATTTTAATGGATTAACGAATCACGAATTTACATACACAAAGTTTGATTTCGACTTAGTATAGTAAGTACATGTATAGTTTGTATCATCGATCTGTAAGTGACTATTTACGATGTATTGCTCCAAGATTAGTACTTCAGTAATGCACACAGTAATACAATAAAAAGTTATACACTGTAGCAAACTCCATCGATCATGCAATTAAGGTTCTCTCACGTCGTAATGCATGTATAATGTATTGTACAAACTGCTTTAGAGTGCACATACATGTATGCATGGCATGTGCAGTTGTGTGATGGACTGTGGAAAACATATCGTTACTTGAGAATTTATTAAAATTCCCAACTCACCGTATGTTGAAGCCGTTTTTTATTTGTGCAGTTATACACGCAGGTTAAAAGGACTTTGATCAATTATCCTTTTTCATTCAAGATCCACAGCCACTACTAGAGAAAAATGGGTCGATGAATTCAACCTAAGACATGCATAAAAGGAAGCAAAAAACTTTCTGGTGCCTACTTGAGCTCTGAGCTCCCCAGTTCAAGCAAATATATTGCTGGCAGTGGTCAGGGTGTACGTTGAGCCCTAGTTCAACTGGGTTGACAGAGACAGACAGACAGACAGACAGACAGACAGACAGACAGACAGACAGACAGACAGACAGACAGACAGACAGACAGACAGACAGACAGACAGACAGACAGACAGACAGACAGACAGACAGACAGACAGACAGACAGACAGACAGACAGACAGACAGACAGACAGACAGACAGACAGACAGACGACAGACAGACAGACGGAGACAGACAGACAGGCAGACAGACAGACAGACAGACAGACAGACAGACAGACAGACAGACAGACAGACACTAAGACAGACAGACAGACAGACAGACAGACAGACAGACAGACAGACAGACAGACAGACAGACAGACCGACAGACAGACAGACAGACAGACAGACAGACAGACAGACAGACAGACAGACCGACAGACAGACAGACAGACAGACAGACAGACAGACTGAGTTGATAGCAAATGACTCGAGTTTCAAACCAAAGGCTTTATCGATTTTGGCAGAGCTGAGGCATATGCAGCACTCATATTGCAAGCAGAAAAAATCAAAGGCAGAGTGAAATGAAGAGTTGGGGGAGTTTCAGCAGGCAACGGGGGGAACAGAAATTTTCTCCTGCTCGCAGCTCTGATGATGCAGTGAAAAAGCGAAAGAAACAGCAGGCTGCTGTCCAGAACTCGCGGGCTGTGCCTGCTGCTTGTGTGCGCCTGAGGGAGCTATAAGAGAGCCAGCTGTCCGTCACTGGCAGATGGCGAGGGCAGCCTGTGGTCTAAAAATAGCACGCACTCGCTGGCCAGGCCAGGGAGTTGAGACTGCAGAACTGGGCGAAACGGTTGCTGTGGGTAGGGGGGGGGGGGGGGTGGGCAAAGTTGGCACACAACTATATTGAGATGGAGAGAGAGAGAGAGAGGGGGTTGTGCCTCAGGGAGGATTGGGAGAGCCATGCAGGCTTAAAACAGACTGCCACCCTGGCACTAAGAGAGTTAAGAGAGTTAAGGCCGAACAGGTTTATTGCAGCTAGATATCAATAGCTGTCACACCTGTTTTATTCTTGTCCCGGAATCCAATTGGTTACAGAGGAAGGAAATCTATTTATAGGTCCCGTCTCCTTTCAACAATGAGGATAAATGCAGCCGTGAGAGTTAAACTGGCGGGCCGCATGCATTAGCCCAGACTCGAAATGTCATCATCGCAAAAGAGCCGACGGAAACGCAGTTTGGGAAGTCTTTCAGCCAACTTCAGTGCCGCGCTGTGCTGCCTACTAATTCTAATTGTTATTCTTGTCCAGATTCTGAACGGCACTGAGGGCGGGATCTACTTTGTCACAGCCGGCCGGAATTGGTTTGGCTACGACAATATCGACAGCGGATTTTCCGACGATCCGATTGTTGAAAGAAAAATCGGCGATATTATCAGGCTGGAGGAGGGACTTTTGCCGATGAGGATTAGAAATCTGAGCAGGTCGGGATGTGGGAACAGAATCCCGCCGCTTCTGCACCAGATTTACTCATCTGATAAGCTGCCAGTGGATTACCGAGCCTCAATTTCGGCCTGTCTGCGACTGAATCCTCAGTTTTCCTACATGCTGTGGACGGACGAAGACGCCAAGCAGTTTATGCGGACTCACTACGCCCAGTTCATTGGTCTGTTCCTTAGTTACAAACAGCCGTTGCAGAGGTCTGACGCTTTGCGCTACTTCATTCTACATCAATTTGGAGGTAACGGCTGCTCAGAATGGCAAACTGAAGCGGTGACCCTTTGGGTACTGAAGCGTGTGACCCTTTCGATACTGAAGCGTGTGACTCTGGATACTGAAGCGTGTGACTCTGGATACTGAAGCGTGTGACCCTTTCGATACTGAAGCGTGTGACCCTTTCGATACTGAAGCGTGTGACTCTGGATACTGAAGCGTGTGACCCTTTCGATACTGAAGCGTGTGACTCTTTGGATACTGAAGCGTGTGACCCTTTGGGTACTGAAGCGTGTGACCCTTTCGATACTGGAGTGTGTGACCCTTTCGATACTGAAGTTTGTGACCCTTTCGATACTGAAGTGTGTGACCCTTTCGATACTGAAGTGTGCATGTGACCCTTTCGATACTGAAGTGTGTGACCCTTCCGATACTGAAGTTTGTGACCCTTTCGATACTGGAGTGTGTGACCCTTTCGATACTGAAGCGTGTGACCCTTTCGATACTGAAGTGTGTGACCCTTTCGATACTGAAGCGTGTGACCCTTTCGATACTGAAGCGTGTGAGACCCTTCCGATACTGAAGTGTGTGACCCTTTCGATACTGAAGCGTGTGACCCTTTCGACACTGAAGTGTGTGACCCTTTCGATACTGAAGTGTGTGAGACCCTTTCGATACTGAAGCGTGTGACCCTTTGGGTACTGAAGTGTGTGACCCTTTCGATACTGAAGCGTGTGACCCTTTGGGTACTGAAGCGTGTGACTCTTTGGATACTGGAGTGTGTGACCCTTTCGACACTGAAGTGTGTGACCCTTTCGATACTGAAGTGTGTGAGACCCTTTCGATACTGAAGCGTGTGACCCTTTGGATACTGAAGCGTGTGACAGTGTGGATCCTGAAACTTTAAAGAACGTAGGCGTGCTTCAGATTTCCCGCTTCAATCAGGTGTTGAATGGCATGGTGTTAAAGCAATTTTGCACAATCATATTTAGAGAATTCTGCGACATCAACTTTTTTTGCAGGAGTGTACCTTGACATGGACGTGCACTGTTTGAGACCAATGGACTCGCTAGTCTCCAAGGAAACCTGCTTCTTCGATCAGGAAAGACCTGAGCAGAGCAGGATATTGCATGGTGTTGACTTTGCAGTGATGAACTCCGCTATTGGGTGCGTTAGACGGCACCCGTTCCTTGAGCAGGTGCTCCGGAACCTGCGAGCTGCCAGACACAGTAAGCTGATGACTAGCTTGTGTAGCTAGTTATACATATAGGTAGATAGATACATAGATAGATAGATAGATAGATAGATAGATAGATAGATAGATAGATAGATAGATAGATAGATAGAGAGATGGATAGATAGATAGATAGATAGATAGATAGATAGATAGATACATGTAGATAGATAGATAGATAGATAGATAGATAGATAGATAGATAGATAGATAGATAGATAGATAGATAGATAGATAGATAGATAGATAGATAGAGAGATAGATAGATAGACAGATCAATCACCAATAAAACACCCCACAGACGAAGACATCATTCGCACCACGGGGCCGCTCTACCTAACAAGCCAGCTAAAGCTATTCCAACGCAATTACCTGATCAGCCAGCGTGGCGGACTCCGCGTACTTCAACCGCACGTGTTCTCACCTCTGCCTGATCGATCAGCGGGCCTCCGAGATATTAGCTGTGAGTGTTGTAATGTGTCATGGAAACTGTGTCACTGGTTAGAGAGGACAGTGTCACACACCTGTTACAGAAGTTTCACCTGTATAAGATAAACACACGCATTAAACTGTCATTTCAGCGCGTCTAACAAAACACCAGTTGACTGCCAGACAGCCGCCATCAACGTCAGCCCAGCTGAAGCTCGATGCCTGCCAACAGCTTGTGGAGGCCAACAGCAGCGCATGGATCACGGACAGAACCTTGGCGATTCACCGGTTCCTACACCTGGGCTATGCCGGGCACAGTGCCAGGCATCGGCACAGATTCCCAGTCGATAGCCTGTTTCCGCTGGTAACAACAGCGACAAAGACGGAGTCGGGCGTAGGAGCCCGGACAGTCGGGCAGTTCAGCAGGCTGACAAAGGCCGAACTGAACGAGCTTGCGAGCGGGTGCTTCTCAGTCTAGAAGCGGATCTAGATAACAGATCGCGCGAGTCTGTTTGAGCACGTAGTTAGCTCCAAAGTATTTGTGCAGATTTTTTACAACACTCTTGATGCTACATAACGAACGTACACGGAACCGTACGAGTACGCGAAGCGTATTATACTCGTAGTATTTTCAGGTCTTCAGTGAGGCAATCAGCCAACCTGTTCATTCCTTTGGCTTGGTGCAGAGACTTGCGATTCTTTCCGTCTGCTTGCCTGTCTGTATGTGTCTGTGTGATTCTGTCTGTCTCAGTGTCTGTCTGTCTGTGTGATTCTGTCTGTCTCAGTGTCTGTCTGTCTGTGTGATTCTGTCTGTCTCAGTGTCTGTCTGTCTGTGTGATTCTGTCTGTCTCAGTGTCTGTCTGTCTGTGTGATTCTGTCTGTCTGTGTGTTTCTGTCTGTCTGTGTGATTCTGTCTGTCTGTCTGTCTGTCTGTGTGTCTGTCTTAGTGTCTGTCTGTCTGTCTGTCTCAGTGTCTGTCTGTCTGTGTGTCAGTCTGTCTGTGTGTCAGTCTGTCTGTGTGTCTGTTTGTCTGTCTGTCTGTCTGTCTTAGTGTCTGTCTGTCTGTCTTAGTGTCTGTCTGTCTGTCTGTCTCAGTGTCTGTCTGTGTGTCTGTCTGTCTCAGTGTCTGTCTGTGTGTCTGTCTGTCTCAGTGTCTGTCTGTGTGTCTGTCTGTCTGTCTGTCTGTCTGTCTGTCTTAGTGTCTGTCTGTCTGTCTGTCTCAGTGTCTGTCTGTGTGTCTGTCTGTCTGTCTGTCTGTCTGTCTGTCTTAGTGTCTGTCTGTCTGTCTGTCTCAGTGTCTGTCTGTGTGTCTGTCTGTCTCAGTGTCTGTCTGTGTGTCTGTCTGTCTCAGTGTCTGTCTGTGTGTTTCTGTCTTTCTGTCGCTTGAAGTTTGGAGCTTGTGAAAGCTATCCGTCTTAGCGATGGCCTTGTCCATGCATGTTACTGCTATGCTCAAAAGATGTGCGGGAGTAAATGTAAAGCTGCTCAAAATTTTTAGCATAACGGCAAAAATAGATTTTTAGATGATAAATGCACGAGTGAACTGCAATCGCCACATTAGAGTCATAACCTGTCCTTAGTAAATTTGTTTATACTAACCGTAAATTTACTATTATGAAAAGCTAATAATAAGCTACTTAATACAGTGAGTAGTATAAACACAGTATTCTGAAAAATACAAATAAATACGTTTTACCCATAACATTAAAAAATAATAAAGTCTGAAAGAAATTAGATTTTTTTTCATTCAAAGAGTATTCCATGAGAGAAATATTTGTCAAATAAATCTGTATTTTTATTAATGCATATATGCATAGTTGAAATTAAAACGTGCACATAAGTTAAGCTGTAAGCACTAAAATGTAGTTCAATACAGGTATCTGACATTGAATTACAGGTGTAACCTCGTTGATTAGCAAGATAGATAGATGATTAGTCACCGTCACCTCGATCGGAAAAAAGTCATAATCTAAGCTTTTTTATAATTAAATAAACGATTACAGATAATAAATAGAAAGTATAATGCATAATTCAATATTCGAAACACTGATTCTGCAAGTCTGAATGAGTCTGCAAGTCGCGCCCAGTCAAAGCTACGGGACTACGGGATCTAGAACTGGGACTATGGGATCTAGAACTGGGACTATGTGATCTAGAACTGGGACTATGGGATGTAGAACTGGGACTATGGGATCTAGAACTGGGACTATGGGATCTAGAACTGGGACTATGTGATCTAGAACTGGGACTATGGGATCTAGAACTGGGACTATGTGATCTAGAACTGGGACTATGTGATCTAGAACTGGGACTATGTGATCTAGAACTGGGACTATGTGATCTAGAACTGGGACTATGGGATCTAGAATTGGGACTATGTGATCTAGAACTGGGACTATGGGATGTAGAACTGGGACTATGGGATCTAGAACTGGGACTATGGGATCTAGAATTGGGACTATGTGATCTAGAACTGGGACTATGTGATCTAGAACTGGGACTATGTGATCTAGAACTGGGACTATGGGATCTAGAATTGGGACTATGGGATCTAGAACTGGGACTATGTGATCTAGAACTGGGACTATGGGATCTAGAATTGGGACTATGTGATCTAGAACTGGGACTATGGGATCTAGAACTGGGACTATGTGATCTAGAATTGGGACTATGGGATCTAGAACTGGGACTATGTGATCTAGAACTGGGACTATGGGATAGTTCTAGAACTGGGACTATGGGATCTAGAACTGGGACTATGTGATCTAGAACTGGGACTATGTGATCTAGAACTGGGACTATGGGATCTAGAACTGGGACTATGGGATAGTTCTAGAAGTGGGACTATGGGATCTAGAACTGGGACTATGGGATCTAGAACTGGGACTATGGGATCTAGAACTGGGACTATGGGATCTAGAACTGGGACTATGGGATCTAGAACTGGGACTATGGGGTAGTTCTAGAAGTGGGACTATGGGATCTAGAACTGGGACTATGGGATCTAGAACCGGGACTAAGTGATTTAGAACTGGGACTATGGGATCTAAAATCGTGATCATGGGCCTACGAATTAACAATATTAGGGTTGAGATTAAAAGAAAAAATCTCGACAACGATTTTTAAAGGATTTACCAAAAAGCACAGCAATGACACACAACAATGATTGAATAAATAAGAATTATCAGCCGTAGCTCAGCTATCCTGGTCATCCTTGTGCACAACAACACCGCGGGCAATGAGGTCGGGTATCTCCACCGCTAGCCAAGGCCCCAGGCCGAGTGCCATGGCCTGGGCGATGCCAAATTTTGGTACATTTCTGGCCCACAGCGGTTTGAAATGATCGGTGAGACAGATGCGACCGCCGCGATACATTTTAGCGGTTTTGCCGTCCAACTCGGGGATCGCGATCTCCGGAGCGGTTGTGGGATAAGTCACTGGGATGTCGAACTCTACGTTGAACTCGTATCTGCCGGGGGTTTGTACTCGAAATTTCATTACAATAGTTGAGTGCGAGATGGGGAGTAGGGATATGGTAGGCTGCAGCAATATTTGGTGTTCATGTAGACTAATCTATTAATTAGATTAGAAAACTAATCATTAGGGAGGGGCGTGAGGCGGAAATTCACAACCCAATCACCTAGACTCCTAGAGAGGGTAGATATTCACAACCCAATCACCTAGACTCCTAGAGGGGGTGGAAATTCACAACCCAATCACCTAGACTCCTAGAGGGGGTGAAAATTCACAACCCAATCACCTAGACTCCTAGAGGGGTTGAAAATTCACAACCCAATCACCTAGACTCCTAGAGGGGGTGGAAATTCACAACCCAATCACCTAGACTCCTAGAGAGGGTAGATATTCACAACCCAATCACCTAGACTCCTAGAGGGGGTGGAAATTCACAACCCAATCACCTAGACTCCTAGAGGGGGTGAAAATTCACAACCCAATCACCTAGACTCCTAAAGGGGTGAAAATTCACAACCCAATCACCTAGACTCCTAGAGGGGGTGAAAATTCACAACCCAATCACCTAGACTCCTAGAGGGGGCGGAAATTCACAACCCAATCATCTAGGGGGCGGAAATTCACAACCCAATCATCTAGGGGGCGGAAATTCACAACTCAAACCAACAAACGTTGGTTAAAGCTGAAAGCAGGGAAAGCCAGTAAGCAATTCCCACCTTTTAAGCTGGTCATAGTACCAACACTTGCCAAACCAGCGAGTGCCTTCCTGATTTGACTCCAATCGGAACCAGTCATTGTCTGCCTGTTTATTAGTCTGCACATACTGGATGAGGGCCTGGTATTCCTCCTTGAGCCGCTGGACCCAGAGATCTGCATCTCTTGGACCAGCTTTGGTCTTTAACAGCGGAATTGCTGCCAAAGTCTTCTTTGTTGCTTCATCAACCATTTTATGTTGGATAAGAATCTGTGCTGCAGTTATGAATTTTTAGGTGTTCTTAGGTGTTTTATGTGCACATATTAAAAATGAGTTTAAATTTCTGCATCTGAAAATTTTATATCAGGACTAAAAATAGCATTCAAAGCTGATATATTTTATCCTTTTTCATATTTTAGTAAGTCAATAACAATATTTTGTCTATTAGGCAATAATTACCCAAATGGTTTATTATATTTTGTCATTAAGAGCTGGATTCTTGTTTAATTGTGCCACTTTTATAGCTTTCTTTTGTCCCTCTTGCCTGTCTTCCTTATTGTTTCTTTGCTTTCTTGTCTTTTTCCTGTTTGGTTGTTGATTATTTTACTTTCCTTTGGACTGCCACAATTTATATTAGCTACATTGGCTAGGTTGGCTAGCTGTTACATATATAGAAAAGGTGGATCTTAGGGATAAAGACCCAAAGGGGGGCATGCCTATATCTTTGCATGAAAATGTTGATTCCCTACTTAAAACTTTAGTCTCTACTAAAAAGGTATAGCTGCTCTTTTTTACCTTTTTGTACCATCATTGGCTTCAAGGTCTAAGGACAAGGTGGTACAAAAGCATAATAGTTAGCTCTATATAGTTTACAAAAAAAATTACTTAGTTTATATATATGCATATCTAGCTAAGCCTAATATTATTTATTTGTTTGCTTTACTAGCAATCTAGTCTTGGCAGCTTAATAATTATCCTATAAGCTTTGACATCATAGCAATTCGCCAATGATTTTTTATGTTTGATATAGTGCTACTTTCATTTTTGAAATAATGTTCTAATATAATGTTTTATTTATGCTTTTTCTTTCTGAGTTTTTTAGGCCCTATACAACAAAACTTATAATAAAAATACATAGGCTATTTAAAATTCAAACCCAAGTTGCAATAATAGCAGTTTAGTCTATTCAAATCTAGGCTAAGGCCTAATGTTTATCAAATCCAACTAATACCTATGCTATGCTAGACCTATTATTCTAGCATAAGCAAAATGGATTCTAGCTAGATAGGCATTGTAACCCAAATTCTTGCTCTACTACTACTTTCTTGGACAAAGACAAAAAGCATTGACATGTCCCTTGGCCCATAGCTTTATTGGGAAGGGGGCATATTTTCCTTATCTGTCTAATGATGCCCTTATATATGTAGGCCTAGGCCTATACATAAAAGCAAATAATTATATATATAACTATAATTTATAAAAGTATAAGTATAATTAAAGTATAACTATAAAAAATATTACTATATAATTATAAAATATAACTAGGCTAGGCCTATAATTTAAATATAAAATAATGATAGGCCCTAAATATTATAAATATAACATTGAACCTTTAAAAAATGCTCAGTGCATTTAAATATAATTAATAATGCTAGGCCCAATAATGTATTTTATGCCCTAATTATTTTCAAAGTTATAAATATGCAAACAATATAAAATTGATGGGGCCTAGAATCAACCATATAGGATTCAAGGATTCAGGCATTCCTTAACAGAAAAATTGATAGAATAGTTGACAGAAAAGGTTATAAAAAGTTCATGGCCAAAGTAATATTTGTACTAAAAAGCCTATAAGGCCTAGTGATATAGGGCCTAGGCCTAATCATCATTGGCATCATAATTCATTTAATTAAATTAGACAGTTTTTTCTTACAATATAGGCCCTATTCAGATTCAACATTGCCATTTTAGTATAATTTTAATAAATCATAGGGCCTAAGTGCAATATATATGGATACAATACAAATGGATAGCCTAGCCTAAATGTATAACATTTTTGTTTACTAGGCTTAAGAGTAGGCCTAAGACTCAAATAGGCCTAGGCTTGTTTATACTATAGTAGGCCCTAAACTGAATAAAGACAGGTTTGCTTTGCATAGGCCTAGTTGAGAATATTACTTCACTTTTCTAATATTTAAATCAAAGAACTATCGGGTGAAATATCATGCTTAGCTATAAAATAATTAAACGTGCGCTTCTTTATTAAAATTGCCGGCGTTAGGTCTAGCGCCTAGCTAATTCTTTCAAAATAGAGACTACAGCGAGACTCTAGAGCCTAGAGGATCTTTTTAAATGCCTGTCAGAATAATATCTGCCGAGAAATACAAACATACTAAACTTCCAGTACTAACTAAGTAGAAGCCCTACCTACCTAACGAAGCAACTAGCATTTTCGATTTTCAAATATTGACTAAATTATATAACACGTGTAAGCAAGACGAGAGTGTCGATGGCCAGTACAGGTTCAACACAAGTCAACGTTACTAAAACTTAAAAAAATAAATTAAGCAATACATAAGCTTTAACTACTAACTTCATACTTTAAAAATAGAATAATCTTAAATTTTATAAGGTAAAGAAGCGATTTTTTCAATTAAAATATCACACTTTGTTTATATTTGCAAATGTTTGAGCAATGTTTTTCAACGTGGCATGTTTATAGTTTTAACAGTTTTAACGCAATGATCGCAATCCATTTCAGCCTTTTTTGTTTGTTGCCTGATGCATGGCATAGCATAGTTGTCACTTGTGACGTCTTCGTATTAGTGCCTGCTTTCTATGCCTCTGCAGTTCGTTTCTTGTTCAAACTGTTCTCCTCTTCGGTTAATGTATTTTCAGGAATTGTACTTACTCACTTGTCACTTAGCGATTGCTGGCCTCTGCACCGCAGTCTGCACTCTGCAGTGTATGCTAAGGCTAGTAAACTTATCTTAGCTCGTACTTATGAGTCTAGGCTATGTTCGTTGTGCGTGTGTAAATAAATTAGTTAGAATTTGTGAAACATTTGGACCATTTATCTTTAACATCTTTTTACATCGTATTAATACTGTTATGTAATGATACTGTACTTTACTTTCAATTTATCCATTTCCAAAAAAATAAAATTAGAAGTCCAGCAAAAATTTATTAGATTATTTCATACATTAGGCAGGCATTTATTTTTGCATCTGAATTAATTTGGAAATTTGATTCTTTTTATCCTAAAATATTTCTATTTTTAGAGCAATATTGATAAGTCATAGTCATAGCAAACTTAAGCTTACAAGAAAAGTTTTTTAAGTTTAGTAAGTAAATAAGTTAAGCAAATTAATAAGTATATAGGTTTTTTAGAGTTCGATCAGAAACATTTTTTTGTATCTATATCTATCCATAAGTTATATCTTGAGAAAAATTTCTATAGCCATCCATATCTATATCCATAGCTAGTATATAAATCACAGCATGCATGTGGCATCAAAAATCTTTTGCTAAGTCCCAAATCTATTCAGGGACTTGAAAGCTCCCCTTTGAAGGTGAAAAGATTTATCTTTACCCCATATTGTCCAACTATAAATACAATATGGATATAGTATTAAAAATCTATATTGATGGTTAAGTCTTGATTTCCAGGGACTTTCCAGGAACTGGCAACATTCATTTATTTCTATTGCCCTAACCCTATCAAGTCAATAGCTCCAATTGTCTTTCAATTCTCAATTGAGTGGTGTTACTAGATATCGGAAGTATATATTCCCATAACTATATCCATATCCATGTGCTTTGGCAAAAAACTCCATATTTGTAACTTCCCATAGCCATATCTATAGCTATATTGGAACTCTGGTTTTTTTTACAATGCTTATATATACAATTTATTTTTTCATGTGAAGGCTTAAGTTAAGTAGATATGATCTAACTATAATAACTTAATTACAAAGCATTTTTTATTTATGCTTCACCCACAAAATATCATGAACTCATTCCGCACTGACACAAATGGTGCCTCATCTACTCATGTTGGCCCATCATCGAATCTGGACTTTCTCGATTTGACATCGTCCTTGGCTGCTGGTCCAGACGTGTCTCAGCTATTAACATCGACAGCAACAGGCTCGAGTGCCTCAGCCTTTGCTAACAGCCATAGCGAAGACCCAAGCGCCACGCTGAACTTCCTCACAGCAACCACTTCCAATGCTGAATTCAACCCAGCTGTTTGCGGACCCGACTTCATGCCACTGCTGCCGCCTCAGCAGCATCAGCAGCAGCAGAGCGCTAACATCGACTGGATGCAAACAGCTGATCAACTGCTGGCTCAGCTGACCTGCCTTCCTCCGCCATCCTCGGCTTGGCCAGAAGAGTTTCCAGGCATTCAGCAGCAGCAGTTTGCAGTGCCGCCGCCTCGCGGACAGCAGCACCAGCAGAAGCGGCCCATCACTGGCGGCGGTGGACGTTCTGGGCCGTCAAACTTCAATGGCAATTCGCAGCAGCAGCAGCAGCAGGGAGGTCAGGGCCGCGGGCACAAAGGATGGAGCAATGGAGGAGGACCATCGGGGTTCTCCAGCAATGGCGGCCAGTTGTCTCCATCAACAGCTTGGTCTGTGACAAATAAATGGCAGCAGAGACACGGTAACTCCTCGTCGTCATGGCAACAACAACAGCAACAATTTCACAGCAACTTAGACTGGACAGGGAATCCGCTGGACAGCCTGAGGTCTTGTCTTGACAGCGTCGACGCTACAGCCGGCGCGATGGACTCCAATGGTAACGCCGCTCTCGCCGCTGTCCGCTCTGAGGAGCGATTCAGCAGGAAAGTCTTCGTTGGCGGCCTGCCGCCCGACATTGACGAAGGTCAGAGTTTGCCGGGATCGGTGTGACCGTTTCGTTCACTTTGCTGGTTGACGAGATCTTAAGATAGTGAAGCTTTGGGTTGGTGAATCTTCTACAGATCTGTGAATCTTCGGGTTAGTGAGATTGGTGATTTTTTGTGGGCTGTAGCCTAGTGGTCAGAGCGTCGGACTCACGACTGGAAGGTCGTGGGTTCGATTCTTGAACCACTCAGAACAATTTGTGTTCTTGAGGAAGACACCTAACTCTGCATTGCTTCAGTTCACCCAGCTGTAAAATGGGTGCCAGCATTAGCTGGGGTAATTGAGGCTGTGTGTGGCGACCCCCCAGTCCTTGGACTGAACAGCCGTACGCAGCCTTCAGATGCGCCGCGCAATAGCTGCGGCTGAGCTGTCGGTTGCACATCTGTATAGTGGGGCAGGGGGCAGGGGTAATCGATTGTTATATATTATTGTTGTGTTAGTAAATCTTCTATGCGTTTGTGAAACTTCCAGTTGGTGAATCTTTAGGCTTATAAATTCTCCGACTCAAGATTTTCGGTTTGTGAACATTCGGGGTAGTGAATCTTCGGGTTGGTGAATCTTCGTGTTAGTAAATCTTCGGGTTGGTGAATCTTCGTGTTAGTAAATCTTCGGGTTAGTGAATCTTCGGGTTGGTGAATCTCCGGGTTGGTGAATCTTCGGGTTAGTGAATCTTCGGGTTGGTGAATCTCCGGGTTGGTGAATCTTCGGGTCTTATCAGTGTCTCCTATTGGTGAATCTTCGGTTTGGTGAATCTTCGGTTTGGTGAATCTTCGGGTTGGTGAATCTTCGTGTTAGTGAATCTTCGGGTTGGTGAATCTTCGTGTTAGTAAATCTTCGGGTTAGTGAATCTTCGGGTTGGTGAATCTCCGGGTTGGTGAATCTTCGGGTTAGTGAATCTTCGGGTTGGTGAATCTCCGGGTTGGTGAATCTTCGGGTCTTATCAGTGTCTCCTATTGGTGAATCTTCGGTTTGGTGAATCTTCGGTTTGGTGAATCTTCGGGTTGGTGAATCTTCGTGTTAGTGAATCTTCGGGTTGGTGAATCTTCGGGTTAGTGAATCTTCGGTTTGGTGAATCTTCGGGTCTTATCAGTGTCTCCTATTGGAGAATCTTCGGTTTGGTGAATCTTCGGGTCTTATCAGTGTCTCCTATTGGAGAATCTTCGGTTTGGTGAATCTTTGGGTCTTATCAGTGTCTCCTATTGGAGAATCTTCGGTTTGGTGAATCTTCGTGTTAGTAAATCTTCGGGTTAGTGAATCTTCGGGTTGGTGAATCTTCGATTTGGTGAATCTTCGGGTCTTATCAGTGTCTCCTATTGGTGAATCTTCGATTTGGTGAATCTTCGGGTCTTATCAGTGTCTCCTATTGGTGAATCTTCGGGTTGGTGAATCTTCGGGTTGGTGAATCTTCGTGTTAGTGAATCTTCGGTTTGGTGAATCTTCGTGTTAGTGAATCTTCGGTTTGGTGAATCTTCGGGTCTTATCAGTGTCTCCTATTGGTGAATCTTCGGGTTGGTGAATCTTCGGTTTGGTGAATCTTCGTGTTAGTGAATCTTCGGTTTGGTGAATCTTCGTGTTAGTGAATCTTCGGGTTGGTGAATCTCCGGGTTGGTGAATCTTCGGGTTGGTGAATCTTCGGGTTGGTGAATCTTCGGGTTGGTGAATCTTCGGGTTGGTGAATCTTCGTGTTAGTAAATCTTCGGGTTGGTGAATCTTCGTGTTAGTAAATCTTCGGGTTGGTGAATCTTCGTGTTAGTAAATCTTCGGGTTGGTGAATCTTCGTGTTAGTAAATCTTCGGGTTGGTGAATCTTCGTGTTAGTGAATCTTCGGGTTGGTGAATCTTCGTGTTAGTAAATCTTCGGGTTGGTGAATCTTCGTGTTAGTAAATCTTCGGGTTGGTGAATCTTCGTGTTAGTAAATCTTCGGGTTGGTGAATCTTCGTGTTAGTGAATCTTCGGGTTGGTGAATCTTCGTGTTAGTAAATCTTCGGGTTGGTGAATCTTCGTGTTAGTGAATCTTCGGGTTGGTGAATCTTCGTGTTAGTAAATCTTCGGGTTGGTGAATCTTCGTGTTAGTGAATCTTCGGGTTGGTGAATCTTCGTGTTAGTAAATCTTCGGGTTGGTGAATCTTCGTGTTAGTGAATCTTCGGGTTGGTGAATCTTCGTGTTAGTAAATCTTCGGGTTGGTGAATCTTCGTGTTAGTGAATCTTCGGGTTGGTGAATCTTCGTGTTAGTAAATCTTCGGGTTGGTGAATCTTCGTGTTAGTGAATCTTCGGGTTGGTGAATCTTCGTGTTAGTAAATCTTCGGGTTGGTGAATCTTCGTGTTAGTGAATCTTTGGGTTGGTGAATCTTCGTGTTAGTGAATCTTCGGGTTGGTGAATCTTCGGGTTAGTGAATCTTCGGGTTGGTGAATCTCCGGGTTGGTGAATCTTCGGGTTAGTGAATCTTCGGGTTGGTGAATCTTCGGGTCTTATCAGTGTCTCCTATTGGTGAATCTTCGGTTTGGTGAATCTTCGGTTTGGTGAATCTTCGGGTTGGTGAATCTTCGTGTTAGTGAATCTTCGGGTTAATGAATCTTCGGGTTAGTGAATCTTCGGTTTGGTGAATCTTCGTGTTAGTGAATCTTTGGGTTGGTGAATCTTCGTGTTAGTAAATCTTCGGGTTGGTGAATCTTCGTGTTAGTGAATCTTTGGGTTGGTGAATCTTCGTGTTAGTAAATCTTCGGGTTGGTGAATCTTCGTGTTAGTGAATCTTTGGGTTGGTGAATCTTCGTGTTAGTAAATCTTCGGGTTGGTGAATCTTCGGGTTAGTGAATCTTCGGGTTGGTGAATCTCCGGGTTGGTGAATCTTCGGGTTAGTGAATCTTCGGGTTGGTGAATCTTCGGGTCTTATCAGTGTCTCCTATTGGTGAATCTTCGGTTTGGTGAATCTTCGGTTTGGTGAATCTTCGGGTTGGTGAATCTTCGTGTTAGTGAATCTTCGGGTTAATGAATCTTCGGGTTAGTGAATCTTCGGTTTGGTGAATCTTCGGGTCTTATCAGTGTCTCCTTTTGGATAATCTTCGGTTTGGTGAATCTTCGGGTCTTATCAGTGTCTCCTATTGGAGAATCTTCGGTTTGGTGAATCTTCGTGTTAGTAAATCTTCGGGTTGGTGAATCTCTGGGTTAGTGAATCTTCGGGTTAGTGAATCTTCGGGTTAGTGAATCTTCGGTTTGGTGAATCTTATCAGTGTCTCCTTTTGGATAATCTTCGGTTTGGTGAATCTTCGGGTCTTATCAGTGTCTCCTATTGGTGAATCTTCGGGTTGGTGAATCTTCGGGTCTTATCAGTGTCTCCTATTGGTGAATCTTCGGGTTGGTGAATCTTCGGGTCTTATCAGTGTCTCCTATTGGTGAATCTTCGGGTTGGTGAATCTTCGGGTTGGTGAATCTTTGGATTAGTGAATCCTATTTACAAGTTAGTGAATGCTTAGTGTTCGGTGATCATTCTTACGATATTTTAGTAAATATATTTTTTTGTTGTTTTTTTCCGGTTCGTGAACTTTCCTAGTCAGAAACTTCATGACTGAATGACCCCCTCTCTTCAGACGAGATCGGCAATGCCTTTCGCCGGTTCGGGCCCCTCACAATTGACTGGCCGCACAAGCAGGACAGCAAGACCTACTTTCCGCCGAAAGGTGAATCCCTAATTAATTATTAATTAGCTTTACAGTACACTGTGCGCACTTATTAAGTGCTTCTTTACAAAATGTTGCTATTAAACAAAAAACAAATATTTAGTCAAGCTCCACGTGCCAGATGGGATCATCTTCGCTGCCTCCGCTGCTGGGACAAAAATATTCTGAAGGGAGTTTTGAAGTCTTCCTGGTTGCGAGGATCCACACCCCCCCCCTAGTGGGCAAGGGATGAAGAAGGATGCTGGGAGGTTTCGGGGAAACGATCGTGAGGAAAGGACTTAAGGGAATGTGGAATTTTTCTAATCTTTTATGTGGAAGAAAAATGGGCTCCGTGTGCAGTGCGCGGGCTCTCCGTTTCCCCCTCTCCCTGTGCCGGATGCGGTTTTGCGGAGAGTCTGGCTCCGGGGCCGCAGCGACCAGGGAGTTGCTGTTAGCTGTTGGGTGCTGCTGCACTTTTCCTTCGGGCAGCCCGGGAATGGGGGCGGGGAGGACGGCTGAGGGCACGGGAGGTTAAGCCGCTGGCAGCGAGCGCTACTGAGTGTCTGCAAAGCGGGACTCTGTTTGGATATTCTGCTTCTCCTTGTCTGTCTGCCTGCCTGTCTGTCTGTCTGTCTGTCTGTCTGTCTGTCTGTCTGTCTGTCTGTCTGTCTGTCTGTCTGTCTGTCTGTCTGTCTGTCTGTCTGTCTGTCTGTCTGTCTGTCTGTCTGTCTGTCTGTCTGTCTGTCTGTCTGTCTGTCTGTCTGTCTGTCTGTCTGTCTGCCTGCCTGTCTGTCTGTCTGTCTGTCTGTCTGTCTGTCTGTCTGTCTGTCTGTCTGTCTGTCTGTCTGTCTGCCTGCCTGTCTGTCTGTCTGTCTGTCTGTCTGTCTGTCTGTCTGTCTGTCTGTCTGTCTGTGTCTGTCTGTCTGTTCTGCAAAGTTTGCAGTCAATCTATCTCACGAGTCACGACATCCGTTCCTTAGCCTATATAAAGCAGCTCTATTTACTCAAACAAGCCGCCCCAATTCCCTCCTCTCCAACCGTCTCACTTTTCGCCTAAAACTCGCCGTCGCCCCCGCCCTCCCAGGCTACTGCTTCATCCTGTTCCAAGACGAGTCGAGCGTGCAGAGTCTGATGGAGGCCTGCATCAGTGACGGGGAGCGGCACTACTGGTGCGTGTCCTCGCCCACCATGAAGGATAAGCCGGTAAGCTGAAGTGCGCGCGATGACGCCCGCATGATGCTGGGGTCTGCTTTAAGTATGAGCGGTACTTTTGCGCGATGTCGTTTCGCTGCTTATTTACTTGGGGAACTGACCTAGTTAAATAGACAGAACCTGGAAATTACTAGCGGTTCTAGAGGATAGAATGAGAGAAAAATACATCAGAGAGAAGATAAAAGATACGAGAGAAGAGATCTTACTGAGAAGATGTGGGCAGAAGAGAGATCTCATAGAGAATATTGGGCGGAAGAGAGATCTCACAGAGAAGATGGGGAAGAAGAGATCTCATACAGATGGGGAGAAGAGAGATCTCAGAGAGATGGGGTGCAAAGAGAGATCTCAGAGAGATGGGGTGCGAAGAGAACTCATAGAGATGTGGGAGAAGAGAGATCTCAGAGAGATGGAGTGCGAAGAGATCTCATAGAGATTGGGAGAAGAGAGATCTCATAGAGATGTGGGAGAAGAGAACTCATAGAGATGTGGGAGAAGAGAACTCATAGAGATGTGGGAGAAGAGAACTCATAGAGATGTGGGAGAAGAGAACTCATAGAGATGTGGGAGAAGAGAGATCTCAGAGAATATTGGGCGGAAGAGAGATCTCACAGAGAAGATGGGGAAGAAGAGATCTCATACAGATGGGGAGAAGAGAGATCTTAGAGAGATGGGGTGCGAAGAGATCTCATAGAGATGTGGGAGAAGAGAACTCATAGAGATGTGGGAGAAGAGAACTCAGAGAGATGGGGAAGAAGAGAGATATCCTAATGGATATAGATGAAAATTAAGTTCGAACAAAGATTCATTTAAAGCCCCTTTTCACTTAAACACTAGTGAATGCTTAGCATACATAAAGTTACAAATGGCGCATTATATATATTATCACTGTGGGCAATGTCCCTGCATGCTCTGTGTAGTCTGCTGGCAGTCTGCTTTATTATCAACATTGCTCGATTCACCGCAGTCCTCTTTGAGTTGAAGTTAGGCTTCGGCCATGGTTAGTCTTTTGTGTGCTTTTTTTCTGGCTTTGTTGACAGAGCAAATTTCCATGAGTGGTGTGTGTGTGTCTGTGTGTCTCTGTGTACTTCTATCCCCATTTGACTGACTGCATGACTAACCTGGATGGACGGACCTAGACCGATGATTGATTGATCATTTTGCCTTAAATATTTGGTTAGGATTTACAGTTTTGTAACTGGCTTCTTGCGTTACCTTGGATATAGTTTATAAGCGTTTAGGTCATCTGAGGTCATAAGGTCAGGTATAGGACCGTCTTATAGTTGAGGTTCGAAATACATATAGACATTCCGTGGGGACTGTTTGCTAAACGAAGGTCATTTAACGTCAAGAAGCTTGTATAGTAAAATAAAAATAATTAGCCATTCTTTTTCGAATTTAAACACTCTTAAGACTCTTGCAGTCTCGACATCCGCTTAATTAGCACCTCACTAATCCCACTGCTCCTGATCCTCTGTTGCCTCCCGGCTTTTTAGGCGACAATTTTTTGGCGTCGACACTTTTCTTTTATCAGCTGCTCTTGCAGTGTGGCAGAGCCGCAGATCATCTTGTCGCTTCCTCTCTCTCTCTTTGTCTGGCTTTCTTTAGGCTTCTGCGGCTTGATGTGTCTCTGCTCTTCTAGTCTAGTTCTCCCACTTCTTCAAATATCCGCTCTTTGATCTTCCGAGTGTCTGGCAACAGGTTATTTTCAAGATGGATGATATTATTATGGCGCTGAAATCCCGAGACTAGCCTATGGTTTCAGGGTCGTCGAGTCTTACGAAATAGAATCACGTGATGACTAGAAGCGAAATATAGGAATCACGTGATTGAATTTGATAAACAAGTTGATTTTCTATAAGTAAACTTCCCTAATAAAAACCGTAAAATTTCATTGCCACGTGACTAAAATTGAGCAAACTAAATCAGTCACTTGACTGAAATCAAGCAAAAAACCAAAGTCACGTGACTCACATTGAGCAAATAAACCTAAGTCACGTGACTGAAAAGTGGGCAAACAAAATCAAATTCGCGTGTTTAAGTTGATCTAGCAAAATCAAAATCACGTGACAGAAATTGAACAAATAGAATCAGAGTCACGTGATTGAAATTTAGCAAACTAAATCCTAGTCACGTGACTAAAATTGAGCAAACAAAATCAAAGTCACGTGATAAAATTAGATCTAGGAAAATCAAAATCACGTGACTGAGCAAACAAAACCAGAGTCATGTGACTAAATTAGAACAAACAAAAATCAAAGTCACGTGTCTAAACTTTTAATAACTAAATCAAATCACGTGACTAAAATTGAGCAAGCGAACTCGATGCCACGTTATGCCACGAAAGCAAGCAAACTAAAGCTGAGTCACGTGACTAAAATTGAGCAAACTAAATCCTAAGTCGCGTGGCTTCCATCGATAAATGAATGAATATTACAATCCCGTCACTCCTCAAGGTGCAAATCCGTCCTTGGCGACTAAGCGAATCAGACTTCGTATTGGACGCCAGCCAGCCGTTGGATCCGCGCAAAACAATATTCGTTGGCGGCGTGCCAAGACCGTTGCGCGCCTGCGAGCTGGCCAACATCATGAACAGCCTCTACGGCGGGGTCTGCTACGCCGGCATCGACACCGACCCGGAGCTCAAGTACCCCAAAGGCGCCGGTCGGGTAGCCTTCAGCAGCCAGCAGAGCTACATCGCCGCAATCAGCGCCAGGTTTGTACAGCTTCGACATGGCGCCGACATTGACAAACGAGTGGAAGTGAAGCCCTACGTGTTGGACGATCAAATGTGCGACGAGTGCGGCGGCGCCATGAGCGGCGGCAAATTTGCGCCATTTTTCTGCGCCAATGTGACCTGCCTGCAGTACTACTGCGACCACTGCTGGGGTGTCATCCACGATCCGGCCTCGGGGCGGCAGTTCCACAAGCCGCTGGTTAAAGAAGGGGCATAGGCCCCGTACTGTGCCGTTCAGGTGGTGATGTACATAATTGGTGGCGGCTCCTTTTTATGTGTGCGCGTGTTTTTAGTTATCTACAGGGGTTTGTGCGGTGTAGGTAGGTTCATCTGCTGTATTATTTATCATTAATATATTATCGCTTCATGTGTTTGATGTTTGCCGACGACATTCCAGAGTTGCGTTGCGAGTTTAAGAATTAGCGCGCGATTGAAGATTAAAAAAACAAGAGTCACGTGAGTCACAACATTTTTTTAATAAAATAAATCGAAAAGAAGAGTTTTAATAGCAGGACCGATTAGTTACTAGTAGACAGCACCAAATATTAACTAGAAGTATTGGATTCAAGCAGACAAGTAGTTAAAATGACTAAAGGTAATAAATAGTTAGCGAAAGTTAAATCTGTGCGAATATTTGCACGTGTTAATGTGATACTTTGATTTAGTCCTGATATATTAACTGTTATACCATAATTTTAAACGTTTTGATACGTCTAAACGTGAAATACTTGAAAACGTCGAAACGTTTGAAGCAGTATAAGCTACTCGAACGCAGTTTACGTATAGTTAAAGTTTGATGTGGCTCAAACTCAAAGCTAGTCTATTTTTGAACATTGAACACATCAAAAAGTTTGATCACGTGGCTTATTAAAGACTTTTATCGCAATCACGCAGTCGATAATGTCACTTTTAAATTATTCGGCTTTGCTTGGGTTTCTATTGTGTAAAAAAGCAATATTCTTATTTGAAACGATTAAAGATGACGTTTTTACTATTTAAATTTTAGTTAGTTAAACATTTTTTCTACGTAGCTACCATTTCAAGAGGCTGATTCACAGATTTTCAGTGGCAAAAGCATGCAATCATTCTTGCATGCTAGCATAGTAACCATAGATTTTTTTAAGTTTAAGAGATTATTTATTCTGCACACGGACATGTAATATTTTTTACTATTCATGGCCTTTTTAAGCGTCTTAACTTTAACTCGATCTTAAGTCTGTTGTTTATGACCAAAAAGCGATATAAATGTTACCGAAGCTTTCCAAAATGTTTATTAGTGTGATCAGACTCAGAATGAATGAGCTTTTGAAAAAAATTAAGGATATTTATGATATTGTTCGTTTTCTTTAATCAGATGTTTCAAAGCAAAACGCATTTTGTTGTTTTGTGATTTTTGTTTAAACGCGCCTAAATTATTTCTTAATTCACGTGCCTAAGCGCACATATTAAAAAGCAATTTGGTAATTTTTTAATTGTTTTACTAATTCGGATTATCGATCCAACATCTTAGTAAAAATATCATGACAGCTCATGTATTGCATTTTAAATCTCTGGAGGAAATGGCGCTTACGTACCGGAAAGATTATATTTAAATCAATTTTCTTTATGGTCTGTCAATATTACTGCATACACAATTTCAGTAGCGTGTTAAGCGAATTTCCCGTTTTTATATTTCTTTCACGCACATTATACTTTGGTGTGGACTTTTCACTTTCACTATCAATTTGTAATATGTTTACTTTGAAATAGCTACTTTTGCTTATTTTGTGGGTTGTTTTTCTGACTCTTTCTATCTATTTATATCTGCATGCATTATTTATTGTAAATTGTGTTTTACTACTGCTAGCAACCATATCCTGCGTATTTTAACCAAAATTGGCAAGGTTGACTTTCTCTTTTAGTAGTTTCTGTGATAAATGAAATCTAGTCAAACTGGTATTTCGTGTTGTTACTAAGTCTCCTTACAAATTGTTTATGAATTTTCCCTTTGCTATACAATATATGCATTATTTTTTGTGATGGACCGATATCTTAACCACGATTTTTTTAGACTGAGGTACAACTTCTTTTCATAAAGATGGTGAATTGGTATTGCTGCTTATTTAATTTCTATATCTGTGTTTATGTATTTGACCCTATGGCTATTCTGTAAGCGTCGCTATTATCCATGTTTCCTTGAACTATCTTTTTGTATTATATACACAAATTATTCACAAAATATGTTGTTTTCTAGAAATATATATTAAAAATATGCATAAAAATATGAGCAATTTTTGCTGCTGGTTTTATATTTGGTGTCGGATTTCGCTAACATATATATCCTGCAATAAAGCTTTTCTTTTGTGCTCATTTTTTGTTTTGATTATAAAACTCTTACTAAAGCTGCAAGTTTTCTATTGTCTTTTTGTTTTTGTGCGACGTTTTGCTTTTTAAAAAAAAGTTTTGTAAATTTTGTTTACGGATTTTTAAAACTGCGAATATGATGGTTTGGTTTGGTTTCTTCCGTTATTCAATCACATTTTTTTGCGCGCCTAGTCCAGCTGACTGGATTTGTTTTATCCGCTCCGATTTAAAAAAAGTCTCTTTTGGTATTGTCAAATATGAATTTTTAATCAGTGCATCATCTGTGTCTCGATCTCGTCTGGCTTTTGATATCCTTTTGTTTTTATACGATTTTACTTGCAATAGCTTAACTCTGCGTATTTGATCCTTTTTGTTAATTTTGTTTTTTTTGTTCCAGGAATAGCGGGCGATTCTTTTTTCAGCTATCAGTTTAACAATAATCACGTCTCCTTTGAGCACTATTTTATACACTGTTTATTGTAGTTTTATTCGTTTCGTGTTTGCCAATCAGCATATTTATATATACGAACCCTATTATGCTATAATCTTCTAATGGTTTTGGAATTTTATGCTTTTTTATACTACTCTGATTGGTACATTTTACACACAGTCTTTTCTTAAAGCTTGAAAATATTCTTGACTCCTAATTAGGCGACTCTTTTTATCACTAAACTGTCTTCATTAATCTTGCAGTAATAGACGCCATGCTATAGAGGCAGAATATATCGATAGTTTTTCAGGAAAAAAGAAACTATGGAACCTCTATAAAACAATTGTAATCGCTTGTGAGTTAAAATATTACGAACATGCCTAAGAATTGCACTTGTTTAGCGCAAGGTGCTAGCAAGAATGTTAGGCCACCGTTATTTACATGCACGTGTGATCGTGTAAAACAATTTTGCGCTAATGTCACGAACTTTAAACAAAAACTAAATACCTAGTATTTATTTAATTATGCTTAAATTATTACTTTTTACTATTAATATACAATTACTGTACTTTATATATAGTATTATACAGCTATACTCTTCTTTAATTTTTGTATAACGAGCGTAATTATAATATATGGTTTCGTGTAATAGCGCAAACAATAGTTTACATGGTCCTGGGTAAATAACTACTGTTAATATTAATTTGTAAGAGAAAAGTAAATTAGTTTTCTTATTCAATCCATATATCTTTGTCTGCAACTGCTGCGTTCAGCTTTTAGTACTGGAGAAAAAAATTCATTTTTTTGTTTTATACTGCAGTTACCAAGATATTCAAGCTATGTTGTTTACTGGAATTGAAGTTCTTTGTCTATGGTTCTATCCTTTATAACTGTGTTTCTTCTTTTCATTTTTCGCACCAAAATCAATATGATTTATATAAAAGTGAAAGTAAAATGATTTTTAACTATCAGCAAGATCATGCAGTCACGTTATGATGGTTATTCAATTTTTATTGCTATACTAACAACTAATCTTTTTATGCTATTTTTCATTAAATATATATTATTGTTTGTTTGATAAAACCAATATTAAAATGTCTATTGTTTGTTACACAGAAATCCGAAGTTTGTTTTTATCGTATTAGGTTTTTAGACTTTCGGTATTGTCGATTTAATAAAATAATAATAAATCGTATTCGAATTGTTTTTGGCGTCTGCCTGTCGTTTTGGGGCGGTCGTGTTTTGGGGGTGGCGTGTTTTGGGATTGACGTGTTTTGGTTGGTGGCGTGACGTGTTTTTGGGGTGACGTGTTTTGGGGTGGCGTGTTTTGGGGTGGCGTGTTTTGGGGATGGCGTGTTTTGGGGGGCGTGTTTTGGGGTGGCGTGTTTTGGGGTGGCGTGTTTTGGGGTGGCGTGTTTTTCGGTGTGGCGTGCAAGTAATCTTGGGGTGTGACGTTTTTAGTGGTTGTACATGTACGTGTCAATTGGGGGCTTTGTGGGTTGCTGTGGATATACATGTACATGAATTTTACATGTACATGTGTACATGCAGATGTACATTATACATGTATAGCTAGTGGAACTGGTGTTACTATACCATGTAGCTGTTTAGTTGGCACGCGCGTTGCTGACTTGATAATTCAGACACAGTAACTCGTATAGGCATCCGTTGGGTCGCCAGGGGCTAGAGAAATGGCGGTCTCTCTGCCTGATCGCTGCATCGGCCGGACGCCCTGCAGCTAAGTCAAGAGCATAGGCATCCGTTGCATGCCCATGTATGGTGTTTAAATGGGATTTTGTTTACACATTTAATGCTCTGCACACGTGCGTTTGGTTAATTGAGTCAATAAAACAATTGACTTCGCGTTTTGTAATTGGCGTGGCTATTCTGGGAATTGGAAACTGCAGGGTAGCAACTTCCAAGCCTGTAGAGCCAGTTCCAACACATATACACGGCTTTAAATGTTTTGTCAAACAAATTTAAAAGCATTCCATTTTAACCTGTGAGTGCACGAGTAGATAAAAGAGTTGCCGTAGCTAAGACACCTGCTAGAAAGCGCCTTAAAGGAAGGGTTTTCTACAATATCAGGCCTACTGCTAATTTCGAGGTCTAGGAGACAGACCTGAGAAACAGCTAATATCTACTGCTCGCATCGCTTCTGAGCAGCCTTACTCAGCCTCGGGCCAGATCGCGCAGCAGTGCACCGGCGGTCTCCGTCGCTACCAAAACTACAGCCTGCAGCCGACTGCAGCGAATCCAGCAGCACAGCTGATGAAGCAGGCGACTCTGTCACGGTGGCCACTCAAGCCCACTCACCTGCACTCATTGCCAGCCAGAATGCCACAGCTGCTCCAGCTGCACTCGTCATGATGAGCTCACCAAACCACAACTCCATCAGCGAGTGCCGCATCGTCTCTGCTTCGTGCCAGCGCTTCAAGCTGATCAACAAGTCGGAATCAGCTCGCGACCGACTCCCGTGCTTGTTCTGGTGAGGTCAGCTGACTCAAAGGCGTTCCTTGTGTTCTCAATCAAGGCCGGCAGCGGAGTGAAGTCGTGGAAGCTTTTCGCAGGCGGCGATGCGGCGTCCAGCAGCGAGCGGCTGCTGCTGCAGTCGATGGATTCCCCTCTGCTGCCGGACAGCTTCAGGTCTGGCCTGCTGGACAGGATGCCGAGTCTGCTGCGAGCCCTGGCCTTCAAGCAGCTCATTGTGTGCGTGTACAGCCTGGCGGGGAGCTGGCGGTGAAGCTGGTGTTCGACATCTCCGGTCTGGGCGACTCCATCGACAGGGAGAACTGGTTCCACTGGAGCCACCTCGTCTACAGCTGGCCCGTGCCCGACTTGAGAAACCGGTCGTTGATATATTCAGCATTAAAGGTCATGACGGTTACGATTTAATATTCTTCATAAACTTCA
>NIVC01002057.1:117500-154911 GCA_002269645.1 Macrostomum lignano | reverse complement strand
ACCAACCCGAAGATTCACTAACACGAAGATTCACCAACCCGAAGATTTACTAACACGAAGATTCACCAACCCGAAGATTCACTATCACGAAGATTCACCAACCCGAAGATTTACTAACACGAAGATTCACCAACCCGAAGATTCACTAACACGAAGATTCACCAACCCGAAGATTTACTAACACGAAGATTCACCAACCCGAAGATTCACTAACACGAAGATTCACCAACCCGAAGATTTACTAACACGAAGATTCACCAACCCGAAGATTTACTAACACGAAGATTCACCAACCCGAAGATTTACTAACACGAAGATTCACCAACCCGAAGATTCACTAACACGAAGATTCACCAACCGAAGATTTACTAACACGAAGATTCACCAACCCGAAGATTTACTAACACGAAGATTCACCAACCCGAAGATTTACTAACACGAAGATTCACCAACCCGAAGATTTACTAACACGAAGATTCACCAACCCGAAGATTCACCAACCGAAGATTCACCAACCGAAGATTCACCAACCCGAAGATTCACCAACCCGGAGATTCACCAACCGAAGATTCACTAACACGAAGATTCACCAAACCGAAGATTCACTAACACGAAGATTCACCAAACCGAAGATTCACCAACCGAAGATTCACCAATAGGAGACACTGATAAGACCCGAAGATTCACCAAACCGAAGATTCACTAACACGAAGATTCACCAAACCGAAGATTCACTAACACGAAGATTCACCAACCCGAAGATTCACCAACCCGAAGATTCACCAATAGGAGACACTGATAAGACCCGAAGATTCACCAAATCGAAGATTCACCAATAGGAGACACTGATAAGACCCGAAGATTCACCAAATCGAAGATTCACCAACCCGAAGATTCACTAACCCGAAGATTTACTAACACGAAGATTCACCAAACCGAAGATTCTCCAATAGGAGACACTGATAAGACCCAAAGATTCACCAAACCGAAGATTCTCCAATAGGAGACACTGATAAGACCGAAGATTCACCAAACCGAAGATTCTCCAATAGGAGACACTGATAAGACCCGAAGATTCACCAAACCGAAGATTCACTAACCCGAAGATTCACCAACCCGAAGATTCACTAACACGAAGATTCACCAACCCGAAGATTCACCAAACCGAAGATTCACCAAACCGAAGATTCACCAATAGGAGACACTGATAAGACCCGAAGATTCACCAACCCGGAGATTCACCAACCCGAAGATTCACTAACCGAAGATTCACCAACCCGGAGATTCACCAACCCGAAGATTCACTAACCGAAGATTTACTAACACGAAGATTCACCAACCCGAAGATTTACTAACACGAAGATTCACCAACCCGAAGATTCACTACCCCGAATGTTCACAAACCGAAAATCTTGAGTCGGAGAATTTATAAGCCTAAAGATTCACCAACTGGAAGTTTCACAAACGCATAGAAGATTTACTAACACAACAATAATATATAACAATCGATTACCCCTGCCCCCTGCCCCACTATACAGATGTGCAACCGACAGCTCAGCCGCAGCTATTGCGCGGCGCATCTGAAGGCTGCGTACGGCTGTTCAGTCCAAGGACTGGGGGTCGCCACACACAGCCTCAATTACCCAGCTAATGCTGGCACCCATTTTACAGCTGGGTGAACTGAAGCAATGCAGAGTTAGGTGTCTTCCTCAAGAACACAAATTGTTCTGAGTGGTTCAAGAATCGAACCCACGACCTTCCAGTCGTGAGTCCGACGCTCTGACCACTAGGCTACAGCCCAAAAAATCACCAATCTCACTAACCCGAAGATTCACAGATCTGTAGAAGATTCACCAACCCAAAGCTTCACTATCTTAAGATCTCGTCAACCAGCAAAGTGAACGAAACGGTCACACCGATCCCGGCAAACTCTGACCTTCGTCAATGTCGGCGGCAGGCCGCCAACGAAGACTTTCCTGCTGAATCGCTCCTCAGAGCGGACAGCGGCGAGAGCGGCGTTACCATTGGAGTCCATCGCGCCGGCTGTAGCGTCGACGCTGTCAAGACAAGACCTCAGGCTGTCCAGCGGATTCCCTGTCCAGTCTAAGTTGCTGTGAAATTGTTTGCTGTTGTTGTTGCCATGACGACGAGGAGTTACCGTGTCTCTGCTGCCATTTATTTGTCACAGACCAAGCTGTTGATGGAGACAACTGGCCGCCATTGCTGGAGAACCCCGACGGTCCTCCTCCATTGCTCCATCCTTTGTGCCGCGGCCCTGACCTCCTGCTGCTGCTGCTGCTGCGAATTGCCATTGAAGTTTGACGGCCCAGAACGTCCACCGCCGCCAGTGATGGGCCGCTTCTGCTGGTGCTGCTGTCCGCGAGGCGGCGGCACTGCAAACTGCTGCTGCTGAATGCCTGGAAACTCTTCTGGCCAAGCCGAGGATGGCGGAGGAAGGCAGGTCAGCTGAGCCAGCAGTTGATCAGCTGTTTGCATCCAGTCGATGTTAGCGCTCTGCTGCTGATGCTGCTGAGGCGGCAGCAGTGGCATGAAGTCGGTACGCAAACAGCTGGGTTGAATTCAGCATTGGAAGTGGTTGCTGTGAGGAAGTTCAGCGTGGCGCTTGGGTCTTCGCTATGGCTGTTAGCAAAGGCTGAGGCACTCGAGCCTGTTGCTGTCGATGTTAATAGCTGAGACACGTCTGGACCAGCAGCCAAGGACGATGTCAAATCGAGAAAGTCCAGATTCGATGATGGGCCAACATGAGTAGATGAGGCACCATTTGTGTCAGTGCGGAATGAGTTCATGATATTTTGTGGTGAAGCTAAAATAAAAAATACTTTGTAATTAAGTTATTATATTTAGATCATATCTACTTAACTTAAGCCTTCACATGAAAAAAATAAATTGTATATATAAGCATTGTAAAAAAACCAGAGTTCCAATATAGCTATAGATATGGCTATGGGAAGTTACAAATATGGAGTTTTTTGCCAAAGCACATGAATATGGATATAGTTATGGGAATATATACTTCCGATATCTAGTAACACCACTCAATTGAGAATTGAAAGACAATTGGAGCTATTGACTTGATAGGGTTAGGGCAATAGAAATAAATAAATGTTGCCAGTTCCTGGAAAGTCCTGGAAATCAAGACTTAACCATCAATATAGATTTTTAATACTATATCCATATTGTATTCATAGTTGGACAATATAGGGTAAAGATAAATCTTTTCACCTTCAAAGGGGAGCTTTCAAGTCCCTGAATAGATTTGGGACTTAGCAAAAGATTTTTGATGCCACATGCATGCTGTGATTTATATACTAGCTATGGATATAGATATGGATATGGATGGCTATAGAAATTTTTCTCAAGATATAACTTATAGATAGATATAGATACAAAAAAAATGTTTCTGATCGAACTCTAAAAAACCTATATACTTATTAATTTGCTTAACTTATTTACTTACTAAACTTAAAAAAACTTTTCTTGTAAGCTTAAGTTTGCTATGACTATGACTTATCAATATTGCTCTAAAAATAGAAATATTTTAGGATAAAAAGAATCAAATTTCCAAATTAATTCAGATGCAAAAATAAATGCCTGCCTAATGTATGAAATAATCTAATAAATTTTTGCTGGACTTCTAATTTTATTTTTTGGAAATGGATAAATTGAAAGTAAAGTACAGTATCATTACATAACAGTATTAATACGATGTTAAAAGATGTTAAAGATAAATGGTCCAAATGTTTCACAAATTCTAACTAATTTATTTACACACGCACAACGAACATAGCCTAGACTCATAAGTACGAGCTAAGATAAGTTTACGAGCCTTAGCATGCACTGCAGAGTGCAGACTGCGGTGCAGAGGCCAGCAATCGCTAAGTGACAAGTGAGTAAGTACAATTCCTGAAAATACATTAACCGAAGAGGAGAACAGTTTGAACAAGAAACGAACTGCAGAGGCATAGAAAGCAGGCACTAATACGAAGACGTCACAAGTGACAACTATGCTATGCCATGCATCAGGCAACAAACACAAAAAGGCTGAAATGGATTGCGATCATTGCGTTAAAACTGTTAAAACTATAAACATGCCACGTTGAAAAACATTGCTCAAACATTTGCAAATATAAACAAAGTGTGATATTTTAATTGAAAAAATCGCTTCTTTACCTTATAAAATTTAAGATTATTCTATTTTTAAAGTATGAAGTTAGTAGTTAAAGCTTATGTATTGCTTAATTTATTTTTTTAAGTTTTAGTAACGTTGACTTGTGTTGAACCTGTACTGGCCATCTCGACACTCTCGTCTTGCTTACACGTGTTATATAATTTAGTCAATATTTGAAAATCGAAAATGCTAGTTGCTTCGTTAGGTAGGTAGGGCTTCTACTTAGTTAGTACTGGAAGTTTAGTATGTTTGTATTTCTCGGCAGATATTATTCTGACAGGCATTTAAAAAGATCCTCTAGGCTCTAGAGTCTCGCTGTAGTCTCTATTTTGAAAGAATTAGCTAGGCGCTAGACCTAACGCCGGCAATTTTAATAAAGAAGCGCACGTTTAATTATTTTATAGCTAAGCATGATATTTCACCCGATAGTTCTTTGATTTAAATATTAGAAAAGTGAAGTAATATTCTCAACTAGGCCTATGCAAAGCAAACCTGTCTTTATTCAGTTTAGGGCCTACTATAGTATAAACAAGCCTAGGCCTATTTGAGTCTTAGGCCTACTCTTAAGCCTAGTAAACAAAAATGTTATACATTTAGGCTAGGCTATCCATTTGTATTGTATCCATATATATTGCACTTAGCCTTAGGCCCTATGATTTATTAAAATTATACTAATGGCAATGTTGAATCTGAATATATTGTAAGAAAAAACTGTAATCTAATTAAATGAATTCTGATGCCAATGATGATTAGGCCTAGGCCCTATATCACTAGGCCTTATAGGCTTTTTAGTACAAATATTACTTTGGCCATGAACTTTTTATAACCTTTTCTGTCAACTATTCTATCAATTTTTCTGTTAAGGAATGCCTGAATCCTTGAATCTTATATATAGTTGATTTGTATATTTAATATCTTTGAAAATAATTAGGGCATAAAATACATTATTGGGCCTAGCATTATTAATTATATTTAAATGCACTGACGTGACTGAGCATTTTTTAAAGGTTCAATGTTATATTTATAATATTTAGGGCCTATCATTATTTTATATTTAATTTATAGGCCTAGTTATATTTTATAATTATATAGTAATATTTTTTATAGTTATACTTTAATTATACTTATACTTTTATAAATTATAGTTATATATATAATTATTTGCTTTTATGTATAGGCCTAGGCCTTACATATATAAGGGCATCATTAGACAGATAAGGAAAATATGCCCCCTTCCCAATAAGCTATGGGCCAAAGGACATGTCAATGCTTTTTGTCTTTGTCCAAGAAAGTAGTAGTAGAGCAAGAATTTAGGTTACAATGCCTATCTAGCTAGAATCCATTTTGCTTATGCTAGAATAATAGGTCTAGCATAGGTATTAGTTGGATTTGATAAACATTAGGCCTTAGCCTAGATTTGAATAGACTAAACTGCTATTATTGCAACTTGGGTTTGAATTTTAAATAGCCTATGTATTTTTATTATAAGTTTTGTTGTATAGGGCCTAAAAACTCAGAAAGAAAAAGCATAAATAAAACATTATATTAGAACATTATTTCAAAAATGAAAGTAGCACTAAATCAAACATAAAAATCATTGGGGAATTGCTATGATGTCAAAGCTTATAGGATAATTATTAAGCTGCCAAGACTAGATTGCTAGTAAAGCAAACAAATAAATAATATTAGGCTTAGCTAGATATGCATATATATAAACTAAGTAATTTTTTTTGTAAACTATATAGAGCTAACTATTATGCTTTTGTACCACCTTGTCCTTAGACCTTGAAGCCAATGATGGTACAAAAAGGTAAAAAAGAGCAGCTATACCTTTTTAGTAGAGACTAAAGTTTTAAGTAGGGAATCAACATTTTCATGCAAAGATATAGGCATGCCCCCTTTGGGTCTTTATCCCTAAGATCCACCTTTTCTATATATGTAACAGCTAGCCAACCTAGCCAATGTAGCTAATATAATTGTGGCAGTCCAAAGGAAAGTAAAAAAATCAACAACCAAACAGGAAAAAGACAAGAAAGCAAAGAAACAATAAGGAAGACAGGCAAGAGGGACAAAAGAAAGCTATAAAAGTGGCACAATTAAACAAGAATCCAGCTCTTAATGACAAAATATAATAAACCATTTGGGTAATTATTGCCTAATAGACAAAATATTGTTATTGACTTACTAAAATATGAAAAAGGATAAAATATATCAGCTTTGAATGCTATTTTTAGTCCTGATATAAAATTTTCAGATGCAGAAATTTAAACTCATTTTTAATATGTGCACATAAAACACCTAAGAACACCTAAAAATTCATAACTGCAGCACAGATTCTTATCCAACATAAAATGGTTGATGAAGCAACAAAGAAGACTTTGGCAGCAATTCCGCTGTTAAAGACCAAAGCTGGTCCAAGAGATGCAGATCTCTGGGTCCAGCGGCTCAAGGAGGAATACCAGGCCCTCATCCAGTATGTGCAGACTAATAAACAGGCAGACAATGACTGGTTCCGATTGGAGTCAAATCAGGAAGGCACTCGCTGGTTTGGCAAGTGTTGGTACTATGACCAGCTTAAAAGGTGGGAATTGCTTACTGGCTTTCCCTGCTTTCAGCTTTAACCAACGTTTGTTGGTTTGAGTTGTGAATTTCCGCCCCTAGATGATTGGGTTGTGAATTTCCGCCCCCTAGATGATTGGGTTGTGAATTTCCGCCCCTCTAGGAGTCTAGGTGATTGGGTTGTGAATTTTCACCCCCTCTAGGAGTCTAGGTGATTGGGTTGTGAATTTTCACCCCCTCTAGGAGTCTAGGTGATTGGGTTGTGAATTTTCACCCCTCTAGGAGTCTAGGTGATTGGGTTGTGAATTTCCACCCCTCTAGGAGTCTAGGTGATTGGGTTGTGAATATCTACTCTCTCTAGGAGTCTAGGTGATTGGGTTGTGAATTTCCACCCCTCTAGGAGTCTAGGTGATTGGGTTGTGAATTTCCGCCCCTCTAGGAGTCTAGGTGATTGGGTTGTGAATTTTCACACCCCTCTAGGAGTCTAGGTGATTGGGTTGTGAATTTCCACCCCCTCTAGGAGTCTAGGTGATTGGGTTGTGAATATCTACTCTCTCTAGGAGTCTAGGTGATTGGGTTGTGAATTTCCACCCCCTCTAGGAGTCTAGGTGATTGGGTTGTGAATTTCCACCCCCTCTAGGAGTCTAGGTGATTGGGTTGTGAATTTCCACCCCCTCTAGGAGTCTAGGTGATTGGGTTGTGAATATCTACTCTCTCTAGGAGTCTAGGTGATTGGGTTGTGAATATCTACTCTCTCTAGGAGTCTAGGTGATTGGGTTGTGAATTTCCACCCCCTCTAGGAGTCTAGGTGATTGGGTTGTGAATATCTACTCTCTCTAGGAGTCTAGGTGATTGGGTTGTGAATTTCCACCCCTCTAGGAGTCTAGGTGATTGGGTTGTGAATTTCCACCCCCTCTAGGAGTCTAGGTGATTGGGTTGTGAATTTCCACCCCCTCTAGGAGTCTAGGTGATTGGGTTGTGAATATCTACTCTCTCTAGGAGTCTAGGTGATTGGGTTGTGAATATCTACTCTCTCTAGGAGTCTAGGTGATTGGGTTGTGAATTTCCACCCCCTCTAGGAGTCTAGGTGATTGGGTTGTGAATTTCCACCCCCTCTAGGAGTCTAGGTGATTGGGTTGTGAATTTCCACCCCCTCTAGGAGTCTAGGTGATTGGGTTGTGAATATCTACTCTCTCTAGGAGTCTAGGTGATTGGGTTGTGAATTTCCACCCCCTCTAGGAGTCTAGGTGATTGGGTTGTGAATATCTACTCTCTCTAGGAGTCTAGGTGATTGGGTTGTGAATATCTACTCTCTCTAGGAGTCTAGGTGATTGGGTTGTGAATTTCCGCCTCACGCCCCTCCCTAATGATTAGTTTTCTAATCTAATTAATAGATTAGTCTACATGAACACCAAATATTGCTGCAGCCTACCATATCCCTACTCCCCATCTCGCACTCAACTATTGTAATGAAATTTCGAGTACAAACCCCGGCAGATACGAGTTCAACGTAGAGTTCGACATCCCGGTGACTTATCCCACAACCGCTCCGGAGATCGCGATCCCCGAGTTGGACGGCAAAACCGCTAAAATGTATCGCGGCGGTCGCATCTGTCTCACCGATCATTTCAAACCGCTGTGGGCCAGAAATGTACCAAAATTTGGCATCGCCCAGGCCATGGCACTCGGCCTGGGGCCTTGGCTAGCGGTGGAGATACCCGACCTCATTGCCCGCGGTGTTGTTGTGCACAAGGATGACCAGGATAGCTGAGCTACGGCTGATAATTCTTATTTATTCAATCATTGTTGTGTGTCATTGCTGTGCTTTTTGGTAAATCCTTTAAAAATCGTTGTCGAGATTTTTTCTTTTAATCTCAACCCTAATATTGTTAATTCGTAGGCCCATGATCACGATTTTAGATCCCATAGTCCCAGTTCTAAATCACTTAGTCCCGGTTCTAGATCCCATAGTCCCAGTTCTAGATCCCATAGTCCCAGTTCTAGATCCCATAGTCCCAGTTCTAGATCCCATAGTCCCAGTTCTAGATCCCATAGTCCCAGTTCTAGATCCCATAGTCCCAGTTCTAGATCCATAGTCCCAGTTCTAGATCCCATAGTCCCAGTTCTAGATCCCATAGTCCCAGTTCTAGATCCCATAGTCCCCAGTTCTAGATCCCATAGTCCCAGTTCTAGATCCATAGTCCCAGTTCTAGATCCCATAGTCCCAGTTCTAGATCCATAGTCCCAGTTCTAGATCCCATAGTCCCAGTTCTAGATCCCATAGTCCCAGTTCTAGATCCCATAGTCCCCAGTTCTAGATCCCATAGTCCCAGTTCTAGATCCCATAGTCCCAGTTCTAGATCCCATAGTCCCCAGTTCTAGATCCCGTAGTCCCGTAGCTTTGACTGGGCGCGACTTGCAGACTCATTCAGACTTGCAGAATCAGTGTTTCGAATATTGAATTATGCATTATACTTTCTATTTATTATCTGTAATCGTTTATTTAATTATAAAAAAGCTTAGATTATGACTTTATTTCCGATCGAGGTGACGGTGACTAATCATCTATCTATCTTGCTAATCAACGAGGTTACACCTGTAATTCAATGTCAGATACCTGTATTGAACTACATTTTAGTGCTTACAGCTTAACTTATGTCCACGTTTTAATTTCAACTATGCATATGCATTAATAAAAATACAGATTTATTTGACAAATATTTCTCTCATGGAATACTCTTTGAATGAAATAAAATCTAATTTCTTTCAGACTTTATTATTTTTTAATGTTATGGGTAAAACGTATTTATTTGTATTTTTCAGAATACTGTGTTTATACTACTCACTGTATTAAGTAGCTTATTATTAGCTTTTCATAATAGTAAATTTACGGTTAGTATAAACAAATTTACTAAGGACAGGTTATGACTCTAATGTGGCGATTGCAGTTCACTCGTGCATTTATCATCTAAAAATCTATTTTTGCCGTTATGCTAAAAAAATTTGAGCAGCTTTACATTTACTCCCGCACATCTTTTGAGCATAGCAGTAACATGCATGGACAAGACCATCGCTAAGACGGATAGCTTTCACAAGCTCCAAACTTCAAGCGACAGAAAGACAGAAACACACAGACAGACACTGAGACAGACAGACACTGAGACAGACAGACACACAGACAGACACTGAGACAGACAGACACACAGACAGACGGACAGACAGACACACAGACAGACAGACACACAGACAGACAGACACTGAGACAGACACTAAGACAGACAGACAGACACTGAGACAGACAGACAGACACGCAGACAGACAGAATCACACAGACAGACAGAAACACACAGACAGACAGAATCACACAGACAGACAGACACTGAGACAGACAGAATCACACAGACACATACAGACAGGCAAGCAGACGGAAAGAATCGCAAGTCTCTGCACCAAGCCAAAGGAATGAACAGGTTGGCTGATTGCCTCACTGAAGACCTGAAAATACTATAATACGCGTCGCGTACTCGTACGGTTCCGTGTACGTTCGTTATGTACGAGTCTCGTAGCATCAAGAGTGTTGTAAAAAATCTGCACAAATACTTTGGAGCTAACTACGTGTACGCGTCAGTGCTCAAACAGACTCGCGCGATCTGTTATCTAGATCCGCTTCTAGACTGAGAAGCACCCGCTCGCAAGCTCGTTCAGTTCGGCCTTTGTCAGCCTGCTGAACTGCCCGACTGTCCGGGCTCCTACGCCCGACTCCGTCTTTGTCGCTGTTGTTACCAGCGGAAACAGGCTATCGACTGGGAATCTGTGCCGATGCCTGGCACTGTGCCCGGCATAGCCCAGGTGTAGGAACCGGTGAATCGCCAAGGTTCTGTCCGTGATCCATGCGCTGCTGTTGGCCTCCACAAGCTGTTGGCAGGCATCGAGCTTCAGCTGGGCTGACGTTGATGGCGGCTGTCTGGCAGTCAACTGGTGTTTTGTTAGACGCGCTGAAATGACAGTTTAATGCGTGTGTTTATCTTATACTGGTGAAACTTCTGTAACAGGTGTGTGACACTGTCCTCTCTAACCAGTGACACAGTTTCCATGACACATTACAACACTCACAGCAAATATCTCGGAGGCCCGCTGATCGATCAGGCAGAGGTGAGAACACGTACGGTTGAAGTACGCGGAGTCCGCCACGCTGGCTGATCAGGTAATTGCGTTGGAATAGCTTTAGCTGGCTTGTTAGGTAGAGCGGCCCCGTGGTGCGAATGATGTCTGCGTCTGTGGGGTGTTTTATTGGTGATTGATCTGTTATCTATCTATCTATCCATCTATCTATACATCTATCTATCTATCTATCCATCTATCTATCTATCCATCTATCTATACATCTATCTATCTATCCATCTATCTATATCTGATACATCTATCTATCTATCCATCTATCTATCTATCCATCTATCTATCTATCTGTATAACTAGCTACACAAGCTACAGTCATCAGCTTACTGTGTCTGGCAGCCTGCAGGTTCCGGAGCACCTGCTCAAGGAACGGGTGCCGTCTAACGCACCCAATAGCGGAGTTCATCACTGCAAAGTCAACACCATGCAATATCCTGCTCTGCTCAGGTCTTTCCTGATCGAAGAAGCAGGTTTCCTTGGAGACTAGCGAGTCCATTGGTCTCAAACAGTGCACGTCCATGTCAAGGTACACTCCTGCAAAAAAAGTTGATGTCGCAGAATTCTCTAAATATGATTGTGCAAAATTGCTTTAACACCATGCCATTCAACACCTGATTGAAGCGGGAAATCTGAAGCATGCCTACGTTCTTTAAAGTTTCAGGATCCACACTGTCACACGCTTCAGTATCCAAAGAGTCACACGCTTCAGTACCCAAAGGGTCACACGCTTCAGTATCGAAAGGGTCTCACACACTTCAGTATCGAAAGGGTCACACACTTCAGTATCGGAAGGGTCTCACACTTCAGTATCGAAAGGGTCTCACACTTCAGTATCGAAAGGGTCACACACTTCAGTATCGAAAGGGTCACAAACTTCAGTATCGAAAGGGTCACACGCTTCAGTATCGAAAGGGTCACACGCTTCAGTATCGAAAGGGTCACACGCTTCAGTACCCAAAGGGTCACCGCTTCAGTTTGCCATTCTGAGCAGCCGTTACCTCCAAATTGATGCAGAATGAAGTAGCGCAAAGCGTCAGACCTCTGCAGCGGCTGTTTGTAACTATTGAACAGACCAATGAACTGGGCGTAGTGAGTCCGCATAAACTGCTTGGCGTCTTCGTCCGTCCACAGCATGTAGGAAAACTGAGGATTCAGTCGCAGACAGGCCGAAATTGAGGCTCGGTAATCCACTGGCAGCTTATCAGATGAGTAAATCTGGTGCAGAAGCGGCGGGATTCTGTTCCCACATCCCGACCTGCTCAGATTTCTAATCCTCATCGGCAAAAGTCCCTCCTCCAGCCTGATAATATCGCCGATTTTTCTTTCAACAATCGGATCGTCGGAAAATCCGCTGTCGATATTGTCGTAGCCAAACCAATTCCGGCCGGCTGTGACAAAGTAGATCCCGCCCTCAGTGCCGTTCAGAATCTGGACAAGAATAACAATTAGAATTAGTAGGCAGCACAGCGCGGCACTGAAGTTGGCTGAAAGACTTCCCAAACTGCGTTTCCGTCGGCTCTTTTGCGATGATGACATTTCGAGTCTGGGCTAATGCATGCGGCCCGCCAGTTTAACTCTCACGGCTGCATTTATCCTCATTGTTGAAAGGAGACGGGACCTATAAATAGATTTCCTTCCTCTGTAACCAATTGGATTCCGGGACAAGAATAAAACAGGTGTGACAGCTATTGATATCTAGCTGCAATAAACCTGTTAGGCCTTAACTCTCTTAGTGCCAGGGTGGCAGTCTGTTTTAAGCCTGCATGGCTCTCCCAATCCTCCCTGAGGCACAACCCCCTCTCTCTCTCTCCATCTCAATATAGTTGTGTGCCAACTTTGCCCACCCTCCCTCCCCCCTAGCCACAGCAACCGTTTCGCCCAGTTCTGACTGCAGTCTCAGCTCCCTGGCCTGGCCAGCGAGTGCGTGCTATTTTTAGACCACAGGCTGCCCTCGCCATCTGCCAGTGACGGACAGCTGGCTCCCTTATAGCTCCCTCAGGCGCACACAAGCATCATGCACAGCCCGCGAGTTCTGGACAGCAGCCTGCTGTTTCTTTCGCTTTTTCACTGCATCATCAGAGCTGCGCGCAGGGGAACATTTCTGTTCCCCCGGTTGCCTGCTGAAACTCCCCAACTCTTCATTTCACTCTGCCTTTGATTTTTTCTGCTTGCAATATGAGTGCTGCATATGCCTCAGCTCTGCCAAAATCGATAAAGCCTTTGGTTTGCAACTCGAGTCATTGCTATCAACTCAGTCTGTCTGTCTGCCTGTCTGTCTGTCTGTCTGTCTGTCTGCCTGTCTGTCTGTCTGTCTGTCTGTCTGTCTGTCTGTCTGTCTGTCTGTCTGTGTTTCTGTCTGTCTGTCTGTCTGTCTGTCTGTCTGTCTGTCTGTCTGTCTGTCTGTCTGTCTGTCTGTCTGTCTGTCTGTCTGTCTGTCTGTCTGTCTGTCTGTCTGTCTGTCTGTCTGTCTGTCTGTCTGTCTGTCTGTCTGTCTGTCTGTCTGTCTGTCTGTCTGTCTGTCTGTCTGTCTGTCTCTGTCAAACCAGTTGAACTAGGGCTCAACGTACACCTGACCACTGCCAGCAATATATTTGCTTGAACTGGGGAGCTCAGAGCTCAAGTAGGCACCAGAAAGTTTTTTGCTTCCTTTTATGCATGTCTTAGGTTGAATTCATCGACCCATTTTTTTCTCTAGTAGTGGCTGTGGATCTTGAATGAAAAAGGATAATTGATCAAAGTCCTTTTAACCTGCGTGTATAACTGCACAAATAAAAAACGGCTTCAACATACGGTGAGTTGGGAATTTTAATAAATTCTCAAGTAACGATATGTTTTCCACAGTCCATCACACAACTGCACATGCCATGCATACATGTATGTGCACTCTAAAGCAGTTTGTACATTATACATGCATTACGACGAGAGAGAACCTTAATTGCATGATCGATGGAGTTTGCTACAGTGTATAACTTTTTATTGTATAACTGTGTGCATTACTGAAGTACTAATCTTGGAGCAATACATCGTAAATAGTCACTTACAGATCGATGATACATACTATACATGTACTTACTATTAAGTCGAAATCAAACTTTGTGTATGTAAATTCGTGATTCATTAATCCATTAAAATACTGCAGTACTTCGAATGTTTTGCGGATATACAGACAACGTTAGCTTAAATAAGTCCTTTTGCTTTATTAATTGTGCAAGAAACGTAATGATTTTCACCTTGAAAATTTTCAAAACCAATCCTATACATGTAGGTGCAAATGCATGTTAAATGTATGCACCTTGTTTTTCCACCAAGCAAACATCAGGAAACTATTTGCATCCAGACCAAGACTATAAAGAACACGACGCGTGTTGACTAAACATGTAAGTGTGCACTGCTATCAGGTGTAGCTATACATGTGGAAATAGATAATACATGTTACACAAAAATGATGCGGGTATTCTGAAACTTTTTCATCGGGGAAAATTTCTCGGATTTTTTATTTACATAGTATTATATGTTAGCATTTTTGCTGCTCCAACAATTTCTCTCTATCGTGTTTGGCAGACGGAATTGTGGATAGGCTACTGGGTCGCCATCATAAACTCGAAAAATCACAACTCCGAAATCACTTTCCATCATAAACCCGAGATATCACAAACCCGAAAATATCACTGCACAAACCTGAAATATGATAACTCCGAAAGTGTTAGCAACGCCCATCATAAACCCGAAATATCATAACTCCGAAAACCGAAATAGTGTTGGACATTGCTAAACTTTCGGAGTTATGATATTTCGGGTTTGTGATATTTCGGTTTTATGATGTGCGTTGCTACCAATTCCGGAGTTATGATGTTTCGGGTTTATGATGGAAAGCGCTTTTCGGAGTTGTGATTTTTCGGGTTTGTGATGCCCCCCCCCCAGGCTACTTACATTGCAGGGAATACATGAGCAAAATAATTTAAGCGATCAGATTACTGAAAAAAAAATTTTCTTGGTAAAACGGTAAATTTTTTTTTGCATAAATACTTCTTTTAGAAATTGCTTACCCATAGCTTTTTATTTAAATAGGCTAAATAATTCTTTGTATTTAAATTTGGTTATTCTTCGAAATCGATGTTAAATGTACACTCATCTTTGCACTAGTATTCTAGTAACCGCAACCGGTGCGGTTGCGGTATCAGGTACGGATCCAGAAAATTTTGAACAGGGGGCGCAGATTACTAAGTTACATGTATATGTTTATTATGTACATGTATATCTATGCGATAATGTGTATTCTTCATATAAAAATATAATAAAATTTAAACTTAACGGGGGGCGCCGCCGTGCCGGGCGCGCCCTGTGCGCCACCCCTTAAATCTGCCACTCTGCGGTATCATCAATTATTATGCCTCGTTAGCAATGATAAGCCTAGAGAGGCATTTGTTTAAGTCACTAATTTGAGATATTCACTAAATATTTTAGCAGCTTGTAAACAACTCGAATAGGTAGGGCCTAGCAGAAGTTCAGGACTGCACTGCACGTTGTGATTTGTGACATTGCTAACTAAACATTACATATCTTAATCTAGAACCTCGACACAACTAACATGGTCAGATGGTGTATGCTAGTATTTCAAGTAAAAAGTTGGCTTATCTTTACGTGTTACCTATGCAACCTAATTTACAATTACATTACATACTATGTAAAATACACAGAGTTACCTAAAAAATTATTCCTGGACTAGAGTAGGCCCTAGATATTATATAATGTAACAGTCTAAATGTAGGACATAATAAAAATTCAAATTAGTTCAAAAGAGTTTTTGAAGTCCTGATTTATATTTATTTGATTAGTTGACTTTTTGATTAAGCCTAGGCCCCTAGTTATTAGTAGATCAGTATTAATTAGTTGAACGAAACATGATGTTAAATCACATTCATAATTAATATGTATGTATTTCAAAATTTATACCACATTTGAATCCATGTAATATGCATCAAAATATAGAGTATACTAACTATATTGTACATATGTATACCCAAGTATATTTAATAATAATAATACTATTAGGTAGTGATGGATCAAAATTATTTTTCAAATCAAAATTGAAATCAAAATTTTCGGTTCCTTAGAATAAAAATTGAAATCATAATCAAAATTGAAATTTTTTGAGCTTAACAAATTTTTACTTTTTTGCTAATCATGCAAAAAGGTTAACACCTTGCCTCTGCATGTATGAGCTTACATGTTTTATAAAAAGTATCTTTGATATGTTTAAACCAGAATACTTAAGATTTAACTTACTTTAAAAATACAAAATAGAAAATGCTGGTGTATTATGTACTACACTCATACATAGAGATACAGTAGAAGTTGTATTATACTTCACTGCTGTTTAAGCTGAAGATCTAGATACGAGTAGCCTATATCCATTTCATTAAGGCTTTAAGTCTTTAGCCAATTAAAATCCACGCTGATGAGTTTAGCCAATGGGCTTGTGGAGGTTGAGGTGGGCACAGCACAAGGCCTGGAACAGTGTGTGCCCCGCACAATCTTTTCTTGTAGGCCATAGAAAAGGCAATTTTCACCTCCCCACTGAGTTTTTGAACCACGCTTCCTTTAACTTCCTATAGATTTTCTTACTTGTGTAGCATGATCACCAATGTCTAAATTGTTAAAATATAACCAAAATTTCAAAATGATTTTCAATGAATAGTGTCAAAATTCAAAATTGAAATTGAAGTTATTTCAATGCAAAATTAGTTTTGAAATTCGGAATATTGAAATTGAAATCCAATTTCGATCCATCACTACTATTAGGCCTAGGTCTATCTACACTACAAGGCTTGTATTAGGCCTATAGGGTTCTAGTCACTGCATCTGCCATCAACTCATCTGCTACCAACTTATCTATTATTATTAATACAATGGTTATTTAAATAAATTATACATTTTATAATCTCAGCTATAAATTTAAGGTTTAAGCTGAAAGTATGATTGAAGCTTATAAAAACTGATAAATAATAAATAGTTATATAAAAAAAGATCTAAATTCTTAGATTTTGAAGATTAAAATAAGAGTATATATATATAAATATAAAAAAATTTAAAAATTTATTGTCAAATGATATATTATGTCTAGCTATTGCAAAATTACTTACCCTATCCTCATTTTTGGGTATGTTATCTAGGCTCACTTAGCAAAACTTGGTTACCAAGTACAAGTATACTCAAAGAAGGCTGTTAGCTACCTATTGCTAGTTTTGCAATTCTGCTAATTGAACTAACCAAGCCAAAGAATCATGCCAAGCAACAAAAAGTTTCTTTTTGTTGGTACCAATATATAGGTCATTCGAACCCATCTAGCTATCCCACTTAAACTCCCTGACCCTTAAATAACATGATCAACTTATGCTTGATATATCAGTAGTTTGACTATCACATATGAGCCAAGATTGTTTTTTTAGCTTAGTGATTTAAAGTATAGTGCCAATGTGCAGAAGCTACAACTATCTATGAATGGCAAAGATTAGGTATTGCTTGTAAGTCCTTGGTAGGCCCTAAAAAATTGGCATACAAAAAATTGAATGGAAGAGCATCCCACTAAAGCTTAAAGCTTAGGTCTCTAGTGCTATGGTTGCATTTCCTAGTCAGCTTGTTTGTGAACTCTAACAAGCTAAAACACTTTAAGTGCACCTTTAGATATTGTGGCACCTAGATGAAGAATTTCAGCCTCTGTAATCTACTTCAAGATTGAATTTTCACTTCTTTGCATCTTACTGGACCTCATGCTAGAGTGTACACTTATTGCCAGCATCCTTGTAAATAGCATACATAAGCCTGCTGCACATTAAAAATGCCACCTGGAGACTACATGACCAAGCAATTGCACTTCATGGCTTTGTTGCATATAGCACACTTCCAATATCTGTTTCTACCCTTGCCTCCATTTTGACCTATGAGATATCCTTGAGGGGATTCCAGCTAGTCAGAGCCAATGGATAGACTTCAAAGTATATCCATTTTCCCTCTATTTTTGTGGCCCAACCTTTGAGGGCTACACAGAAATAAATGAAAATTGTCATTCTACCAAACACTTAACTAGCATTTGAACTCTATATTTTTAGGTAAAATAATTTATAGTTACATTTTGGTTAGGGTTTAAGTTAGGTTTTAGGTTAGGTTATTAGGGTTGGAGTAAGAATTAAGGCTAAGAACATAGTTCATGTTAGTCAATTATTCCACATATATGTCCATATTTAGCAAAATTCAAATCAATGTTTTCAATGGAAAGGCCAAAATAGGTACTTGATTTTCTAGGAAATCAATGGGTAGCACAATTTAAATGGATGGTGCATGAGATGGCCAAGGCTAGCTCAGAGGTTGCTGTGAACCCTGTGAACAAGCTGCCAAAAATCCCAAAAAGGGACAATTTTCTGGACTATTGGTTAGGGCTAGGGTTAGGAAGAGTTTTCTTAAAACATTCCATATGCATAATCTTTGACTAAAATTGCAACTTTAACCCTGCTTAAAAGAATTAAGAAATCTTAAAATCTTAGTTAAATTTTGTACAATAAAATATAAGGGTAATATTATTATGTATATATATAAGTTTGAACTATTTACTATTTGTAAGTGATTTAAACCATTTTAAAGACATTTAACAAGTGTATAAAAAGTTTGATATTAATATTGTTAGACAAAGACAAACACTTGTTATAGTCATTGTTTAGATTTTATTTTGTTAGAGGCAGACAAATTTTATTTGTACAATTTTGCAAAAAATAACTATTTTCAATTATTGCACATTTTGCATGTTCAAAAACAATGTTCCGCATCAACACTTTGCTAAAGCTTGCCCTCACTCTGCTCGCATTTGCCTTGAGTGCCTTCTTACTGAGCAATGGATTTCCCCCTAGCAACAATCGCAACACCCCCGCCGCAGTGCCCGAAGCTCACCCCGAGCACTTTCTCAGCGCTCCATCCGATGCCTCATCGTCCAGCATCAAAGATATTGAAACTTTGAAACGGCGCGTGTCCGCTTTAGAGAAGCGCCATTTTCCAACTGTGGCGCGCCTAGATTGGCGCCAGCGCAAGCGCATATTGATCACCGGTGGCGCCGGTTTTGTTGGCAGCCACCTGGCTGATGCCCTGCTGCGCGCCGGGCATACAGTTATTGTGGCCGACAATTTTTTCACTGGCAGGCGGGACAACATTGAGCACTGGATTGGCCACGCCAACTTTGAATTGCTGCATCACGACATCGTTAATCCGCTGTTTATTGAGGCGAGTCTGAGTCCAGCTTGCTGTAATGCTCTGAATACGAATCCTAATCCCCCCTGAATACGAATCCTAATCCCCCTGAATACGAATCCTAATCCCCCCTGAATACGAATCCTAATCCCCCTGAATACGAATCCTAATCCCCCTGAATACGAATCCTAATCCCCCTGAATACGAATCCTAATCCCCCTGAATACGAATCCTAATCCCCCTGAATACGAATCCTAATCCCCCTGAATACGAATCCTAATCCCCCCTGAATACGAATCCTAATCCCCCCTGAATACGAATCCTAATCCCCCTGAATACGAATCCTAATCCCCCCTGAATACGAATCCTAATCCCCCTGAATACGAATCCTAATCCCCCTGAATACGAATCCTAATCCCCCCTGAATACGAATCCTAATCCCCCTGAATACGAATCCTAATCCCCCCTGAATACGAATCCTAATCCCCCCTGAATACGAATCCTAATCCCCCTGAATACGAATCCTGATCCCCCCCGAATACGAATCCTGATCCCCCCCCCCCGAATACGAATCCTGATTCCCCCGAATACGAATCCTGATTCCCCCCCCCCCGAATACGAATCCTAATTCTCTCACCTGGTTAAAAATTTAAAGGTGCGAATTCCCTATTCTAATCGGAACCCTTATCCTAATCCCAGGTGGACCAGATCTACCACCTGGCCTCTCCCGCCAGCCCGCCAAACTACCAGCTGAACCCGGTGAAGACTTTAAAAACCAACCTAGTCGGCACCATCAACATGCTCGGCCTGGCTAAGCGGACCCGAGCTCGACTCCTCCTGGCTAGCACCTCGGAGGTCTACGGAGACCCCGAGAAGCACCCTCAATCGGAGGACTACTGGGGCAACGTGAACCCGATCGGGCCCAGATCCTGCTACGACGAGGGGAAGAGAGCTGCCGAGGCTCTGTGTTACGCTTATAAACGGTGAGATGGGGAGTTGAATTATGAATATAGCATATCCTTTAGCTTTAGTTGTAGCTTATATTATTTCTGCCGCAGTATGTTCTTTTAACTTCCCATATGCTCCCAGATATCCTGTTCTCTCAGATCCCATATTCTCCCAGATCCTCTATTCTCAGATCCCATATTCTCCCAGATATCCTGTTCTCTCAGATCCCATATTCTCCCAGATCCTCTATTCTCAGATCCCATATTCTCCCAGATATCCTGTTCTCTCAGATCCCATATTCTCCCAGATCCTCTATTCTCAGATCCCATATTCTCCCAGATATCCTGTTCTCTCAGATCCCATATTCTCCCAGATCCTCTATTCTCAGATCCCATATTCTCCCAGATATCCTGTTCTCTCAGATCCCATATTCTCCCAGATCCTCTATTCTCAGATCCCATATTCTCCCAGATATCCTGTTCTCTCAGATCCCATATTCTCCCAGATCCTCTATTCTCAGATCCCATATTCTCCCAGATATCCTGTTCTCTCAGATCCCATATTCTCCCAGATCCTCTATTCTCAGATCCCATATTCTCCCAGATCCTCTATTCTCAGATCCCATATTCTCCCAGATTCTCTATTCTCAGATCCCATATTCTCCCAGATATCCTGTTCTCTCAGATCCCATATTCTCCCAGATCCTCTATTCTCAGATCCCATATTCTCCCAGATATCCTGTTCTCTCAGATCCCATATTCTCCCAGATATCCTGTTCTCTCAGATCCCATATTCTCCCAGATCCTCTATTCTCAGATCCCATATTCTCCCAGATATCCTGTTCTCTCAGATCCCATATTCTCCCAGATCCTCTATTCTCAGATCCCATATTCTCCCAGATATCCTGTTCTCTCAGATCCCATATTCTCCCAGATCCTCTATTCTCAGATCCCATATTCTCCCAGATCCTCTATTCTCAGATCCCATATTCTCCCAGATATCCTGTTCTCTCAGATCCCATATTCTCCCAGATATCCTGTTCTCTCAGATCCCATATTCTCCCAGATCCTCTATTCTCAGATCCCATATTCTCCCAGATCCTCTATTCTCAGATCCCATATTCTCCCAGATATCCTGTTCTCTCAGATCCCATATTCTCCCAGATATCATGTTCTCTCAGATCCCATATTCTCCCAGATATCCTGTTCTCTCAGATCCCATATTCTCCCAGATATCCTGTTCTCTCAGATCCCATATTCTCCCAGATCCTCTATTTTCAGGTCCCATATTCTCCCAGATATCATACTCTCCCAAATCCCCTATTATCTCACATCCCTGATTATCCAAGATCCCATATTTAACAAATCCCCGAGATCCCAATCGTAAATTAGTCCATATCCTTCCAGGTTTTTAGTCGATCCCCTTATCATCCCAGCTGCCCAGATACCGCATAGCAACTGAAACTCGAACCCACCCTACTCGCCATTGCAGCCGCAGCAACGTGGACATTCGAGTGGCTCGAATCTTCAACACCTACGGTCCCCGGATGCAGATGAACGACGGTCGGGTTGTGAGCAACTTCATCCTTCAGGCGCTGCGAGGCCAGCCTCTCACGGTCTACGGTCAGGGGGACCAGACCCGGTCGTTCCAGTTTGTCACCGACCTGGTCTCGGGCCTCATAGCCCTGATGGCTAGCAACTACTCTCAGCCTGTCAATCTGGGCAATCCGGACGAGCACACGATCGGCGAGTTCGCTCGGACAGTTTTATCGCTGGCCAACTCCAGTGCACCTGTCCACCGACTGCAGCCGGCTAAGGACGATCCGCATAGGCGTAAGCCTGACATCTCCGTTGCTAAGCGAGAGCTTGCCTGGCAACCAACCGTATTGTTGCGCGATGGACTATTGCAGACCATACACTATTTTAGGCACAGATTGAGTGTGGACGAGAAGCCGCAGAATGAACTGTGAAATTTATAGCAGTCCTTGGTCGCGTAAACTTCTAGCAATCCATGTTTCTTTATTTTAGTAATCCATGATTCACAAATTTAGCGGTCTTTGTGCTCTCTTTTCTGTTAGTTTAGATTTAGCAGTCCTTGGTTTGTTAATCTAGCAGTCCTTGGTTTGGTAATTTACCAGTCCTTGGTTTGTTAATTTAGCAGTCCTTGGTTTGTTAATTTAGCAGTCCTTGGCTTGTTAATTTAGCAGTCCTTGGTTTGTTAATCTAGCAGTCCTTGGTCTGCTAATCTAACACTCCTTGGTGAGTCAGAATGGTGAGTATAAATAAAAAATGTTGTTCTTCTGGTAATAATTTTTTTGATACAAAGGGGCTGTTCTAGAGTTTTTGCTGAGCATTTTCATTATGCTTTTGTTATCATCATGTAATCTGCTTTATCTTTTCCGCTTCTTTCTGTCTGCCTTCTCTTTTGGTGCATTGCGATTTTCAATGTTTGTGTCTCGGTCTGTCCGTTTTTTATTTTCAAGCTACTTAAAGTAATGTGTCTATTCTTGAGCCTATATTTGGATATCAGTTCTGTCTGTTGCCTTTCTCACCTAGATGTACTTATTATGCTTTGTCTAGACTTAAGGTAGGAGCGAGTGGATTCTTTTTGTGTTCAGATTTTGTTTCAATATTTAAACTGTAAATATATTATCTATTGAGACTGTCATACAACTGAAAGTACAACTTAGGTCGCAGAGTTTTAGAAATTGCTGTTACTTAATTGATGAGATGCTTACAATATTTGCTATTGTGAATTGAAAAACGGTTGTGAGTGAATACTGGCTCTAGAGATTGCTCAGGCTGATGAGGCATTAGAGATGCTGGCTCTAGAGATTGCTCAGGCTGATGAGGCATTAGGGATGCTGGCTCTAGAGATTGCTCAGGCTGATGAGGCATTAGGGATGCTGGCTTTAGAGATTGCTCAGGCTGATGAGGCATTAGGGATGCTGGCTTCAGAGATTGCTCAGGCTGATGAGGCATTAGGGATGCTGGCTTTAGAGATTGCTCAGGCTGATGAGGCATTAGGGATGCTGGCTCTAGAGATAGCTCAGGCTGATGAGGCATTAGGGATGCTGGCTCTAGAGATTGCTCAGGCTGATGAGGCATTAGGGATGCTGGCTTCAGAGATTGCTCAGGCTGATGAGGCATTAGGGATGCTGGCTCTAGAGATTGCTCAGGCTGATGAGGCATTAGGGATGCTGGCTTCAGAGATTGCTCAGGCTGATGAGGCATTAGGAATGCTGGCTTTAGAGAATGCTCAGGCTGATGAGGCATTAGGGATGCTGGCTTCAGCTGCACAAATTGATGGGGGCACTGGGATTAGGGTGCTCAGACTTATGGAGGCTGGGAGATAAGAGTGCTCGGATCGATGCAGCTCCATCTTCAACTTGATGTCAGCCGGGCCACCCGCCGCCGACTCCGACATGTCGTTCGTCTTGTCTGACGCCGATCGTCGACTCGGACTAAAAACTTCGGTGGCGTTGCAGCGCCTGGCTGAGGAAGTCGACGCAGTCAGGCGGAGCTCGTTTCGGCGCTGGCGCTTTGACCTGGCCTGCCTGTGGCGCCACCCGCCGATCACCCTGCCTCACATTGGCGTCAATCTGGCGCTGTGGGCTCTGCTGCTCGCCGCCTCCGCTTTGGCAGACCGGCCCGAGGAGTGAGAAGGCGCCTGTGTACCGCTCTATCTACCTGTCTACCGCTCTATCTACCTGTCTACCGCTCTATCTACCTGTCTACCGCTCTAACTACCCTGTCTACCGCTCTATCTACCTATATACTGCTCTATCTACCTGTCTACCGCTCTATCTACCTATATACTGCTCTATCTACCTGTCTACCGCTCTAACTACCCTGTTTACCGCTCTATCTACCTATATACTGCTCTATCTACCTGTCTACCGCTCTATCTACCTGTCTACCGCTCTATCTACCTGTCTACCTGTCTATTATTAATTTCCGGCGTGCCAACTGGGTCCTTTTCAAATTCACCCTGGAGAACTCGCTGTCTGACTTCAGCACTGACGGCAACGCTCATGGCGTCGAGAAGAATTTGCGCCGGATTATTCTCAAGGCGATGAAGACGGCCATCCCTGAAGGCCGATTCAAGCGCCAAGAAGCCTCGCCCTGCCCTGCTGTAATTCGCCACCTTCTAGCTGAACGCGACAAACTGCGCTCTGATGATGCTAGCGATCCTAGGATCCCTACACTCCAGAACCGCGTTACTGCTCTGATTGAAGAGGAACAACGTGCCCGATGGAACGATTTCTTGAATGAGCACGGGCAACAGCCTGCACCCACTCCGCATCTTTGGTCCACCATTAAACGTCTTTCCGGCCGTGTCACCTCCTCAGCTCGTAACATCATCATCCGTTTCGACGGAAGACCGACCTAGACCGACGCGGAGGCGGCTAATCGGCTTAATAAACAGTTCACGCAGCCGCGTGCTCACTGTTCGAATCCAGCCATGCGCTTCGTCCGCCGCAAAGTTGCTGCACTCCCGCGCGAAGACCTGCTGCACTACCCTCTTGTATTTCTCCAAAGACAACCTGGTGCAGGCCATCAAACGCTCTAAGCCTTCGAAGGCTATCGGCCCTGACGGTATCTGTCCGCTAGTCATTAAACATTTCGGCCCCAAAGCCATCGACGTGCTCCTCGGCCTGTTCAACCGTTCGCTGCACTACAATGAAATCCCCGCGGTTTGGAAGAAATCGCTGATCTGCCCATTAATTAAAAGTGGCAAACCTCCGGATGACGGAGCCTCCTACCCCCCGATTTCGTTCCTCTCCCCGCTGGCTAAAATCTTTGAAAAACTCCTGCTGCCCCTGCTGACTGACCACCTTAAGCTCCCAGCTTGGCAGCACGGTTTCCGCCCAATGCACTCTACCACTACCGCATTGTGTCAGCTCGCCGAGCAGATCAGTACTGTTTTCTGCCAAGCCAAGCCCCGGCGAGAACTGGCACTGCTGCTCAGGATCTGAAGGCTGCCTTTGATTGTGTGGACCACTGTGAGCTCATCACCGACGTCTTCAACTCCGACCTGCCGAACCTCATCAAAGGCTGGCTCTGCAACTACCTTCTCGGTTGTCAAGCCCGCACAATACTCGTACTGCGCGACTGCAAGTCCGCCTGGCGCCAAGTTCGCATGGGAGTGCCCCAAGGTAGCGCGATCAACCCGCTTCTTTTCGCCTTCTACCTGAAGGACACCCCTACGCCGGATGACCCGAACTCCAGCCTTATCGGCTATGCCGATGACCTTACAGCGGCTGCCTCTTCCGCGTCCATCTCGCGCATCCAAGAGCAACTCAACGCCTACTTAACGCGCTTGGCGCCGTTCCTCCATGCCCGCAAGCTCAAGGTCTCGGCAGCAAAATGCACCACGACGCTCTTCACTCCGGACCAACGGGAGTACGCCAAGGCCCTCGAGGTCTACTTCGACGGTTCCAGACTACCCCAGGCTCTCTTTCCTAAAATCCTGGGCGTGATCTTTGATCCGAAGATGACGTTCAGCCGTCACGTCAAGGCCACTATCGAGAAGGCCCACAAACATAACAGCGTCCTCCGCTGCTTGGCGGGTAGCAGTTGGGGCAGCTGCAAGGAGCTGCTGCTCAACACTTACAAGGCCATTTCGCGCAGCATCCTCAACTACGCTGCTCCTGTTTGGGGACCTGTCATCTCGTCCACCTCCTGGAACGGGCTCCAGTCGGTCCAAAACGCGGCCATTCGGTGCATCACCGGCTGCACCGTCAATACCTCTGTTGCCGACCTTCACTGCGAGACCCGGATGCTCCCGGTCCAGCAGCACAACAGGCTCCTGTCTCTCCAGTTCCTCCTGGCCTCTCGCCGTCCTGAGCACCCCTGCTACCACCTTTCCGCCTGCCCGGCTCCTCGCCGGCGCATGAAGCCGTCCATTTTTACCGCACCATTCTTTGACGATTCCTGGCAGCCAGTCGAAGCCCCGGCGGTCCTCGACGACGCGGCAGCCTGGGACAGGGCGAGGCGAGCTCAACACTCGCTCATCGTGCTCAATCACATCGACGGCCTACCTCCTAACCGCGTCGTCGGCCTTCGCCCCGACGTCTGCGATTCCGAGCGTTCTTTGCCGCGTCGGACCCGTTCTCTGCTCGCCCAGCTGCGCTCTGGCTTCAGTCCTATGCTTCGTAGTTACCAGCACCGGTTGAATCCTGAGACGCCTCCAAGCTGTCCTGAGTGCGACGCGGCCACGCATGATTGCCTGCATCTTTTTAATTGCCCGGCTCACCCCACCGAGTTGGTGCCCTCTGACCTGTGGCGCAACCCTGTTGAAATCGCTGAGTTCCTGTCGCTGCCTGTCCAGCGCGACCCTGGCGAGGGTTAAAAACAACAACAACAACAACCTGTCTACCGCTCTATCTACATATCTACCACTCTATCTACCTGTCTACCGCTCTATCTACATATCTACCGCTCTATCTACCTGTCTACCGCTCTATCTACATATCTACCGCTCTATCTACCTGTCTACCGCTCTATCTACCTGTCTACTGCTCTATCTACCTGTTTATCGCTCTGTCTACCTGTCTACTGCTCTATCTACCTGTTTATCGCTCTGTCTACCTGTCTACTGCTCTATCTACCTGTTTATCGCTCTATCTACCTGTCTACTGCTCTATCTACCTGTCTACCGCTCTATCTACCTGTCTACTGCTCTATCTACCTGTTTATCGCTCTATCTACCTGTCTACTGCTCTATCTACCTGTTTATCGCTCTATCTACCTGTCTACTGCTCTATCTACCTGTTTATCGCTCTATCTACCTGTTTATCGCTCTATCTACCTGTCTACTGCTCTATCTACCTGTTTATCGCTCTATCTACCTGTCTACCGCTCTATCTACCTGTCTACCGCTCTAATCACCCTGTCTACCGCTCTATCTACCTGTCTACCGCTCTATCTACCTGTTTATCGCTCTATCTACCTGTCTACCGCTCTATCTACCTGTTTATCGCTCTATCTACCTGTCTACCGCTCTAACCACCCTGTCTACCGCTCTATCTACCTGTCTACCGCTCTATCTACCTATATACTGCTCCATCTACCTCTGTACCGCTCTACCGCTCTATCTACCTGTCTACTGCTCTATCTACCTGTTTATCGCTCTATCTACCTGTCTACCGTTCTATCTACCAAAAAATGAACAAAACAATTTCATGTCTGCCACTCTACCGCTGTGCACTTTGCAGTTTTTCTTAACCAAAACTTTATAAACCTGCCGCACTGTTCCAGTTTCCTACCAGTGGTCACCATGGCCCTTGTCCTGACAGCCATGCTGCTGCTCATTGGAGCCAATGTGGCCGCTGCGGTCCTTATCGACTGGCTGTCGCACAATGGAGTTGATAAGAAAATTCAGAACCTCTGCGCTGATTTAGCGGGTAAGAATTTGGCGAAGACGACACGAACATTCGAGCACTGAATGATCGGATAGGATTAGAATCACTTCCTGTGGGATCTGAAGGATTAGAATCACTCCTAAGGGATCTGAGGGGATTAGAATCACTCCTGAGGGATCTGAGGGGATTTGAATCACTCCTGAGGGATCTGAGGGGATTAGAATCACTCCTGAGGGATCTGAGGCGATTATAATCACTCCTGAGGGATCTGAGGGGATTAGAATCACTTCTAGGGGATCTGAGAGATTAGAATCACTCCTGAGTGATCTGGGGGGATTAGAATCACTCCTTAGTGATGTGAGGGGTTTAGAATCACTCATGGGGGATCTGAGGGGATTAGAATCACTCATGGGGGATCTGAGGGGATTAGAATCACTCCTTAGTGATGTGAGGGGTTTAGAATCAGTCCTGGGGGATCTGAGGGGATTAGAATCAGTCCTGAGGGATTTGAGGAGATTAGAATCACTCCTGAGGGATTTGGGGGGATTAGAATCACTCTTGAGGGGATTAGAATCACTCCTGAGGAGATTAGAATCACTCCTGAGGGATTTGGGGGGATTAGAATCACTCTTGAGAGGATTAGAATCACTCTTGAGGTGATTAGAATCACTCTTGAGGGGATTAGAATCACTCTTGAGGGGATTAGAATCACTCCTGAGGGATCTGAGGGGATTAGAATCACTCCTGGGGGCGATTAGAATCACTCCTGAGGGGTTAGAATCACTCCTGAGGGGGTTAGAATCACTCATACCGCTAAGAAATACATTGACTCGTATTGATTGCACTGAAGAGTACAGCCGCACCGTGAACTGGCCAGTCGAGTCAGCCTACCCGGACCTGAGCGCGCCCTCCGTGTCCACCATCCACTGCCACTGGACCCTCCGAGACGGACACCTAATCAACCTACCTGCTATGCTATTGGTTCGCGACGACATTATCTACGTTCGTCCCGGCATCGCTTTCAACGTGCACTGCTGCGAGTTGCCCCAGCAACAACAGTCGGAACAGTTGGCTAGATCGTTCGAACCGGATGATCGGTACATGCCAGTGCTGCCTGATCCAGCCAGACGGTCGCTCAGCAGGCCCGTGTCTCACCGGGTTCTGCCGCCGCTGCGCTGCCGCGTGAAGCTGACTCCGGCTGTGGATTTTGTTCGAGATTTTCTTAATCTGCACATTCGAGGCCGATCGGACTTGGACGCGCTGTTCGCCAGAGGCTGTCGGGCGTGTCTGGTCTGCGTGGGAGTCGCTTTTGCCGTGTGTTTGGTCGCCGCGCTGGCCAAACGGCACGTTATTGGGGAGGATTCGGTAAGCTGTGCTGTAAGAGGGAGAGATAAAGATTTCGAATTTTATGACCTAAGCGTTTATAGTTCTTTAATTTTTAGTATATAGGATATGTGTACTTTAGTGCATCTAAAAGTACTTTAGGGGATTTTTACTATAGTGTAAAAGTACTCTTAGGCGGTGCGTACTTTAGATGAAAAGCACTTTTAAGGGACGTGTACTTTACTGCAAAAGTACTTTTAGGTTTCGTACTTTTCTGCAAAAGTACTTTCAGGTTTTTTACTTTACTGTAAAAGTACTTTTATGGGTTTTGTACTTTACTGTAAAAGTACTTTTACGGCATGTGTACATTCGTTCAAAAATATATTCGTGATATTTGTGCTTTATATTGTGTAAAAGCGTACTTTAATGGACATCCACTTATGATAGGTGTACTTAGTAGTACAGATGCACTCAAGTGTACATGTACTTCTGTGTAGCTGCACTTTATTCTAGATGCACTACTGTAGTCTGGATGTACTTTTGACTTTGTCTCTTTAATTTAACTTCGATGTACTCTAGTTGGTGTACTTCAGGGTGAAGGTAAATGTGCTTTACACCAGGGTACTCCCAGTTGAAATGACGCAGACAAATTATTAAAGCTCTGCACTTTTACTCTGCACTTTTAGGTGTCAGCAGCCTACGCGCTGGCCTTCCCCTGCCTGGCCACCCTCCCCATCCTGCTGCTGTCCTGCCCGCCAATGTGGCACGCCCTGAACCTGTGGGAGCTGGCCAAAGCTCTGGTGCACGTGCACCGAACTTCTCTGGCTAGCGACGAGCTGCTTCGCCAGCCAGACAGGCCGCCATCGATGGACAGCCTGACGGAGTCCATCGGCTCCCTGTCGGACCTGGACACCTGCGACACCACCGCTGCTGCCTCAATCGTTGCTGGCTGGCGAGACGCCTTGGCGAAGTTGATGTACCTGCTGACTGACAATGCGGAGGTGGACTGGAAGCTGGTGCACTCGTTTGGCACAATGTCCAGGCTGTGCTGCGCTGATAAGGTGCGACTTTGACTGCTCATAGTGCCAATTTGACTGATCATAATACCAATTTGACTGCTCATAGTGCCAATTTGACTGATCATAATACCAATTTGACTGCTCATAGTGCCAATTTGACTGATCATAATACCAATTTGACTGCTCATAGTGCCAATTTGACTGCTCATAATACCAATTTGACTGATCATACTTCTAATTTAACTACTCATAGTGCCAATCTGACTGTTCATAGTGCCAATCTGACTGCTCATAGTGACAATTTGACTGCTCATAGTGACAATTTGACTGCTCATAGTGACAATCTGACTGCTCATAGTGACAATCTGACTGCTCATAGTGCCAATTTGACTGCTCATAGTGCCAATCTGACTGCTCATACCGCTTCGCCTGTCTCCAGGAGGGCATCCTCAGCCTGCCCATCCCGCTGCCAGACAAAGTCTGTTTCTTACGCCGCAAGCACCGTCACCGCAGCACGCCCGCCCAGCGCAAGAAGTCGGACATGAGCTTGCAGACCTCCGAGGCCAACAGCGCCCTGCTGGACACGGAGGCGCATATTCACGTCCTGGACGTTTCGCATGACCCGAAGATTGCCTACCGACTGGACTTTGACGATCCGCATTGGCGTCGGTTTTTGAAATCATTGAAGCCGCTGGGTCTGGCCATTCTGTTGAATAACTGCCACCCGTCTGCCAGGCCCAGCTATGACGCTTTCGCTCATCACGTGACCGCCGTCACGCTGCCGGATGATCCGCGCGCTTGCGTTAATAAGCGGCGTTGCCTGTGCGACTTGGCGAGGCTGATCGGCTTCAAGGATGCGGCTCGGGACCCCTTCAGCCTGCAGTTCACGCTGGGCACCTATCAGCAGGTGGCTGCGGCATAGCGATGCTCTGTTTGAGTTTGCGATTTGGGTGCAGTGATTGATTGATTGATTGATTGATTTATTCCATTGATTGATTGATCGATTGATTGATTGATCGATTGATTGATTGAACTTGATTTTTGGATTGATTGATTGATTCTATTGATTAATTTATTTATTCCATTGATTGATTGATTGATTGATTCTATTGATTAATTGGACTCGATTTATTGGATTGATTAATTGATTTATTTATTTATTAATTGATTCAATTTATTGATTGATTGATTTTTTTATTCCATTAATTGATTGATTGATTAATTGAATTCGATTTATTGGATTGATTGAGTGATTGATTGATTCCATTAATTGATTGATTGATTGATTGATTGATTCTATTGATTAATTGGATTCGATTTATTGGATTAATTGATTGATTCTATTGATTAATTGGATTCGATTTATTGGATTAATTGATTGATTGATTGATTCTATTGATTAATTGGATTCGATTTATTGGATTGATTGATTGATTGATTGATTGATTGATTCTATTGATTAATTGGATTCGATTGATTGATTGATTGATTCTATTGATTAATTGGATTCGATTGATTGATTGATTGATTGAATTCGATTTATTGGATTGATTGATTGATTGATTGATTGATTCTATTGATTAATTGGATTCGATTGATTGATTGATTGATTCTATTGATTAATTGGATTCCACTGATTGATTGATTTATTTATTTATTCCATTGATTGATTGAATAATTGAATTCGATTTATTGATTGATTAATTGATTGATTGATTGATTGATTGATTAATTGATTCAATTTATTGATTGATTGATGAATTCAATGGATTGATTGATCGAATGATTGGTTGATTCGATTGACTGATTGCTTTGATTGACTCATTGACTCATTACATTGATTCCATTGGTGAACTAAAAAATTAGATACAATTGATAAATCGTAAATTAAGTTTACATTTTATGATTCAATTGATTGATAATTTAGTTCAGTTGATTGCTTTATTGATTTTACGCTACTTGGGTATCTGTGCCGACACACACCCGAGCGTATTAATCTAGTATGCCAATTGCACATTTCAGGCCAGCAAGGAGGACCAGGGCAAGGACCAGTTCTTGAGGCTGCTCAGCGCGCTCAGACAGAAGGCACCTGTCGGGCACACCTTCGGCTGCGCTGTGCAGCAGCGGCATCTGGGCGGGCAGTACTTTGTGCAGGGCTCGGCTGATGTGCTCGTGTCAGAGCTGTGTGCGGACTATTGGAATGGCAACTCTGTGTCTGCGCTCACTGAAGTACATTGGGGTGTGCTCTGGTGGATTGAGTAGGGTTACCAGCATGTCAAATTTGTTCTTGTAGGTTTGGTAGGGTTTATGGTAGGTTTGGTAGGGTTTATGGTAGGTTTGGTAGGGTTTATGGTAGGTTTTATGTTTCAATCAAGGCTTAGTAGGGTTTATGGTAGGTTTGGTAGTGTTTATGGTCGGTTTTATGTTTCCATCAAGGCTTCGTAGGGTTTATAGTAGGTTTGGTAGGGTTTATGGTAGGTTTTGTAGGGGTTATGGTAGGTTTTGTAGGGTTTATAGTAGGTTTGGTAGGTTTTATGTTTCAATCAAGGGTTGGTAGGGTTTATGGTAGGTTTAGTAGGCTTTCTGGTAGGTTTGGTAGGGTTTATGGTAGGTTTGGTAGGGTTTATGGTAGGTTTAGTAGGGTTTATGGTAGGTTTGGTAGGGTAGGGTTTATGATAGGGTTTATAGTAATTCTGGTAGGTTTGGTAGGGTTTCTGGTAGGTTTGGTAGGGTTTATAGTAGGTTTAGTAGGGTTTCTGGTAGGTTTGGTAGGGTTTATGGTAGGTTTGGTAGGGTTTATGGTAGGTTTGGTAGGGTAGGGTTTATGGTAGGTTTAGTAGGGTTTATGGTAGGTTTGGTAGGGTTTCTGGTAGGTTTGGTAGGGTTTATGGTAGGTTTGGTAGGGTAGGGTTTTATGGTAGGGTTTGTAGTAATTCTGGTAGGGTTTATGGTAGGTTTGGTAGGGTTTCTGGTAGGTTTGGTAGGGTTTATGGTAGGGTTTGTAGTAATTCTGGTAGGGTTTCTGGTAGGTTTGGTAGGGTTTCTGGTAGGTTTGGTAGGGTTTATGGTAGGTTTGGTAGGGTTTATGGTAGGTTTGGTAGGGTTTATGGTAGGTTTGGTAGGGTAGGGTTTATGGTAGGTTTGGTAGGGTAGGGTTTATAGTAGGGTTTGTAGTAATTCTGGTAGGGTTTCTGGTAGGTTTGGTAGGGTTTATGGTAGGGTTTGTAGTAATTCTGGTAGGGTTTCTGGTAGGTTTGGTAGGGTTTCTGGTAGGTTTGGTAGGGTTTATGGTAGGTTTAGTAGGGTTTCTGGTAGGTTTGGTAGGGTTTATGGTAGGTTTGGTAGGGTTTCTGGTAGGTTTGGTAGGGTTTATGGTAGGTTTGGTAGGGTTTATGGTAGGTTTAGTAGGGTTTATGGTAGGTTTGGTAGGGTTTATGGTAGGTTTGGTAGGGTTTTTGGTAGGTTTATTAGGGTTCATGGTAGGTTTGGTAGGGTTTCTGGTAGGTTTGGTAGGGTTTATGGTAGGTTTGGTAGGGTAGGGTTTTATGGTAGGGTTTGTAGTAATTCTGGTAGGGTTTATGGTAGGTTTGGTAGGGTTTCTGGTAGGTTTGGTAGGGTTTATGGTAGGGTTTGTAGTAATTCTGGCAGGGTTTCTGGTAGGTTTGGTAGGGTTTCTGGTAGGTTTGGTAGGGTTTATGGTAGGTTTGGTAGGGTTTATGGTAGGTTTGGTAGGGTTTATGGTAGGTTTGGTAGGGTAGGGTTTATGGTAGGTTTGGTAGGGTAGGGTTTATAGTAGGGTTTGTAGTAATTCTGGTAGGGTTTCTGGTAGGTTTGGTAGGGTTTATGGTAGGGTTTGTAGTAATTCTGGTAGGGTTTCTGGTAGGTTTGGTAGGGTTTCTGGTAGGTTTGGTAGGGTTTATGGTAGGTTTAGTAGGGTTTCTGGTAGGTTTGGTAGGGTTTATGGTAGGTTTGGTAGGGTTTCTGGTAGGTTTGGTAGGGTTTATGGTAGGTTTGGTAGGGTTTATGGTAGGTTTAGTAGGGTTTATGGTAGGTTTGGTAGGGTTTATGGTAGGTTTGGTAGGGTTTTTGGTAGGTTTATTAGGGTTCATGGTAGGTTTGGTAGGTTTCCTAGGGCTTTGTAGGAAGTCGTTCGAGCTCAACTGAACTCAAACTCAACCCAGGAGTCTCAAATGCAGCCAACTGGCTCTCCGCTCCCCGCCCTTTACCCAGCTGGACCGCAAGCGCCTGCTCAACTTCTACAGCCGGCACAGCTACTCAAGCTATTGCGACGCATTCGCTTACACGCCCGTGCTCAACAAGATGTCGCCGGCAGGCGGCAGCGGCGATCGATGCGTCGAATTGCCGCCGTTCCGGCTGAGCTCAGAGGAGGCTGAGGATCCGCCCACGCCAATGCTGCTCAACACGCCTCTGTCAAGGACGTTCAGCGCTGAGACAACTTTGCATCGATCGTCCAATTTGTCCCTGACAGACGTAGACACCTGTCTGAGCATGCAGAGCGGCCAGGTGTTTCTAGGAATGGTGGCCTCCCAGTTCCAGGCCAACTCCGATGTTGTCAGGCTCATCGACCAGCTGGAGCTGGGCTGCATCCGGTTCGTGTACTTTAGCGAGGAGAACGAACTGCGTAGCAGAGGATTCGCTGAACGTCTGGGACTCGAATCCGGCTGGAACTGTCACATCTCGCTGAGGAGCGACTCGTGCGGCGGCAGCAGGGCTACAGTGACCGCGGACAGGGAGCCGGTGCCCGCAGGCCTGACCGTGAGTCTTGGGTTCCATTGGCTGAGGGTGTCTGGTCGGATGCGTGCGATTGGGTCAGTGGGGTTGGTCTGATCTGGGTCAATGGGATCAGTGTCTGAGTCAATGAGATCAGTGTCTGGGTCAATAGGATCAGTGTCTGGGTCAATGGGATCAGTGTCTGAGTCAATGGGATCAGTGTCTGGGTCAATGGGATCAGTGTTTGGGTCAATGGTATCAGTGTCTGGGTCAATGGGATCAGTGTTTGGGTCAATGGGATCAGTGTCTGGGTCAATGCGATCAGTGTCTGGGTCAATGGGATCAGTGTCTGGGTCAATGGGATCAGTGTTTGGGTCAATGGGATCAGTGTCTGGGTCAGTGGGATCAGTGTATGGGTCAATGGGATCAGTGTTTGGGTCATTGGGATCAGTGTCTGGGTCAATGAGATCTGAATCGATGGGATCTGAGTCAATAGGATCTGAATCAATGGGATCTGAGTCAATAGGATCTGGGTCCATGGGATCTGGGTCCATGGGATCTGGGTCAATAGGATCTAAGCCAATGGGATCTGGGTCAATAGGATCTGGGTCCATGGGATCTGGGTCGATGGGATATGGTCAATGGGATATGGTCAATGGGATATGGTCAATGGGTTCTGGGTCAATAAGATCTGGGTCGATGGGATCTGGGTCAATGAGATCTAAGTCAATAGAATCTGGGTCAATGCGATCTGAGTCAATGGGATATGGGTCAATAGATCTGGGTACTGTAAATGGAATCTGGGTCAACGGGATCTGGGTCAATGGGATCTGTCTCACACGACAAGCCGTCGACCTCCCGCAGACCACAATGTCGGGCGCCACGCTGGCCAACTTAAGCCAGTGGGGCAGCGCACCTGCCCTGATCAACACGGACACCAGCAGGGTCACCTTCAAAGGCGAACCGGACGAGCTGGTGTTCACCGCGGAAACACCTGGTGGCGACGGCGGCAGCGCCGATTCCAGCGGCGGCTCAGAATCGGATTCCGATGATGTCGACGCAGAGGCGACCGGAGTCCGCAGCGGCTTGTCCAGCCGTGACGACGCGCAGTCCGGCTGCAGCACCGCCTCTGGTCAGCGAGCGGACGCCTCCAGGGAGGAGTCCGAGCTGTTGTACGTCGATCAGAACAAGTCGCGTCTGCCGCGCGGCATCGCCGAGATCCGGCCGCACCTGCAGAAGGTGGACAACGTGCCGTTGCAGGTGTCGCTGTTTACCGACTGCGATATCGGCGCCGTGTCGGAGATGCTGCTCATCATGCGGCAGTACGGGGAGCGCTCAGTGCTGTTGTACTCGGCTTTGAGTCTGAGGTCCTGTAGACTGGCCAAGATTACCGACACCGCCGTGAGTCTGGGGCACATGGGTCGGCACAGAGTCTAATGTGGTCAATTTTTGGTCAAGTAGGTCAAAACTGGGTCAAGTAGGTCAAAACTGGGTCAAGTAGGTCAAAATTGGGTCAAGTAGGTCAAAATCGGGTCAAGTAGGTCAAAATTGGGTCAAGTAGGTCAAGATTGGGTCAAGTAGGCCAAAATTAGGTCAAGTTGGCCAAAATTGGGTCAAGTAGGTCAAAATTAGGTCAAGTAGGTAAAGATTGATCAAGTAGGTCATCGTTGGGTCAAGTAGGTCAACATTTAGTCAACAATGTAAAATTATGTCAAGTAGAGTCATGTTGAGTCGATTCGGTCAATGTTGGGTCAGTTGTGTCAAAACTGGGTCAAGTCAGTAAAAATTTGGTCAAGTGGGTCAATATTTGGTCGAGTAGGTCAATATTGATTCGAGTAGGTCAACTTTGGATCAAGTAAGTCCACGTTAGATCAAGTAGGTCAACGCTTAGTAAAGTAGGTCAACGTTAGAGTCGAGTAGGTCAACTTTGTGTCAAGTAGGTCAATATTGAGTCAAGTAGGTCAACCTGGGTCACGAGTAGGCACTCAGCCGCCATTCCCCAACAGTCTCCCCTAACCACCGCCCGTGGAACCGTCAGATCGCCCTGGTGCCTCAGCTGCCGCCGACTTGTCGCAGCGAGCCGGCGCCGCCAGTCGGGTCCAGACTCGAACCCAGTCCCGCCTTCGTCGCTGCCAAGCTGCTCAGCCTGCCTGCCGGCTACGCGCCAACTCGCCTGGCCATCGCCGGCCTCATCGCCGACTGCCGCTGCTCAGTTGAGCGACTCAAGCGACCGTTGAGAGCGTTTTTGTCTATGGCACTGATGCTGTCGGCTCTGCACGCGGTCTGCGGCCTGCTCATGCTGCCGCCCTGTCTGTCCGCCGGGCAGACCGCCGCCCTGTCTTTTGTGCTGCTGCCTGCGGCCGCCTTTGGCACCGTGGCCAAGTCTGAGGACCGGCTGAAGGCGTTGAATCAGCCGGCTCGGAGGAGGGACCTGCCGAGGAGGAAGGCGCTCACTGCGCGGTGGGTTTTGGGGTGTCTGGTAGGGTGTTTAGGTGTCTGGTAGGGTGTTTGGGTGTCTGGTAGGGTGTTTGGGTGTCTAGTAGGGTGTTTGGGTGTCTAGTAGATGTTTGGGTGTCTGGTAGGGTGTTTGGGTGTCTGGTAGGGTGTTTGGGTGTCTGGTAGGGTGTTTGGGTGTCTGGTAGGGTGTTTGGGTGTCTGGTAGGGTGTTTGGGTCTCTAGTAGGGTGTTTGGGTGTCTAGTAGATGTTTGGGTGTCTGGTAGGGTGTTTGGGTGTCTGGTAGGGTTTTTTGGTGTCTGGTAGGGTGTTTGGGTGTCTAGTAGGGTGTTTGGGTGTCTGGTAGGGTGTTTGGGTGTCTGGTAGGGTGTTTGGGTGTCTGGTAGGGTTTTTTGGTGTCTGGTAGGGTG
>NIVC01002057.1:70000-112500 GCA_002269645.1 Macrostomum lignano | reverse complement strand
TTGTCTTCAAGTTCTTGCAGCTCTTGTCAAGCCAATGACAAGCTACTGTCTTTGGGACACTGTCTTGGGCATTGCCTTAACAGCACTTTGGGGCACCTGCCTGTCTTAACGACAGGGGCATTGTCTTTGGGGCACCTATCTTTGAGGCATACTGTCTTTGAGCACTGTCTGGGGTTGAGGCACTGTCCCAGGGACACTGTCTTTGAGCACCTGTCTAAGCGACACTGTCTTTGAGCACCTGTCTAAGCGACACTGTCTTTGAGCACCTGTCTAAGCGACACTGTCTTTGGGCACCTGTCTTAGGGCACTGTCTTTAGGACACTGTCTTAGGGGCACTGTCTAAAGGCCTGTCTTAGGGGCACTGTCTTGGGCAGGGGTACTGTCCCAGGGGAACTGTATTTGGTGCTGATTTTGGGGAGGGGCATCGCATATCTGCATGCGCTGGAATCGCCACTGAAAAACCAGCAATGCGGCTCTGCAACACCCAACAGCTGTGACTGACTGCCAGCTGACCTTGCTGACGGACACTGGCAGCAGTGACATTGTGCCTCTCAGCCAGAGCAGCGCCCACACCGCCTCCGGCAGTGTGCAGAGCCACCAGCCGGACATTCAGCGCGGGCCAGTCTCCCACAAACAGCAGGTAGGGTGTCCTCGGGCAGCGCTCCAGGTACCAGGCGGTGGCCCATCTCAGCATGGCCGCGTCAGTTTGCCACTCCAATGCAGCGTTGAGCATCAAATCCTGCCGTCTGTGGAACTCCTCAACTACCAGGTCTCTGGGGGCCGAAGCGGCGTAGCGCACGAAGAACACGAGCTGCGCGGCGCCGCTCTGCAGGCGCCACTTTCTGCGCCACAGACGGCGCAGTTGATCCCGGCCTGCCAGATCCGCCTGCGACGAGGCGACCGCAACCAGCAGGTTCGGGGCGGCTTGAAAACATTCGCCCCAGGACTCCAGCCGGAGCGACGGGTGCAGCCGCCGCTGGCGCTCCGCCGTCAACTCGTCGACCGACGTGGCGCCCCGACTGTTAGTGTCGAATAGCAGGAAGTGAAATACCGGATAGCACAGGCCGAGGATGGCCAGAAATGCGATGCAGGATAGCAGGCTCCGGTTTTTGAGTTGCATTTTTTGCATGTGAATTCGTTGGGACGTTCTGCAGTTGATGCTCTCGTTCGACTGACTCGCATCAGGTGCTGTAGAGTGGGGAAAAGCGTATCGATTGGCTTAGTTTGGCTTAAGTGGCACTTCGACCATAGACTATCATATGGCGTTTGAGAAGTACATGATCGCATGATTGATTTCAAGGATTGATCAGCCTTTGCAAAATCAGGAACTCACTCTCTAGATACCTTTAGCCCCTGTAGATACCTTTAGCCCCTTTAGATACCTTTAGCCCCTGTAGATACCTTTAGCCCCTGTAGATACCTTTAGCCCCTGTAGATACCTTTAGCCCCTGTAGATACCTTTAGCCCCTTTAGATACCTTTAGCCCCTGTAGATACCTTTAGCATTTTGTAGATACCTCTAGCACACTGTAGATACCTCTAGCACCCTGTAGATATCTCTAGCACCCTGTAGATATCTCTAGCACCCTGTAGATACCTCTAGCACCCTGTAAATACCTCTAGCACCCTGCAGATACCTCTAGCACCCTGTAAATACCTCTAGCACCCTGTAGATACCTCTAGCACCCTGTAGATATCTCTAGCACCCTGTAAATACCTCTAGCACCCTGTAGATATCTCTAGCACTCTGTAGATATCTCTAGCACTCTGTAGATATCTCTAGCACTCTGTAGATACCTCTAGCACCCTGTAGATATCTCTAGCACCCTGCAGATACCTCTAGCATCCTGTAGATACCTCTAGCACCCTGTAGATATCTCTAGCACCCTGTAGACACCTCTAGCACCATGTAGACACCTCTAGCACCCTGCAGATACCTCTTGCACCTCTTCAGACACCTGCAGCTTTAGGTAAACCTCTTGTATTTCTGAGCTCAAGCAAAACGCAGTACACCTGAATAACTAACTTTAAAGTTATTCAATTTGAACAAAGTTAAATTCAAAGCTTACCAAACGTCAAGATGCCAAAAATGGTTTATATAAAACACTATGATCGAATTGCACTTAACATTGCTATAAACTAGCAGGCTGTTTTGCACAGTTAAGTAACAAAATTGACTTAGCCAGCTCTACAAACGGTAGTGCGGCTGTCGCAATTTCAAGGCCTCTCAGTTCATGCTCATTATTTAACACAGTTGCAGTCAAGCGCTCTCTGTACACACTGAGTTTCCCAGTGCATTCGTGTGTCTGTGTACATGCTCAGAGTTTCTACATACTGCCTCAGTTGTTTCTCTTACCCTTGCTAACTAAGGTTTCTACAGTTTAGCTAGGCAATACCTGCATATTCCTGCTTGGAGCTCTGTCTCATCTCTCTCCCAGGCCCTACCTAGAGTTAGTTGATTGTACATTTTGTCAGCATGTTTTGCTACAGACAGGCTGCCTCTCCAACTCTGCTCTGTCTGTACTGTACTGTCTTCTGAATCCACTGTAATGGCACTCACGCTATATGATGAGGTTCTCATACTCATAAATATGGCTATGGCAGACTGTTGAGACCTATTTTAGTAGGAAATTTCATTAGGAATAGCCATGCAGCCAGACGGAGCTTCTGGGCCTTCGACAGGTGGCACCTGGTTACACCCTATGGACACCCTATTGCTAATCTCTCTGATGTCTCTGAGCAAGCCTCGACAGTGGGCAAGCCTCAACTGCTAGACATCCTCAGCTCAGGCATTCAGTCATCACCCCGACACGGTCGGCACCTCTAACAGATGTAGCTGGCGCACACTCTGTAGCTGGCGCCCCCTCTGTTGCTGACACCCCCTCTGTAGCTGGCGCACACTCTGTAGCTGGCGCCCCCTCGTAGCTGACACCCTCTCTGTAGCTGGCGCACACTCTGTAGCTGGCGCCCCCTCTGTAGCTGACACCCCCTCTGTAGCTGACACCCCCTCTGTAGCTGGCGCCCCTCTGTAGCTGACACCCCCTCTGTAGCTGGCGCCCCTCTGTAGCTGGCGCCCCCTCTGTAGCTGACACCCCCTCTGTAGCTGGCGCACACTCTGTAGCTGGCGCCCCCTCTGTAGCTGACACCCCCTCTGTAGCTGGCACCCCCTCTGTAGCTGGCGCCCCTCTGTAGCTGGCGCCCCTCTGTAGCTGGCGCCCCTCTGTAGCTGGCGCCCCTCTGTAGCTGGCGCCCCCTCTGTAGCTGACACCCCCTCTGTAGCTGGCGCACACTCTGTAGCTGGCGCCCCCTCTGTAGCTGACACCCCCTCTGTAGCTGGCACCCCCTCTGTAGCTGACACCCCCTCTGTAGCTGGCGCCCCTCTGTAGCTGGCGCCCCTCTGTAGCTGGCGCCCCTCTGTAGCTGGCGCCCCCTCTGTAGCTGGCGCCCCTCTGTAGCTGGCGCCCCTCTGTAGCTGGCGCCCCTCTGTAGCTGGCGCCCCCACAGAATCAAGTGTCAATCAGTGAGTACTTAAGTAGATGAATTATCTGTAAGTGAAGAGGATAACCAAATTTTAAAAAATCAACTATTATATTAATATTTACATTTTTCAGACCGAGCAAACAGTTATTCGACAATTTTATTTAAGATTTTTACCATTGCGCTATTTAAATCAGTCAAGATATGCAAAAACAAAATTTGTTTATTATTTTTTGAAAGAAAATTTCACTACTGTGATGAAGTAACTAAAAATCTTTCTCAGCCACATTATCGCAGTCAAGTGGAGCAACAATGCGTTTTGTAACAAAACTTTTTTGAAAGATGATTGGTCAAATTAAACCAATTAAACACTGAAAATCGAAAACAACAAAAAAATACATGTACGAGCTAGATACATGAAAGCAATTAAATGTAAATTTTCATGATAAAAAGTGGCAGAACATATAGTGAATGTTCTTTATAAACTGGGGTCCTTAGTCAATTAGAAATTAACTTCTCAATAACGACATTGGAAAATACATATATACATAGTCTAAAAGTCACGTGATCCATTAGAGCTTTACAACTACATCAAATACTTCTGATTCTGGAGCAATAAAACCGAGCGCTCAGCCAATCAGAGACAAGAAGATATTGTCAGGGAGTGAGGTAGGTGGAGCGATAAAACCGAGCGCTCAGCCAATCAGAGACAAGAAGATATTGTCAGGGAGCGAGGTGGGTGGAGCGATAAAATCGAGCGCTCAGCTAGAGACAAGAAGATATTGTCAGAGAGCGAGGTGGGTGGAGCAATAAAGCCGAGCGCTCAGCCAATCAGAGATAGGAAGATATTGTCGGGGAGTGAGGTTGGTAGAGCAATAAAGCCGAGCGCTCAGCCAATCAGAGATCAGACATTGTCAGGGAGTGAGGTTCGACCTAGAGTGCGGGTTAATTCGCCTCAGCCCGTGGCAACGTGTCCAACAACCTCACTCTGAACGAAGCCGCCCTGAATGTCGGATGCCGGATTGGCCAGCGAATCAGTGTCGTCTCCACCTTCAAAAGTTCGACTTCGATTAGTGACGCCCCTCTGGACGGCGCCAGGGCTTTCGTCGCTGCTAATCAAATTTCTGGTGTCCTCCGATGCCCTCCGATCAGCGTAGGGTGCATTGACGTACCCAGCCAGGGCTCCGGCGCTCAGGGCGCTGGCCATCTGTCTGACCAGAGCGCCCGCGCTGCCCACAGCTGCTGCAGACATCTGACGCGTGAACACTCCGGTTCGGGTGCCGGCTCGAGCTCGAAGGTTCCTGCCGATCTCTTCTCTGATTTCGTCTGCTTCGTCGCGAATCGGTTCCATTAGCAGGCGTTCGAGCACGTTCTCCAGGGTGATGATGCCGCGAACTTGCCCGGTTTCTGTGCTGAACACCACCGCCATGTGGCCTGCGGGTGTTCGCAGCTCATTGTGTGGTACTGCCTGTGCCAGCACTGTCACCCCACTGTCTCCCCTGTCACTCCACTGTCACCCCACTGTCTCTCATGTCACTCCACTGTCACCCCACTGTCTCCCCTGTCACTCCACTGTCACCCCACTGTCTCCCCTGTCACTCCACTGTCACCCCACTGTCTCTCATGTCACTCCACTGTCACTCCACTGTCTCCCCACTGTCTCTCATGTCACTCCACTGTCACTCCACTGTCTCCCCACTGTCTCTCATGTCACTCCACTGTCTCCCCACTGTCTCTCATGTCACTCCACTGTCTCCCCACTGTCTCCCCACTGTCTCTCATGTCACTCCACTGTCTCCCCACTGTCTCCCCTGTCACTCCACTGTCTCCCCTGTCACTCCACTGTCTCTCCTGTCACCCCACTGTCTCCCCTGTCACTCCACTGTCTCTCCTGTCACCCCACTGTCTCTCCTGTCACTCCACTAGCTGTCTCCCCTGTCACTCCACTGTCTCTCCTGTCACCCCACTGTCTCTCCTGTCACTCCACTAGCTGTCTCTCTCCCCTGTCACTCCACTGTCTCCCCAGTCACCCCACTGTCTCTCCACTGTCTCTCCACTGTCTTCCCAGTCACTCCACTGTCACCCCACTGTCTCCTGTCACTCCACTGTCACCCCACTGTCTCTCCTGTCACTCCACTGTCACCCCACTGTCTCCCCTGTCACTCCACTGTCACCTCACTGTCTCTCCTGTCACTCCACTGTCACCCCACTGTCTCCCCTGTCACTCCACTGTCACCTCACTGTCTCTCCTGTCACTCCACTAGCTGTCTCTCCTGTCTCTCCTGTCACTCCATTGTCTCTCCTGTCATTTCACTGTCTCCCCAGTCACCCCACTGTCTCCCCAGTCACCCCACTGTCTCCCCAGTCACCCCACTGTCTCCCCAGTCACCCCCACTGTCTCCCCAGTCACCCCACTGTCTCCCCAGTCACCCCACTGTCTCCCCAGTCACCCCACTGTCTCCCCAGTCACCCCCACTGTCTCCCCAGTCACCCCACTGTCTCCCGTCACCCCACTTCCCCTGCCAAGGCAAGTAAGAAGTCTCACTCTTTCCCTGTTGAAACACATTCAGCAGGTCGTACAGAGGAGTCTGGCAGGGTACATACGGCATCTCACGGAAGCACTTCTTGTCGGCAATGATTCTAGCAAAAGACACTTCAGCCTTGTTGGCGTAGATCAGCAGCATCTTAGTCAGCAGGTGGCCTCTGATATCGTTGCGATTGTCGCCGTGAAAAATCGGCACCCTGGAGTGCGCATTGGCGATGATTTTCAATCGCACAGAGTCGGTTAGGGCACTCGAATCCGACAGCATGAACACCTCATCTATCGGGGTACAGGCGTCTTCGGCTGGTACGCTGGACAGCTCCAGGGCGCCTTTGATGATCGCCACTTCGTCGAAGGTCAGGACGCTGCGCTGTGCGGCTGCAACGCCGTCCTCGATGATGTTTCTCGACGAGGCGGTGACGGCCGCCTGCGACGCCACCGCCTGCTGCGGGTCCTGGCCACTCTCGACTAGATAGTCGCCTTCTCGACGAACTCTGGGACCGTGGAATCCGACTAGAGCTTTTAGCTCTTCTTTTTTGAATACGGTCTCGTGATTGGCGCCCAGTAGCAGGTCCAGCAGCTTTGACAAAGGAAATGCGATGGGACAAAGCAGCGCCATAAAGAGGTAGACCAGGCTGCAAGGTGTGTTGCAGTGTGGAGAGCTTCAATATTGTACTGCTCAAGCCTCTAAATCAAGCCTCGAGTCTTAAAAAGTGAAATTATGAAGAGAAAATGACTTACGGCAGACAGTAGTACCCGATAGCGAGACCGAACTTGGTGCACAGCGCCTGTGGAATCACTCTGAAATATTTTTGACTACTTATTTAAGAACTCGTACCTGGGAAAAGTAACATTAAGTTTCAAGTTTTTCGAGATATAATTTCTTTTATTAAAGTCCAAACTCCATCAAATTCAGCTGTTTTATTAGCGTAACGCCCCCACCCCAACTCAGCTGTTTTATTAGCGTCAATACCCCACCCCAACTCAGCTGTTTTATTAGCGTCAACACCCCACCCCAACTCAGCTGTTTTATTAGCGTCAACACCCCACCCCAACTCAGCTGTTTTATTAGCGTCAATACCCCACCCCAACTCAGCTGTTTTATTAGCGTCAACACCCCACCCCAACTCAGCTGTTTTATTAGCGTCAACACCCCCATGCCAATTTAGTTGTTTTATTAGCGTCAACCCCACCTCTACCCAATTCAGCTGTTTTATTAGCGTCAATACCCCACCCCAATTCAGCTGTTTTATTAGCGTCAATACCCCACCCCAACTCAGCTGTTTTATTAGCGTCAACACCCCCATGCCAATTTAGTTGTTTTATTAGCGTCAACCCCACCTCTACCCAATTCAGCTGTTTTATTAGCGTCAATACCCCACCCCAATTCAGCTGTTTTATTAGCGTCAATACCCCACCCCAACTCAGCTGTTTTATTAGCGTCAACACCCCCATGCCAATTTAGTTGTTTTATTAGCGTCAACCCCACCTCTACCCAATTCAGCTGTTTTATTAGCGTCAACACCCCACCCCAATTCAGCTGTTTTATTAGCGTCAATACCCCATCCCAACTCAGCTGTTTTATTAGCGTCAACACCCCCATCCCAATTTAGTTGTTTTATTAGCGTCAACCCCACCTCTACCCAATTCAGCTGTTTTATTAGCGTCAACACCCCACCCCAATTCAGCTGTTTTATTAGCATCAACACCCCACCCCAATTCAGCTGTTTTATTAGCATCAACACCCCCACCCCAATTCAGCTGTTTTATTAGCGTCAACACCCCCATCCCAATTTAGTTGTTTTATTAGCGTCAACCCCACCTCTACCCAATTCAGCTGTTTTATTAGCGTCAACACCCCACCCCAATTCAGCTGTTTTATTAGCATCAATACCCCACCCCAACTCAGCTGTTTTATTAGCGTCAATACCCCATCCCAACTCAGCTGTTTTATTAGCGTCAACACCCCCATCCCAATTTAGTTGTTTTATTAGCGTCAACCCCACCTCTACCCAATTCAGCTGTTTTATTAGCGTCAACACCCCACCCCAATTCAGCTGTTTTATTAGCATCAACACCCCCACCCCAATTCAGCTGTTTTATTAGCGTCAACACCCCCATCCCAATTTAGTTGTTTTATTAGCGTCAACCCCACCTCTACCCAATTCAGCTGTTTTATTAGCGTCAACACCCCCATCCCAATTCAGCTGTTTTATTAGCATCAACACCCCCACCCCAATTCGGTTGTTTTATAAGCGTCAGCACCTTATCTTTTACATTAGTCTATTATTAAACGAACAGCAGCAGTTCACGATGTGCTTGCACTTACTCGCCAAAGAATAGCACAGCAGTGACTGACACCACAATAGCAATAATCGGATCGGATACCCGATCTAGAAATATTGGCATCGCTTCAACACAGGCCGCATTACCAAGAAGTAGAGTCACTAACAGCCAATGGTGTCGTTTTATTATCGGCAACAAGCGTTTCGCGTATTTTTTTACGCTTCCATTGCCCGAATCGGCGAGTACTTTTAGGCTGAGAGGGTCCAAGCTCAATAAGCCTATAGTGAGACCGCTCATTAGACCTGTGGAAATCGAAGAATCCATAGCGTAAAAATGGAGACAATATCGTACTTTAGTTAGGTAAATTTTTAGTTAAAATTTTTTTTCAAAAACCAGAAAGCGACAGAACTGGATATTTTCAAGATAACACATACAGTTATTAAATCTGCAGGTCTAGCTGACACCAACAGATATCACCTGTCTAGGTCAAGGTGCACCTTTATAAAGCTGTCAACCTGTTAGTCGAATGTGAACTATGTCTATAAAGCTCATTGATTAGAATCTGGTTTAATTAAACCGAACCACTGAATGAAGGATCGTTCATAATGCTCGGGGAAGTTAAAACTTTGTACTTATCTTTATGACTTCATACCATCTTCCCTATCATCATAGTGTCTCCCATATCGCTGCACTGTCCAAGTTGAAAATTTATTCATCAGACAGCAGCCAGCTTACCCGCTCCAATCACTAAGCCGGTGTAAATTCCTAAATAGATCCAGAACCAGGTGTCTTCAGGCGTCAAAATGTGATTAGCTTCGTGATACTCCGTGCCATTACACCACAGCTCGTTTGGCGCTGTCAGAGTACAATTCAACGGAATGCCCATCCAGAGTAAGATAGATTGGAACTGTATCAGAACGAGCGCTTTTTGCTGTTAACAGCTGATTTGTTTCTCCAGAGTTTCGCTGAATAACTTTCTGAATATATATGAGAGCTTGCAACTCGCCTTCGAGCCCAATTTGGCTTTTGGGGAAGGGAAGGGGGTTCAGTTTGAAACTGAATGTACATTCACTCCCTCTCGGCCTGGGGGGGTCTCGCTCACCACCCCTTATCGCTGCAAGCCCAATCAATGTACACAAAGAGAAAACTACACGGGTCGCCCCCGCTATAACTGCGTCTCTCAATGTACATACGAACTACGACCAGGCCACAATGTACATTCGGGTGCGTCTACGTCTGAAAAGCGTCACCACATTCAACTCTGGCTCGCGAGAGAAGCTGGCCTGTAAAACTAAACAAAAGGCCACTCACTGACTCACTGACTCAAGCCAACACCACAGACACAGAAGAATCAAGTCAGACTCATTTGAACTAATTTTTGCGTAGTGGCCACAACTGAAAATTGGGTTACAGCATGCGGTATATTATTGTATATACAAAAGTAGCAACAGGTTTATCTCAATTCCGTTTGACTGTTGTGTAATACAAACTAGTATTACGAGTGTTATATTATGCAACGGCTTAAATCTTTGGTAGAATTATTAAAAGGTGTTGTTTATCTTTGTCAAGAATTTGAATAACTACACCTACACCACATGTTACCTGTGTCCAATCGAGCGCAAGCACTGAACTGGATTAACTAAAAATATCAATTCCGTTTATCAAAATAAGATACGCGTTGAACACTGCATTAAAATTTTTGGTAGAAATTCTCACTGAATTATAAGATGTAAACATTTGCACATATACAGCACAAGCACAACCGATAAAAATATAGTCTTTTACGAGCAATCAGGAATTCATAATTTCCTTATTGTATTGTGCGTGTATATAAAATGTTTTAATTTATACACGCCGCTTTCCGATTAATAAGTCGAAAGATTTTAAGCGATTCTCGTTCGAACTTCGGAAATTTAAAGGTTGTGACCAAGTCTGACACCTGTGATTCGAGATTCGTGACCAAGTCTGACACCTGTGATTCAAGATTCGTGACCAAGTCTGACACCTGTGATTCGAGATTCGTGACCAAGTCTGACACCTGTGATTCGAGATTCGTGACCAATTCTGACACCTGTGATTCGAGATTCGTGACCAAGCTTGAGCACCCAGCTTTTGATCGTACTTGACGGTCTCCAAATCCCTGACTCAAATCCCTCTAGCACATGTTGCTATTCATATAAAATACTGTGCATAGTGGACGCGTGTGCGACATTTCCCTGAATGTGAGAAATCCAGTCAAAGCTTCCCACCTAATGTTAGTAAGTTCCAATAAAGTCAGACACGCCCAAATACAACACGGCTGCCACCATCAGGCAGATGCCGATGACCAGACAGATCCAGAACATGCAGACCTCCCAAGGCAGTTTGTCCAGATTTTTTAACACCGGAATGCCAACCAGGAAGCCGAATATTAGACCGCCTGCGTGAGCCAGAAAGCTGACTCGTGTATCCTCGTTCAAGCCGTAGCGTTGGTAGAGAGCGACGCCGAAGTCCAGCGCCAGCAGCAGCAGAAGGAACACCAGACGCATCACTCCGCTGAGCAGGAATTGGGCAACGCTGCCGATTCCGCCGCCTTCAATTGACGGCTTTCGGCATTTCAGCCACTCGTGCTGCGTCTCTTTCCAGTTCATCACCACCAGGGCGATGTGCGCGCCCATCAGCGCGTAGCAGCCGCCGCTAGCACCCACTAAGGCCGTTGTGTGGTCGAACACCGCCGAGCATACAGAACCGCCTGTTGCATAGGGCGCGATACGGTAGGACTCGTGAACTTGATAGACATGGACTATTACTACTTTTAAACATTACCGCTAGACAATAGCCGAATCTGTTAGACAAGAACTGAGGAACCTGCTAGACAGGAGCTGAACCTGTTAAACAGGAGCTGAACCTGCTAGACAGGAGCTGAACCTGTTAAACAGGAGCTGAACGCGCTAGACAGGAGCTGAACCTGTTAGACAGGAGCTGAACCTATTAGACAGGAGCTGAACCCGCTAGACAGGAGCTGAACCCGCTAGACAGGAGCTGAACCTATTAGACAGGAGCTGAACCTATTAGACAGGAGCTGAACCTATTAGACAGGAGCTGAACCCGCTAGACAGGAGCTGAACCCGCTAGACAGGAGCTGAACCTATTAGACAGGAGCTGAACCTATTAGACAGGAGCTGAACCTATTAGACAGGAGCTGAACCCGCTAGACAGGAGCTGAACCTATTAGACAGGAGCTGAACCTATTAGACAGGAGCTGAACCTATTAGACAGGAGCTGAACCTATTAGACAGGAGCTGAACCCGCTAGACAGGAGCTGAACCTATTAGACAGGAGCTGAACCTGTTAGACAGGAGCTGAACCTATTGGACAGGAGCTGAACCTATTAGACAGGAGCTGAACTCGCTAGACAGGAGCTGAACCTATTAGACAGGAGCTGAACCTGTTAGACAGGAGCTGAACCTATTGGACAGGAGCTGAACCTATTAGACAGGAGCTGAACTCGCTAGACAGGAGCTCAGGAGCTGAATTTTTAAGGCAGAAGAAATGCAAAGATCAGAGAAGACTAAATCATTGGAAATTGGAAACTTCTATTGTTAGGCAAGGGACCTCGGCTTTTTTTCACACAAAAGGTCTCGATTCTTAAAAAACATCCAGCATATACTATATAGAAACGAGTCAGATGGATATTTAGGTTAGCAACAGTGACTCAACTTCTCACCCAATACACCAGCCATATAGGTGGGCCCTACGCGCCAAGCTTTGTGCACCAACTCTAGCGGTACGCCCAGCAGAAGTTGAATAGCCAAGTTAAACAATAGATGATGATAGCCGCAGTGTAGAAGCATGTAGCTTATAAATCGCCAAGCCTCTTTCTTCTTTTGCGGACTGAAGAGTAGCGGAGAATAGTAGGGAAGACCGGTTGCCCAACCAACACGGTTGTTCACGTCTGGTCCATTGTTCAGTTCCACTGCGTAGACTATAAAGCAGATTATCTGGGCGATTGTGGGTACGGGTTTTATTACGAGACTGTAGCTCGCTAACAGGAAATCCTGGGAGCCTCAGGGTCGTCAGTGATGATACTAACAGGACAGCACTGCGTGTGAAAGCTACAGGGTCGTCAGTGATGATACTAACAGGACAGCACTGCATGGGAAAGCTACAGGGTCGTCAGTGATGATACTAACAGGACAGCACTGCGTGTGAAAGCTACAGGGTCGTCAGTGATGATACTAACAGGACAGCACTGCATGGGAAAGCTACAGGGTCTTCAGTGATGATACTAACAGGACAGCACTGCATGGAAAAGCTACAGGGTCTTCAGTGATGATACTAACAGGACAGCACTGCATGGGAAAGCTACAGGGTCGTCAGTGATGATACTAACAGGACAGCACTGCATGGGAAAGCTACAGGGTCTTCAGTGATGATACTAACAGGACAGCACTGCATGGGAAAGCTACAGGGTCGTCAGTGATGATACTAACAGGACAGCACTGCATGGGAAAGCTACAGGGTCGTCAGTGATGATACTAACAGGACAGCACTGCATTTGAAAGCTACAGGGTCGTCAGTGATGATACTAACAGGACAGCACTGCATGGGAAAGCTACAGGGTCGTCAGTGATGATACTAACAGGACAGCACTGCATTTGAAAGCTACAGGGTCTTCAGTGATGATACTAACAGGACAACACTGCATTTGAAAGCTACAGGGTCTTCAGTGATGATACTAACAGGACAACACTGCATTTGAAAGCTACAGGGTCTTCAGTGATGATACTAACAGGACAGCACTGCATGGGAAAGCTACAGGGTCTTCAGTGATGATACTAACAGGACAGCACTGCATGGAAAAGCTACAGGGTCTTCAGTGATGATACTAACAGGACAGCACTGCATGGGAAAGCTACAGGGTCGTCAGTGATGATACTAACAGGACAGCACTGCATGGGAAAGCTACAGGGTCGTCAGTGATGATACTAACAGGACAGCACTGCATGGGAAAGCTACAGGGTCGTCAGTGATGATACTAACAGGACAGCACTGCATGGGAAAGCTACAGGGTCGTCAGTGATGATACTAACAGGACAGCACTGCATGGGAAAGCTACAGGGTCGTCAGTGATGATACTAACAGGACAGCACTGCATTTGAAAGCTACAGGGTCTTCAGTGATGATACTAACAGGACAACACTGCATTTGAAAGCTACAGGGTCTTCAGTGATGATACTAACAGGACCACTCTGCATTTGAAAGCTACAGGGTCTTCAGTGATGATACTAACAGGACAGCACTGCATGGGAAAGCTACAGGGTCTTCAGTGATGATACTAACAGGACAACACTGCATGGAAAAGCTACAGGGTCTTCAGTGATGATACTAACAGGACAGCACTGCATGGGAAAGCTACAGGGTCTTCAGTGATGATACTAACAGGACAGCACTGCATGGAAAAGCTACAGGGTCTTCAGTGATGATACTAACAGGACAGCACTGCATGGTAAAGCTACAGGGTCTTCAGTGATGATACTAACAGGACAGCACTGCATGGGAAAGCTACAGGGTCTTCAGTGATGATACTAACAGGACAGCACTGCATGGGAAAGCTACAGGGTCGTCAGTGATGATACTAACAGGACAGCACTGCATTTGAAAGCTACAGGGTCTTCAGTGATGATACTAACAGGACAACACTGCATTTGAAAGCTACAGGGTCTTCAGTGATGATACTAACAGGACAACACTGCATTTGAAAGCTACAGGGTCTTCAGTGATGATACTAACAGGACAGCACTGCATGGGAAAGCTACAGAGTCGTCAGTGATGATACTAACAGGACAGCACTGCATGGAAAAGCTACAGGGTCTTCAGTGATGATACTAACAGGACAGCACTGCATGGGAAAGCTACAGGGTCTTCAGTGATGATACTAACAGGACAGCACTGCATGGGAAAGCTACAGGGTCGTCAGTGATGATACTAACAGGACAGCACTGCATGGGAAAGCTACAGGGTCGTCAGTGATGATACTAACAGGACAGCACTGCATGGGAAAGCTACAGGGTCGTCAGTGATGATACTAACAGGACAGCACTGCATGGGAAAGCTACAGGGTCGTCAGTGATGATACTAACAGGACAGCACTGCATGGGAAAGCTACAGGGTCGTCAGTGATGATACTAACAGGACAGCACTGCATTTGAAAGCTACAGGGTCTTCAGTGATGATACTAACAGGACAACACTGCATTTGAAAGCTACAGGGTCTTCAGTGATGATACTAACAGGACAACACTGCATTTGAAAGCTACAGGGTCTTCAGTGATGATACTAACAGGACAGCACTGCATGGGAAAGCTACAGGGTCTTCAGTGATGATACTAACAGGACAGCACTGCATGGAAAAGCTACAGGGTCTTCAGTGATGATACTAACAGGACAGCACTGCATGGGAAAGCTACAGGGTCGTCAGTGATGATACTAACAGGACAGCACTGCATGGGAAAGCTACAGGGTCGTCAGTGATGATACTAACAGGACAGCACTGCATGGGAAAGCTACAGGGTCGTCAGTGATGATACTAACAGGACAGCACTGCATGGGAAAGCTACAGGGTCGTCAGTGATGATACTAACAGGACAGCACTGCATGGGAAAGCTACAGGGTCGTCAGTGATGATACTAACAGGACAGCACTGCATTTGAAAGCTACAGGGTCTTCAGTGATGATACTAACAGGACAACACTGCATTTGAAAGCTACAGGGTCTTCAGTGATGATACTAACAGGACCACTCTGCATTTGAAAGCTACAGGGTCTTCAGTGATGATACTAACAGGACAGCACTGCATGGGAAAGCTACAGGGTCTTCAGTGATGATACTAACAGGACAACACTGCATGGAAAAGCTACAGGGTCTTCAGTGATGATACTAACAGGACAGCACTGCATGGGAAAGCTACAGGGTCTTCAGTGATGATACTAACAGGACAGCACTGCATGGAAAAGCTACAGGGTCTTCAGTGATGATACTAACAGGACAGCACTGCATGGTAAAGCTACAGGGTCTTCAGTGATGATACTAACAGGACAGCACTGCATGGGAAAGCTACAGGGTCTTCAGTGATGATACTAACAGGACAGCACTGCATGGGAAAGCTACAGGGTCGTCAGTGATGATACTAACAGGACAGCACTGCATTTGAAAGCTACAGGGTCTTCAGTGATGATACTAACAGGACAACACTGCATTTGAAAGCTACAGGGTCTTCAGTGATGATACTAACAGGACAACACTGCATTTGAAAGCTACAGGGTCTTCAGTGATGATACTAACAGGACAGCACTGCATGGGAAAGCTACAGAGTCGTCAGTGATGATACTAACAGGACAGCACTGCATGGAAAAGCTACAGGGTCTTCAGTGATGATACTAACAGGACAGCACTGCATGGGAAAGCTACAGGGTCTTCAGTGATGATACTAACAGGACAGCACTGCATGGGAAAGCTACAGGGTCGTCAGTGATGATACTAACAGGACAGCACTGCATGGGAAAGCTACAGGGTCGTCAGTGATGATACTAACAGGACAGCACTGCATGGGAAAGCTACAGGGTCGTCAGTGATGATACTAACAGGACAGCACTGCATGGGAAAGCTACAGGGTCGTCAGTGATGATACTAACAGGACAGCACTGCATGGGAAAGCTACAGGGTCGTCAGTGATGATACTAACAGGACAGCACTGCATGGGAAAGCTACAGGGTCGTCAGTGATGATACTAACAGGACAGCACTGCATTTGAAAGCTACAGGGTCTTCAGTGATGATACTAACAGGACAACACTGCATTTGAAAGCTACAGGGTCTTCAGTGATGATACTAACAGGACAACACTGCATTTGAAAGCTACAGGGTCTTCAGTGATGATACTAACAGGACAGCACTGCATGGGAAAGCTACAGGGTCTTCAGTGATGATACTAACAGGACAGCACTGCATGGAAAAGCTACAGGGTCTTCAGTGATGATACTAACAGGACAGCACTGCATGGGAAAGCTACAGGGTCTTCAGTGATGATACTAACAGGACAGCACTGCATGGAAAAGCTACAGGGTCTTCAGTGATGATACTAACAGGACAGCACTGCATGGGAAAGCTACAGGGTCTTCAGTGATGATACTAACAGGACAGCACTGCATGGGAAAGCTACAGGGTCTTCAGTGATGATACTAACAGGACAGCACTGCATGGGAAAGCTACAGGGTCGTCAGTGATGATACTAACAGGACAGCACTGCATTTGAAAGCTACAGGGTCTTCAGTGATGATACTAACAGGACAACACTGCATTTGAAAGCTACAGGGTCTTCAGTGATGATACTAACAGGACAACACTGCATGAAAGCTACAGGGTCTTCAGTGATGATACTAACAGGACAGCACTGCATGGGAAAGCTACAGGGTCTTCAGTGATGATACTAACAGGACAGCACTGCATGGAAAAGCTACAGGGTCTTCAGTGATGATACTAACAGGACAGCACTGCATGGGAAAGCTACAGGGTCTTCAGTGATGATACTAACAGGACAGCACTGCATGGAAAAGCTACAGGGTCTTCAGTGATGATACTAACAGGACAGCACTGCATGGAAAAGCTACAGGGTCTTCAGTGATGATACTAACAGGACAGCACTGCATGGAAAAGCTACAGGGTCTTCAGTGATGATACTAACAGGACAGCACTGCATGGGAAAGCTACAGGGTCGTCAGTGATGATACTAACAGGACAGCACTGCATGGGAAAGCTACAGGGTCTTCAGTGATGATACTAACAGGACAGCACTGCATGGGAAAGCTACAGGGTCGTCAGTGATGATACTAACAGGACAGCACTGCATGGAAAAGCTACAGGGTCATCAGCTAATACTGACAGGTCGTTAGTAAAAGGTTTCTAATATACGAGCGGACTGGTAGCTCATTATCCACTGTCAGAATAGCTTACGAAGTACCTGAGCAAGGCAACAAACAGGAATAAAGATAGACGGCGGTCTGCAGTTGTAAGCTTCCAGATATGATTCGTAGTCTGTCTCCTTCTCAGCACCGTCCAGTTGATCTACGCCAGTCCACCTGAAAATTTGTTTTTGTTCGTAACGCTCAACGGCTGGCACGGCTGCTCGAATTAATTCCACTAGAAATAGCTGCGTGCGGCTGAGGTCTTTTCGCCGGGTGATGGTTAACTGCATTTGTTATTTGGTTATGGGAGAAAGTATTGGTTATGTAGATATTTGGTAAGCACGGTCAGAACGCATTTTATACGAGCTATTCCATAAAGTCGATAGCTAGTTTAGGCTACAAGGGTCCGTTAATGTTTAAATAGATAAGAGACGTCTGCAGTGGCCCTCACAGGCTTCTCTAAGCTGCATGTACAATAGATGGATTACTTAGTTACTGGGGTTTGTGCAAAGTGCACAGAAAGCACGTAGCCTAATATTATTAAATTGAAGTAAAACGTCACAGTCACAGAAACCAACTCAGTGTGACACTGACTAAATTAAATTATTTTAGTACGATGTATGACTTGTCTTAACTGAAAGACAAAATATATGGCTCGTATATGAAACTAATTAAAAAAACCTGTCCTTATTGGTCACATCGATATTCGCTGTTACCGAGTTTTGATTAACATTTTTTAATAAAGACGCAAAAAACTATCGTGATTTCTTTGGTTATCCATCAGTATTCATGCCATTGGGTGCAACTTCGTACCTCATCTGGATAATGTGTTTTACTGCTCTGCCTCCGTTTTTCATTAAAGTTATTCAACGTTTTGCAAAGGTTTACTTCGAAGCCAGTATAGATAGAGTTCTCCAAAATGTACTTTTGCATTAAAAACAGCATGAATCGTACAGAAACCACACTACAGCAGAGGATTCTCGGGTAAAGTTCAACGCGTGGCGACGAAAAGCTTGTCACCTTGAATATAAGGTTATCGTGTAATAATTTAAAGCAAAATATTCGCGCAAAAGACAAACCTTGGAGAAGAACTCCTTCCAGGACACTCTGCCATCCGGATTGGCATTCATGTCGGTCATCAGTCGACTGAGTTTCCTCTGGTGAAGTCGGTCAGCATTTTGGTCAGTACAAAGTATTTCCACAAGCTGTCGAGTTGGAATGCCACCTTCGGCTTCGTGCTGATCAAAGTAATGTTGAAAGTTGCTCTCGAGCCACAGTCGGTAATCTTCTTCGCTTCGAATTCGGCTTGGGCTTGTCGGCTGTCTAGCGTTGTCAAATTCGTTCTGATCGCTTGTCAGCGGGGGTGGCGGCGGCGCAGCCCTTCTGGTCGTTCTGTGCGGCGGTATGTCGTAGCCAGGCTCAGGTGCGGACACAGTTGCGCTGTCTCCGGCGTCGTTACCGCCGCTACTTTCCGAGTAATTCTCCATGCCCCGATCAGTCAGGGCGATGTTTTCCTGATCCAGCAAGTCGAGTTTAATCTGACACACCTTTATACACAAATTAACAAACTAGAATGCAATTGCGCGCTTGCAGCGCAAATCCGTTCTGAGCGCTAAAATTTATATTTTCGATCTTCGAGGACTGTCCAATTACTGTTCCCTGATAATAGACTCGTGTGTACGCAATTTCTGTTAGACATTTATGCAAGCCAAGCGCGAAGGAGAGGAAGAGAACGAGCAAGTGTGCAGTCTCTCATTCTTAGAGTTAGAAGAGTTGGCAGTATGTTACTGGAGAGCAAGTACGATAATAAAGAATAATAAAACTAGCGTTGCTGCCTTTCCGGAGAGACGAAATTTGCGAAAGCAAATGGAGCACTGAAGCTGACAATCCAGTTTCTACTGGAAGTGTTTTTACTGCATGACAACTTGAGTCAATGTGCGCTAGTCTTAAAAGAAGTGCTCACGAGTAATGCGGGGCTGCTTACATTGCCAAGTGCTCATTTTCCGAAGTGTATGATTCTGTAGATATTTTGTTGTGGCAGGTACGGGTACCTTTAACAGGGAAGCAACAAAATTGAATTGACTAGCAAAAATTATATTGCAGCGGGATAGACAGACAGAAGGACAGACAGAGAAACAGACAAACAGAATACCTTATCTGAAAAGAAATTAGGACATCGAATTTCGACAGCACTAATAAAAGGCAACCGTTTGCTACAAAATGCACTAGCAGGATAGGAAACGGCGAATTTCCGGGAAATCCTAGATCAAACAATTTAGTCCTTCTTTTAGGCTTTAAAAGCAAACTAAACGAACCTATGTCTTTTATTTGGAATTAAATTATCGCTTGTTCACAGTCAACTGAGTAAAAGTCACATCAAGCAATGCTGCTAATCCCAACCGAGTCTTTTCCAGCTGTTACGCCCACCCAACACCCGATTAACCAAAACTCGCATCTCCACCCGGTCCTTTCCAACTCGCTCCGCTGCCACGCTGAGTCGCTCAATCTGCCGCCGCACGGCGTCTTGAATTCCAACAGCCGAGTGGCTTCGGAAGAACCGTCGGACACGCCGGATACCCGACGTTGAACGAAACGCAAGTCCGTTTATCAGGCGTTTCAACATGTAGGGACCTTCGAAGCGACGCGCAATCGCAGTCCAGTGTCGAGTGAGGAGACGCCAAACCGATCTGGAGCTCAGACCGTCGACCAGACAAAGCACCTCTGAAGCTTGCAGCTCCGGGCCTAGCGCCAGAGAGATCAGCCGTTTCTCCACTTCGGGCCGCTTCTTGTCCTCAAAGGCACCCAGACAGCCGATGATTTCCTCTCGTCGGGCTATCGACTGTGTGCGATTCAATACCGACAAGAGATGCCAGAAATGCGACACGCCGATGCCGCCGCTGCTGCCACCAGCTGCGATTCGGCAGACGATGCTCCACAAGTCTGGCGAAATAGTGTCCGGTCTGGTGCCATTCAGCCACCGAGGAAACGCTTTCACTGCCCAGTTTTTTACGTCTCTATCGCCCACAGAACCCAAACAAGTTGTTAGCAGACTCTTCAGCCCAACGCTGTTATGAGCTCTCAATCGAGTCAAGCACAAATTGTAAACATAGCGCTGCCAGTTTTTTAAAGCCTTCTTGTTATTCACTGGCACTGCACTGCCAATCTCTTTTAGGTGATTCAGCATGTTTGTCCACACCTGTAGGCTGGAGTCGTGACGCAACACATGTACAGCATACAGTGGGTCCTCCGCCCAGACTCGGTCCGCTGCATGCATCGCGAACACATCATCCAGCAGCAATAAACGACCCGATGGTCTGATGCCGCCTCTGACTGCTTCTCTCAGCAGCTCGGTCATCAGACTCCGCGGGTAAGAGGTTCGATAGAAACCAGTAGCATTAGGATTAAGCATGGCCCAACCGCAGTTAGGCAGTTGGATAGTCATTCTCGATCTGGTCATGACCCGTCTGATAACGTCGCCGTCCTGCGTTGCTATCACGATCGGGATGCGCCAAAGCCACCGGTCGTGAAGGCGATCGCTCCTGGCAGACGGTAGCGGCTCTGTCTGAGTCTTAAATTGCAACCAGATTCGTCAGTCTTAATGGAAGCGAAAATCACCGGGAAGCTTTTCCGCGTTGTCCAGTCGTGCATCACCTCCGCTATCGACGGTTCTCCAGCGGGTCTGTCATTGAGCGTCTCCTGTAGCGCCTTCCATAGGTCGCTGGTGGCAGCGTTGCCGAATCGATGCCGACGAATGTAGTTGCGCAGACCAGCGAAGAAGTTCTCGCGTCCCAGCCAGTCGTGCAGCATGCCAACGAGGGCCGCGCCTTTGCCGTAGCTGATCGAGTCGAACACTTCCGCCGTGTCCTCCGGTCGATGAACGTCGGCCTCGACCGGGTGCGAAGCTTCCAGAGCGTCGTCGCTCATGGCGCTCAGCAGCTCGGTGCTCACGAACCAGCTCCGCGAGTCGATCAAGCCAGGCCGAATTGCGTCTAATTCGTTGTATGACAACCAAGTGGCGAATCCCTCGTTTAGCCAAAGGTCGGACCACCAGGCGGGCGAAACTAGATTGCCGAACCACTGGTGAGCCAGCTCGTGAATCACGGTCGTAGCAACGAATGCGCGAAGTGCCTCTGGTGTGTCTTTCGATGCCAGCAAGCTGGGCTCATGGAAGAGCACTAGGCCCCAGTTCTCCATGGCCACGCTGGGAAAGTCTGGCAAGGACACGAGGTCAATCTTAGACAGGGGATAATTCGTGCCAAACAGTTTACCAAAATGTGTCAAGGTTTTGTTGGCGATGCCCAACGAAAACGAGCCTTCATGGCGGCGTCCTGGAGGCGTGTAGACTCTGATGTTTATACCATTTTCGTCGACGGTTTTCAACGGTTGGTCGAACCGACCTATGACGAATGCCAGCAGGTAGGTTGACATTGGCGGTGTACGAGCGAATCGGACTTCGACCCGAGCGGCGCTTTGATTTTTGGAAGACGACGAGTGTGTTATTACCTTCCGTGACACCTCAGGCGAGTTGGACAGCGCGAGTAGGTCAGCCGGGACTGTCAGGGTCAGATCGAAGTGGCCTTCATTGCCGGCTCGTCCCAGCACGGAAACGCTTTCCGAGCGTCTGTGGGCTGGAAATAGGTGGCAATTATTGTCGAGTCCAAGTGTGGCGGGCTACCAGGCGGTGAAGCTACTCGAAATACGCCAGATAGACGGGTGTTGATGCGAGCTGTGAACGATGCGTAGAGCTCCCAGATGCCCGGAGGGACTGGGTCAGCAAAATTCAGACTGATCATTTGTGCGTCACGATCATACGTAACGTTCAGAGGCGAACCTGAAAGGGAAGAAGTGGTTGAGTGGGTAGAAAAGCAATTAACTTGTAATTTTCATGCTCAATGATAAACGGACAGCAGTTTAAATGAACTTGAAGCACAGCTTCAAGCTGGTTTCTTTTAGCACAAATCTCGGACTTCTTCAAATCTCAACACAAGGTTGATACACTATATTGAATCAATACAACTTCACCTAATAACAATCAGGGTATTTCCAAAGTGTGCAAGCTTATCTTTAAAAAAGTTGTACGACTAGCATAACTTCTTTATTGCTAGATAGCTCAAACAGGATGCCAATATTTTATCCTTTTAGGATGCATTTTTGCTTTAAACATATTTTTATTTAGGAAACTAGCAATTGCAACTTCACAAGGCCTTGTACATAAATTGCTTAGTTGTTCAATTTATTTCTTTTTGCTTTTCCTAACTAGAGGCGAAGATTGCTAGTGACTGGAGAGGAGACAATCAATTAAGGTCTCCGCTGTCAAGTTAAGTTGCCCAACATCAGCTCTAAAACTATCCAGTAGCAATTAAAATCTGCACCACACGCAGCCACATGAAGCATTTCTCCCAACAGCAACAGCACAGGAATCCTACTCACGTCCGCTCAGACTGGGAGCACCTGTCAGGAGCACCGCGTTGCCGTTGAGAACTATTGAAGTGACTGCCTCGGTATCTGAAATTTGATAATGAGCTTCGTTGTTAGTATTTATGTCTCCTTTATTTGCACCCATCCCCTCTCATCTCTCCTTCTCCCAACTTTTCATACTCAGAAAGCTTCAAAACGTCACTCACTGCAATTGTTGCAATCATTTTTCCAGCCAGGATGTTTGACGCTAAGTTGGGCTCAAAGAACAGCTGATAGTTTAACGGTTTCACATGGGATGGCAGTCTGCGAGCGATGCAGTCACAAAGTATTATTATGATTTGTTATAATTAGCTGGTGGGAAATTGGTGCTTTTTGAACTTTGAAGTGATGATAAAAGTGACAATGAGAGTGGAAATTAGGAGTGACGATAAGAGTGACAAAGTGAGTGACAACAGAGTGACAATACGAATTATATCAGGAGTGATGGTAAGAGTGACAATACGAGTGAGATCAGGAGTGATAAGAGATGCGAGTGAGATCAGGAGTGATGATAAGAGTGACAATGCGAGTGAGATCAGGAGTGATGATAAGAGTGACAATGCGAGTGAGATCAGGAGTGATAAGAGATGCGAGTGAGATCAGGAGTGATGATAAGAGTGACAATGCGAGTGAAATTAGGAGTGACGATAAGAGTGACAATGCGAGAGAGATTAGGAGTGACGATAAGACTAACAATACTAGTGAGATTAGGAGTGACGATAAGAGTGACAATGCGAGTGAGATTAGGAGTGACGAAAAGACTAACAATGCGAGTGAGATCAAGAGTGACGATAAGACTAACAATGCGAGTGAGATCAGGAGTGACGATAAGACTAACAATGCGAGTGAGATCAAGAGTGACGATAAGACTAACAATGCGAGTGAGATCAGGAGTGACGATAAGACTAACAATGCGAGTGAGATCAGGAGTGACGATAAGACTAACAATGCGAGTGAGATCAGGAGTGACGATAAGACTAACAATGCGAGTGAGATCAGGAGTGATAAGAGATGCGAGTGAGATCAGGAGTGATAAGAGAGACATTGCGAGTGAGATCAGGAGTGCCAGTTACAGTAGAAAGCTTCACAATAAATTACTCTCAGACATTTTCAGCTGTGCAGAGCGAGTACTTGCCTGTACTTTCGCGTCGAACTTGCTGCAGATGTCACCTGAAAGCGATCAATACAGTCAGGTGAATTCCCCGTTCAGAAGCGGACAGCTGATTATGATGCCTACCTGAATGCTGAAAGCAGCTGACAGCAAAGCCAAGGCAGCAGCAAAAGTGACCAGGCAGGAAGCCGGAACACTGCAGGTGGACATTGCTCTTGTGCCCCTTTGCTGTGAGACAGTGGTTTGATTCTTTGACGACTTGGGTGTTTGACTGACTCTTCGTTCAAGGTCGGATCACTGTGGCTTGTCGCTCTTATAGAGCTCTGTTTGTTCTTTTTAACTTTGCACCGACTTTGTTTGAACAGGCTGTAAAGCAATTGTAGTAGGCAAGAGCAGGCTTTCAGAAGAAGTTTTCACAGCCTCTATAATCCACTTAATTCTATCAATATTATTTCAAAAGCAATCGGAAGAAAAGGTTTGCCTAATCTAATGGCATTTTCAATACGAAGAACCAGTGCAAGCTACCAGTTTGTACCAGCTACCAGTGCAAGCTGCCAGTTTGTACCAGCTACCAGTGAAAGCTACCAGTTTGTACCAGCTACCAGTGAAAGCTACCAGTTTGTACCAGCTACCAGTGCAAGCTGCCAGTTTGTACCAGCTACCAGTGAAAGCTACCAGTTTGTACCAGCTACCAGTGAAAGCTACCAGTTTGTACCAGCTACCAGTGCAAGCTACCAGTTTGTACCAGCTACCAGTGAAAGCTACCAGTTTGTACCAGCTACCAGTGAAAGCTACCAGTTTGTACCAGCTACCAGTGCACGCTACCAGTTTGTACCAGCTACCAGTGAAAGCTACCAGTTTGTACCAGCTACCAGTGAAAGCTACCAGTTTGTACCAGCTACCAGTGAAAGCTACCAGTTTGTACCAGCTACCAGTGAAAGCTACCAGTTTGTACCAGCTACCAGTGAAAGCTACCAGTTTGTACCAGCTACAGTGAAAGCTACCAGTTTGTACCAGCTACCAGTGAAAGCTACCAGTTTGTACCAGCTACCAGTGAAAGCTACCAGTTTGTACCAGCTACCAGTGAAAGCTACCAGTTTGTACCAGCTACCAGTGAAAGCTACCAGTTTGTACCAGCTACCAGTGAAAGCTACCAGTTTGTACCAGCTACCAGTGAAAGCTACCAGTTTGTACCAGCTACCAGTGAAAGCTACCAGTTTGTACCAGCTACCAGTGAAAGCTACCAGTTTGTACCAGCTACCAGTGAAAGCTACCAGTTTGTACCAGCTACCAGTTTGTACCAGCTACCAGTGAAAGCTACCAGTTTGTACCAGCTACCAGTGCAAGCTACCAGTTTGTACCAGCTACCAGTGAAAGCTACCAGTTTGTACCAGCTACCAGTGAAAGCTACCAGTTTGTACCAGCTACCAGTGCAAGCTACCAGTTTGTACTACGCTCGTAGATACCAGCTATCAGTGCAAGAAGCAAAGCACCCATTGCATGAAAAATTTCTAGCCTCAATGCAGAAATGAGCTTACAGTAATAAACAAAGACTACGAAAGCCGTTAGGACTTCTCAGAAATTTCTCAGGCAGTTATAAACATGAAAGTTAAAAAAACAATTCACCAGCTTAGGCTGTACTTTTCAAGCATTGCAGCTTGACTTCGAGGTTAATTGGACTAGTTTTTGTGCATGCAAAATGATGAGGAAAAAGCAAATAAGGTTATTGCTGTCCATAAATTTTGCGAGTGGACTTCAATCCCGGGCAGCCCTGAAGAAATAATTCGACAAAAATGTGTAGGTTTATCCCTTCTCAGTAAGATCTTTATAACAGAGCCGTACGGTAACGTATAGATATCGATTCAGAGTTGCCAAAGCTACCAGACCCATGATATCAGGACTGAAGCGTAGCAGTTGCAGAAGAATGGTAGTGAAAATTGTTGACTTACCTTGTCGGCTGATTTTCCATGCAGGAATGGCATTCTTGCACTCTTTTGCGTGCAGGAATGGATGTCTATGGTAAAATCTCACTGAAAAAGCATTAGGCGCAGAAATGCATTCCTGCACTGTTTTGTGCATTCCTGCACGATGAATAATCCGACAATGGGATTCCTGCACGTTCACTCGTGCGTGAAGGACATCGTGCACTCGTGCGCTAGCGCACACTCGTGCAGATGTCATTCCCGCACTCGTGACCGTGCAGGAATATATCATTGTATCACGCTGGCGCGCGTTAGATGCACGATTTACTGTGCGTCTAATGTAGGTGTCTATGGCAATTTTCTATCTGAGTAAAGGCAACAAGCGTGCGTCTAACGCGTGCGTGTAATGCACGGAAAGGCTCGATCGATTGGAAGTGTCGGGCGCGTCCGCCTCGGGCAATGAAGATTCTGCCCATTGACTTCAGTGTCGTATTGGAAGCATAGAATGCGTCGTCAGTTAGAATATTGATTCGCCTTGTCGACATGAAATGCCGGTAGAGCGCAGCTCGGATACAAATCAACGTGGCTGGAGCAAAGTATTCGCCATTCCTCTTGCGAAGTGAGCCATAGAAGTATCGCAATAGACTGTCGATCTCGCGCGGTGTAGAAGTCGCCAAATCACGCTGAACTGACGGATGGTTCTCCATGAAGCTCTGCAACTTACCGACATAATATTCGGTAGCCTTTGTCACACTTTTACTAGCAGCGGTGTCCTCGATTTCGGAAACGAGCTGTTCCAATTCAAGTAGTTCAGCTTCTTCGTCAGGTATCTTCTTGAAAAGTGCCTCCAGAAGATCCTCCTCTTCTCGATCAATTGCCGACTCCGGTAGATTATCAGGCTCGTTCAGAATGTCGTCAATCTCATTGGTGGACAAGCCGGAAATCATTTCGTTCGGAAATTTGCTCAGATTCAGAAGTCTGACTTTAGTTGGTGGCTCAGCCATATTCTCTCACAAGTGATTTTAATTTAACAGCTTCTTATTCCCTTCTTCGCAACACTCAATCAACTTGCGTGCCTTTCACGCATTTTTGTCTATGGTTAAGACAAATTAACTGAGCGTGCATCTAACGCGCCATCTAAAGTATTAAGCCAACGTAATACAATGCAACTCATACATCGATTTTTTGTGCTTAAATGGTCTATGGCACTCGTGCGCTGCGCGCACTCGTGCATAGACCATTTAAGCACGCAAAATCGATGTATGAATCCTACATTGATACTGCATTTGGCCCCGGGGGCAGTTGGGTTGCGGGTTTTCTGCACCTCACGCTCTGCAGGTGGCACCAAATGCTTTGGCAACCATTGCATTCTACCTGTTCATCCACCTGGATTTAGCCTTCTAGTCTTTTCAGTCTTTGTTTGAGGATGCTCTCGAATAATATCAATATTCGCCGAGAAGAGAACAATTTTTTCGAGAGTTGAACCTCATTAGGCGGAGTCATTATTATGTATATTAAACAGAACACATAAATGTATGATCTACCTACGACGCTATGCAAAATGTAGAGTTGAAAATTTTAATGGCGAGCACAAACGAAGACTGTCAGTCCAAGAGAGTGTGGCTGCTTTAAATGAGCCCAATCGCCTTTTCCCCCGATACGATCCCTTCCCCGATCCTCCACCGAACTTGGTTGGAGTCAGCGTGGCGGCAGCAGCAGGACTGAGTCCGCCTCACAGCCGCTCTCCTCCAGAAAGAAACCACCTGCTTCAAAGAGGTGGCTGGAGATCACAGAGCAATTGAGATACTCAGCTAACTGCTCAAATGAACGATACCCCCATGTCTTTTAGCAAGTCTTTCCATTTCTCTATTTGGCGCGTGCAATACAATTAAGCCCATGCACTCTCCCCCTCTCTTCGCCAAGCAACTACCAGTAAAAATTCCCAAGCCCCAACTCTGCCTTGCCAAAAACAATTGTCTCGATTAGTTTTCGCACTATGGACTCCAGATATGCTCTAGAATCTCAGGGGTCGGCAAACTTCGGCCCGCGAAGCCGATCTCTATCCGGTCCCCGGGGCCTTTGAAAATTCAAAATAGCAATGCGGCCCGCGTCTCACATCCCTCCTCTTCTCTCTACTCCGATCTATCTCTTCTTCACTTATTTCTCTCTCCTCTCCTGTTTTCTATTAACTTCTATATCTATATAGAAATACAAAAATCTCTATATTTTCCTCGTAGCTTATATGCCGTACAAAAATGGAGTCTAACTTATATATTGGCTCGCGACCCTCCCTTGAGTTATTAACTTCATCTAACTGCATGCAGTATCTCGAGGGAGGGGGTTTAGGGGCCAGCAATGCTTGTAACCATGGATCTTCAACCTTTGCTTGGACGCGAAAGCTTTTTTAGTACACAATGCAATCCAATAACGGTTGTGAACGTGTATCATCGGTCCATTTTTATTCAAAATAGTTTATACGAGGGGTGTCCAAAAATTCAAATTTAACATTCAACAGCCAGCAAGAATAGCAGCAACAAATTTATTTCATAGCGCGGCTTTACTTACAAATCAGAGTCAAAGAATTTTGAAAATATCACCAACTTTTCAAAAGTTATGCCTCCTTAACCTCAGTGGGGTACTGCATCTCAATACATAAACAGGAAAACCACCTGCACTAAGCAATCTCTCATTGACTTGGGATGTGTTTCGTTTAGTTTGTGGCTGCAACCTCTGTGTTGCTAGTAAAGTGTTTTGATGGCTAAGACATTTATCGTCCTTGTTGAGTAGGCCTGTCACCAAAATTTTATAATCATTCTTGTATTGAGTGGGAGAGTAGTCGTGCAGAGATGTCGTAGTCGAGGAATCCTAGCCTAAGTCATGACATTAAATCAATACTCTATTCTATAACAATCCCAATTATTTGGAATTAAATTATCGCTTGTTCACAGTCAACTGAGTAAAAGTCACATCAAGCAATGCTGCTAATCCCAACCGAGTCTTTTCCAGCTGTTACGCCCACCCAACACCCGATTAACCAAAACTCGCATCTCCACCCGGTCCTTTCCGACTCGCTCCGCTGCCAGACGGATTCGTTCGATCTGCCGTCGCACGGCGTCTTGAATTCCAACAGCCGAGTGGCTTCGGAAGAACCGTCGGACACGCCGGATACCCGACGTTGAACGAAACGCAAGTCCGTTTATCAGGCGTTTCAACATGTAGGGACCTTCGAAGCGACGCGCAATCGCAGTCCAGTGTCGAGTGAGGAGACGCCAAACCGATCTGGAGCTCAGACCGTCGACCAGACAAAGCACCTCTGAAGCTTGCAGCTCCGGGCCTAGCGCCAGAGAGATCAGCCGTTTCTCCACTTCGGGCCGCTTCTTGTCCTCAAAGGCACCCAGACAGCCGATGATTTCCTCCCGTCGGGCTATCGACTGTGTGCGATTCAATACCGACAAGAGCTGCCAGAAATGCGACACGCCGATGCCGCCGCTGCTGCCACCAGCTGCGATTCGGCAGACGATGCTCCACAAGTCTGGCGAAATAGTCTCTGGTCTGGTGCCATGTAGCCACCGAGGAAACGCTTTCACTGCCCAGTTTTCGACGTTTCTATCGCCTGCGTAATCCAAACAAGTTGCTCGAACTCTCTCGAACCCGCTACTGTTCCGGGCTCTCAATCGAGTCAAGCACAAATCGTGAACATAGCGCTGCCAGTTATTAAAAGCCTTTGTATCACTCATTGGCACCGCACCACCCATCTCGTACAGATGATTCAGCATGTTTGTCCACACCTGTAGGCTGGAGTCGTGACGCAACACATGTACAGCATGCAGTGGATCCTCCGCCCAGACTCGGTCCGCTGCATGCATCGCGAACACATCATCCAGCAGCAATAAACGACCCGATGGTCTGATGCCGCCTCTGACTGCTTCTCTCAGCAGCTCGGTCATCAGACTGCGCGGGTAAGAGGTTCGATGGAAAGCAGTAGCATTGGGATTAAGCATGGCCCAACCGCAGTTAGGCAGTTGGATAGTCATTCTCGATCTGGTCATGACCCGTCTGATAACGTCGCCGTCCTGCGTTGCTATCACTATCGGGATGCGCCAAAGCCACCGGTCGTGAAGGCGATCGGCTCCTGGCAGACGGTAGCGGCTCTGTCTGAGTCTTAAATTGCAACCAGATTCGTCAGTCTTAATGGAAGCGAAAATCACCGGGAAGCTTTTCCGCGTTGTCCAGTCGTGCATCACCTCCGCTATCGACGGTTCTCCAGCGGGTCTGTCATTGAGCGTCTCCTGTAGCGCCTTCCATAGGTCGCTGGTGGCAGCGTTGCCGAATCGATGCCGACGAATGTAGTTGCGCAGACCAGCGAAGAAGTTCTCGCGTCCCAGCCAGTCGTGCAGCATGCCAACGAGGGCCGCGCCTTTGCCGTAGCTGATCGAGTCGAACACTTCCGCCGTGTCCTCCGGTCGATGAACGTCGGCCTCGACCGGGTGCGAAGCTTCCAGAGCGTCGTCGCTCATGGCGCTCAGCAGCTCGGTGCTCACGAACCAGCTCCGCGAGTCGATCAAGCCAGGCCGAATTGCGTCTAATTCGTTGTATGACAACCAAGTGGCGAATCCCTCGTTTAGCCAAAGGTCGGACCACCAGGCGGGCGAAACTAGATTGCCGAACCACTGGTGAGCCAGCTCGTGAATCACGGTCGTAGCAACGAATGCGCGAAGTGCCTCTGGTGTGTCTTTCGATGCCAGCAAGCTGGGCTCATGGAAGAGCACTAGGCCCCAGTTCTCCATGGCCACGCTGGGAAAGTCTGGCAAGGACACGAGGTCAATCTTAGACAGGGGATAATTCGTGCCAAACAGTTTACCAAAATGTGTCAAGGTTTTGTTGGCGATGCCCAACGAAAACGAGCCTTCATGGCGGCGTCCTGGAGGCGTGTAGACTCTGATGTTTATACCATTTTCGTCGACGGTTTTCAACGGTTGGTCGAACCGACCTATGACGAATGCCAGCAGGTAGGTTGACATTGGCGGTGTACGAGCGAATCGGACTTCGACCCGAGCGGCGCTTTGATTTTTGGAAGACGACGAGTGTGTTATTACCTTCCGTGACACCTCAGGCGAGTTGGACAGCGCGAGTAGGTCAGCCGGGACTGTCAGGGTCAGATCGAAAGTGGCCTTCATTGCCGGCTCGTCCCAGCACGGAAACGCTTTCCGAGCGTCTGTGGGCTCAAAATGAGTGGCAATTATTATCGAGTGCAAGTCCACCGGGCTACCAGGTGGTGAAGCTACTCGAAATACGCCAGATAGACGGGTGTTGATGCGAGCTGTGAACGATACGTAGAGCTCCCAGATGCCCGGAGGGACTGGGTCAGCAAAATTCAGACTGATCATTTGTGCGTCACGATCATACGTAACGTTCAGAGGCGAACCTGAAAGGGAAGAAGTGGTTGAGTGAGTAGAAAAGCAATTAACTTGTAATTTTCATGCTCAATGAACGGATCGCAATGTTAAACCGCGGTCTGGCGCAAATGGGGCAGTTAATTCTTGTCTAATTAGGCATGGCGCTCGGGCTGTGGGTTTAGACACTGAAAAGGAATAAAGCTAGGCTCGAAAGCGGCTTTCCCGCCTCCCTGCCTTTTCGCGTCCCAGCACTCCTGATATTACCGTCTTGGCCCCTTGGCTGGCTGTCGAACGGCGTAATTTTCAATTAAATCTTTTAATTCCCCGTGCTAATTCGCCTATTCTTTTTCTTTGGCTTCAGCATTGCCTCTGAATTCTCATTCTTTTAGTTTACGACGTCAGATCGCAGAGGACGAATTTGAGAGAATTTGCTGTGGCAGCGGCCTCAAGGAAGGGTTTTGAACCCGTCTGGCAAATCTATAAATCTGCGCATAAAGATCCTCGGAAGCGTCTTGACACGGTCAAGTTCAGTGACATCTTTACTTTCCACGATCAAGGGGCTGTACCAGCATCATTATCTGCGATATCATCAAGATCCTTCTGGGACAGTAGCTCGTATCACGTCCACAGCCTGCTTCATCCAGCCAGCACCGTGCTCTTATTTGTACAACCGCCTTGAAAGCCAGCAATCTGGTGTAAGATATCAGCATCCCTATGTGAACTTTGGTATCAAAGCCTCTCTTTGCCATGGCTTAACCTAACTCTCCATTTGATGCTTGCATGGCCTACCAACAACTCCCAGTTTAAGAGCTTGACAATTCAGCAACAACCTCATGAGCCACAGCATTTCAGCGATACCCCATGAGTCTTAACGACTCAGCAACTCCCCCCTCCGACGAGCCTTGGCATCTCAGCAATTCCTCCCAAGAGCAACAGCAATTACTGCATGAGTCTTAACATCTTAGCCACTAATCCAGTCCAGTCTTATGGTTGAATCCTAACCCTAACTTTAACCCTGCTAAGAGCTACAACATTAACCGAGCCCCATGCTTCGCTAGGGTAAGAAAGGAGGTCCGCACCCTCAAGCACAACTTGGACTTCTTCACATATCAAACGCGACCTCTGGTTGTCCTTCTAGCGCAAACTGGTTCCTCACCTCCCTTCATTAACCTGCAGGGTTTTTTCCAAAGCCTGCTAAAGCTAACTCAAATTAAAAATAGACAATTTACTATAGCTATCAGCTCCCTGAAACCAATAAACCCCCTTGGACTCCATGGACTTCCCTGGACTCCCTAGGACTCCCCTGGACTCCCAGTTCCAGCAACCCCCACACAGAGACAGAGACGCATGCTTTATTGCCGTCAATTAGGAAAATTAAATATTGTGACCCAGTCAATAATTTTCAATAATTTACTGAATGTAAATGACGGTTCTAAGAGGACAGAAGGTGACACACAGGTAAGCCAACCTAGGTCTCCGCGGTCAAGTTGCCCATCATCAGCTCTAAAACTATCCAGTAGCAATTAAAATCTGCACTTCACGCAGCCACATGAAGCATTTCTCCCAACAGCAACAGCATAGGAATCCTACTCACGTCCGCTCAGACTGGGAGCGCCTGTCAGAAGCACCGCGTTGCCGTTGAGAACTATTGAAGTGACTGCCTCGGATATCTGAAATTTTATAATGAGCTTCGTTGTTAGTATTTATGTCTCCTTTATTTGCACCCATCCCCTGTCATCTCTCCTTCTCCCAACTTTTCATACTCAGAAAGCTTCAAAACGTCACTCACTGCAATTGTTGCAATCATTTTTCCAGCCAGGATGTTTGACGCTAAGTTGGGCTCAAAGAACAGCTGATAGTTTAACGGTTTCACATGGGATGGCAGTCTGCGAGCGATGCAGTCACAAAGTATTCTTATGGTTTGTTATAATTAGCTGGTGGGAAATTGGTGCTTTTCGAACTTTGAAGTGATGATAAGAGTGACAATGAGAGTGGAAATTAGGAGTGACGATAAGAGTGACAATGCGAGTGACAACAGAGTGACAATACGAATTATATCAGGAGTGACGATAAGAGTGACAATGCGAGTGACAACAGAGTGACAATACGAATTATATCAGGAGTGACGATAAGAGTGACAATGCGAGTGAGATCAGGAGTGACAATAAAAGTGACAATGCGAGTGAGATCAGGAGTGATAAGAGATGCGAGTGAGATCAGGAGTGCCAGTTACAGTAGAAAGCTTCACAATAAATTACTCGATCAGGAGTGACAATGCGAGTGAGATCAGGAGTGACGATAAGAGTGACAATGCGAGTGAGATTAGGAGTGAAGATAAGACTAACAATGCGAGTGAGATTAGGAGTGATAAGAGATACGAGTGTGATCAGGAGTGACATAAGAGTGACAATGCGAGTGAGATCAGGATTGACGATAAGACTAACAATGCGAGTGAGATCAGGAGTGACAATAAAAGTGACAATGCGAGTGAGATCAGGAGTGATAAGAGATGCGAGTGAGATCAGGAGTGCCAGTTACAGTAGAAAGCTTCACAATGAATTACTCTCAGACATTTTCAGCTGTGCAGAGCGAGTACTTGCCTGTACTTTCGCGTCGAACTTGCTGCAGATGTCACCTGAAATCGATCAATACAGTCAGGTGAATTCCCCGTTCAGAAGCGGACAGCTGATTATGATGCCTACCTGAATGCTGAAAGCAGCTGACAGCAAAGCCAAGGCAGCAGCAAAAGTGACCAGGCAGGAAGCCGGAACACTGCAGGTGGACATTGCTCTTGTGCCCCTTTGCTTTGAGAAATCAGTGTTTGATTCTTTGACGACTTGGGTGTTTGACTGACTCTTCGTTCAAGGTCGGATCACTGTGGCTTGTCGCTCTTATAGAGCTCTGTTTGTTCTTTTTAACTTTGCACCGACTTTGTTTGAACAGGCATGAAAGCATTTGATATATCTTCCTTCTTCTCACTCCCTGAGCTGTGAGTTGATTAAAGGATTTGATCAGAGCAAATGCGTTGAACATACGAGTATTTGAAAAGTTGCCTTCGTTTTGTAACTTTCACCAAAAAGACTAAGACGAAAAAATCATGTCTGAATTGAGGGTGAGGTAAAGAATGAAAGTGTGAGGGAGAGGAAAGGGTGAGGGAGAGGATGAGAGAGGAAGAGAGAAAAAGAGGAGAGTGAGAGAGAGAATAAGAGGGTGAGGGAGAGAAGGAGAGGGTGAGCGAGGGAGAGAGAGAGAGAGTGAGAGAGAAAAGAGAGGGAGGGAGAGAAGAGAGTGAGGGAGAGAATAGAGTGAGGGAGAGAAGAGAGTGAGGGAGAGAATAGAGTGAGGGAGAGAAGAGAGTGAGGGAGAGAATAGAGTGAGGGAGAGAAGAGAGTGAGGGAGAGAAGAGAGTGAGGGCGAGAAGAGAGTGAGGGAGAGAAGAGAGTGAGGGAGAGAAGAGAGTGAGGGAGAGAAGAGAGTGAGGGAGAGAAGAGAGTGAGGGAGAGAAGAGAGTGAGGGAGAGAAGAGAGTGAGGGAGAGAAGAGAGTGAGGGAGAGAAGAGAGTGAGGGAGAGAAGAGAGTGAGGGAGAGAAGAGAGTGAGGGAGAGAAGACAGTGAGGGAGAGAAGAGAGTGAGGGAGAGAAGAGAGTGAGGGAGAGAAGAGAGTGAGGGAGAGAAGACAGTGAGGGAGAGGAGAGAGTGAGGGAGAGAAGAGAGTGAGGGAAACAAGTTGGGAGTGAGGGGATGTGTTGAGGAAGATTGGGCAAGCGCAGTTAAAATTACTATATAGCAATCCATCAAGGTATTATTCTGGGTTGACAATGCATACTCAAACATTAATTTCATATGAGACACTATTACATGTACAAATACCCAATGTATAGAATGTCCTGCAGAACAAATTAATTATAGTAATTCTATTATTCAATAATCTCGGTCTATTTGTCTCTCTATGGATCATCCAATGCCTGAGTCAATACAATAGTTAAATAGATGGCCCTAGTGCCTGGCACTCTCGCCCACCAATCAACGGGCACAGATGGAGCCAATCTCTCACCTGCCACAAAGCTGTCTACGGGAGATAGGATAGGACAATGGAAGGAGTGCAATGAAGGAGGGGCATCGTAAAACTAAAACTACACCTATAGCCGTGTGTCAGCACTCAGAGCGACTGAGTGACAGTTAGGGATCAAAATTAAACTGATAGTGTATAAAACTGCTGCCTTTGGTCTGAGCTGGTGAGCCTCCAGCCTCCCCCTTCATCAGGGCTCTGTCCGTCACTTGCCTCCAATTCATGAGTGTCTTTTCTGCCATTAGGAAAACTATTTTTTTAACAGGTGGAACTGTGATAAGCATATATGCTGTACGTGACAATGTGGAGTCCACTCTCTACTTTGGTGTCACTGCTCATGCTGATGTCACTGCATCAGGGTGCAGCCCGTACTGTTTGGACATACCACGCGTGTAAGTATTTACTCTTCCACTGCTGCATTCGGTTGTGTTCATCTATCGTGCTGTCATTTGGTTGATCTCATTTGGTTGATCTATCGTGCTGTCATTCGGTTGTGTTCATCTATCGTGCTGGCATTTGGTTGATCTATCGTGCTGTCATTCGGTTGTGTTCATCTATCGTGCTGGCATTTGGTTGATCTATCGTGCTGTCATTTGGTTGATCTCATTTGGTTGATCTATCGTGCTGTCATTCGGTTGTGTTCATCTATCGTGCTGGCATTTGGTTGATCTATCGTGCTGTCATTCGGTTGTGTTCATCTATCGTGCTGGCATTTGGTTGATCTATCGTGCTGTCATTCGGTTGTGTTCATCTATCGTGCTGGCATTTGGTTGATCTATCGTGCTGTCATTCGGTTGTGTTCATCTATCGTGCTGGCATTTGGTTCATCTATCGTGCTGTCATTCGGTTGTGTTCATCTATCGTGCTGGCATTTGGTTGATCTATCGTGCTGTCATTTGGTTGATCTCATTTGGTTGATCTCATTTGGTTGATCTATCGTGCTGTCATTCGGTTGTGTTCATCTATCGTGCTGACATTTGGTTGATCTATCGTGCTGTCATTCGGTTGTGTTCATATATCGTGCTGTCATTCGGTTGTGTTCATCTATCGTGCTGGCATTTGGTTGATCTATCGTGCTGTCATTCGGTTGTGTTCATCTATCGTGCTGGCATTTGGTTGATCTATCGTGCTGTCATTCGGTTGTGTTCATCTATCGTGCTGTCATTCGGTTGTGTTCATCTATCGTGCTGGCATTTGGTTGATCTATCGTGCTGTCATTCGGTTGTGTTCATCTATCGTGCTGTCATTCGGTTGTGTTCATCTATCGTGCTGACATTTGGTTGATCTATCGTGCTGTCATTCGGTTGTGTTCATCTATCGTGCTGTCATTCGGTTGTGTTCATCTATCAGGCTGTCATTCTGTTGTCTTGATCTATCAGGCTGTCATTCTGTTGTCTTGATCTATCGGTCTGTCATTCTGTTGTCTTGATCTATCGGTCTGTCATTCTGTTATATTGATCTATCAGGCTGTCATTCTGTTGTCTTGATCTATCGGGCTGTCATTCTGTTGATCTGTCGGGCTGTCATTCGGTTGATCTATCGGGCTGTCATTCGGTTGATCTTTCGGGCTGTCATTCGGTTGATCTTTCGGGATGTCATTCTGTTGATCTTTCGGGATGTCATTCTGTTGATCTTTCGGGATGTCATTCTGTTGATCTTTCGGGATGTCATTCTGTTGATCTATCGGGCTGTCATTCGGTTGATCTATCGGGCTGTCATTCGGTTGATCTATCGGGCTGTCATTCGGTTGATCTTTCGGGATGTCATTCTGTTGATCTTTCGGGATGTCATTCTGTTGATCTTTCGGGATGTCATTCTGTTGATCTTTCGGGATGTCATTCTGTTGATCTTTCGGGATGTCATTCTGTTGATCTATCGGGCTATCATTCTGTTGATCTTTTGGGATGTCATTCTGTTGATCTTTCGGGATGTCATTCTGTTGATCTTTTGGGATGTCATTCTGTTGATCTTTCGGGATGTCATTCTGTTGATCTTTCGGGCTATCATTCTGTTGATGTTTTGGGATGTCATTCTGTTGATCTTTTGGGATGTCATTCTGTTGATCTTTCGGGCTATCATTCTGTTGATGTTTTGGGATGTCATTCTGTTGATCTTTCGGGATGTCATTCTGTTGATCTTTTGGGATGTCATTCTGTTGATCTTTCGGGATGTCATTCTGTTGATCTTTCGGGATGTCATTCTGTTGATCTATCGGGCTATCATTCTGTTGATTTTTTGGGATGTCATTCTGTTGATCTTTCGGGCTATCATTCTGTTGATGTTTTGGGATGTCATTCTGTTGATCTTTTGGGATGTCATTCTGTTGATCTATCGGGCTGTCATTCGGGCGGTTGATCTATCGGGCTGTCATTCTGTTGTCTTGATCTATTATTGTGCTATCGTTATCGAGTTTTCAAACACATTTCGAATCACAGGGCACTCTGGCAATCACACGAAGGCCAATCCACCCGGCGATTCAGATGGCGCGATTTCACTATCGGACAATGAAACTGAGGCAGCAGATCAAAGTGAGAATATTTATGGCGTTGTATAGTCCATTTAAACAAAACAAAATTGGGTGTTAAGGATATTTATGCCTACCAAAGTAAAATTCTGAAATTGAGAAACTTAATAAGTAATTTTTGACCGATAAAAGGTATTCAGCATCAGAATCAGTACAATAAATGTGTAGATTTATCTCGCCACGTTCTCTTCCTAATTAATACAGTCTGCTCCCACCTCGGCAATTTGTCAACGGACACTAATCTCCTGGCGCTATCAGTGTCCGAGTACCGACCATCGGCTCATTGGATTTGCATTCGGACTGGCATCACGTGTGTTTACACGGACCCCAGCGGCTGGGGCTCTCTGCCAGCCCGATGGATGACAGGCTCCGTTAATTTCTACCCTACAGAAGAGTTGATGAGTGAATTGATGCTTCAGGCTGCTGGCTGGCTTAGATGGAATCGACTGGCTGTGGTCTATGAGGACAGTGGAGGTCTGAACTCTAAATGCTTTTGTTTCGTATATTTGGGCAGTGTTAAGAGTGTATTGCCAGTTTTGCGCGTGGAGGGTGCGAACTTTTTTATTTAGCTTTTTTATGACCCTCCTCCCTCCAATGTACATAGGCTGGATCGCCTCCGCTGTGTACACTCCTCCTCTAGCTATATCTTTTCTCTTAGCGTCGCTCCAGGGAAGGAAAATCCGGCTAGGCTGGAGACTTCTACCCCTACCTAATGTACATTGATATTTATATGTACATAGACCTTCGACTTTCAGTTCCGAATCTACACTGCGTCGCTACGACTAGTACAAACACACATCAATGTTCAATGTTTTTCGGGGAAATCCATGTCGGGAAAAAGTAATTCTAATTGTGCCTCGCGTTAGCCGTCTCAATTTAATTGTGACAATGATAATTGTCGAACTGTGGTTGTGAAGGGGGTTGTGGATGAAAGGGGGCCGTCCCCGTAGCCCTGTGGTCTAGCGCGGCTCTCTGATGTGCCAGCGGCCCAGGCTCGATTCCACGTGCTCTCAGCTTGGGTCTGCTCAATGCTCATGCAATTAACGGCCCAATGACTCCGTACGTATCCGAATGTAGAGAAAATAAGAACAAGCCTAAAAACTAGAGAGTGAGTAACTTGGAGTTAAATTGAATAAGTAAGAGGAGCCAGTAAGTGGGCCCAGGGCACAAACAGATATATTTATAGTACATTTAACTTTGGGGGGTTGAGCCCAGAATAATAAGGAGAGGGGGTGGAGTGCGCGACTGAAGAGAGAGGCGAGAATGGAGAGCCAATCAGAAGGCAGCAAGGGAAAGAGAGATAAGAATAACAAGATTGAGCTAGACAGAGAGAGAAAACAGAGTAAACAGAGACAAGTGAAGGTGAACTAAGAAATGACTAGGAAAGTCGCGACACCGAACGCTTGTGTCGTTGTGTGTCTGCTCAGGGGAGTAGGCGGAATGAACAGTAATGCCTCTCGCCGGATGTGTGACATTGTGACAATGTCGCATAAAGTGCGCCAGGGTGCGCACAGCCCATGCCATGCGCACAGTCCAAAAAATGTCTCATTGTTTCATTGAATAAAATGGAAATGAAGATTTTAAAAAGTCTTTAAATATTGAAAATTAAAATCAATGTATGTTATAAAATTCAATATACCTAAATGAATTTTAAAACTTGCAGTTCTCCGAAAGTACAACCGATTGGTCAGTCGGACTTCAATTCCGCTAAAATTTCGCCAAGTGGACTCTCGAGCTGCCAAATCATCTCTAAGGGTTTTGCGCGAAATTAAAGAAGCCAATATAATTAATTTGATTCTCGATTTACCGGACACAAGCTTGAATGTCATTCTTGGCTTGGTGAGTCCAATGCAAATTAAAATTAACATTTTTATTTGATTACAAATTCACTGAGGTCTGATCAGGATTGAGTCAATGTCAAATTTAATTGCGCACTCTGACAGGCGGTTATTGCAAACCTGACAGGAATACAGTACAACTACCTGCACGTTGGAAGCGTAAGTAGTTTGTGTACTGGCATGTTATTCATCTATTTAATTAATTTTTTACTGAAATCGGCAACTTTAGCTGAACTCAAGCCTGTACGAAAGCAGCCTCGCGCATCACCTGCTGTCTGGGATTAATGCGTCCAATGTGGCCATGACCCAGCTGAGCTTGCCTGACACTGATGCTACCGGCTTCTCGGTGAGCGCTTTCCGCCCCTACCCAACACTCTCCCCCTACTCAACTCTCTTCACCCCTACCCAACTCTCTCCCCCTACTCAACTCTCTCCGCCCCTACCCAACTCTCTCCACCCTACCCAACTATATCCGCCCCTACCCAACTCTCTCCCCCCTACTCAACTCTCTCCGCCCCTACCCAACTCTCTCCACCCTACCCAACTATATCCGCCCCTACCCAACTCTCTCCGCCCCTACCCAACTCCCTCCACCCTACCCAACTATATCCGCCCCTACCAAACTCTCTCCCCCCTACTCAACTCTCTCCGCCCCTACCCAACTCTCTCCACCCTACCCAACTATATCCGCCCCTACCAAACTCTCTCCGCCCCTACCCAACTCTCTCCACCCTACCCAACTATATCCGCCCCTATCCAACTCTCTCCGCCCCTACCCAACTCTCTCCGCCCCTACTCAACTATATCCGCCCCCTACCCTAGTCTCTCCGCCTCGCTTCCACCCCTCGTCGCCCATATCGTTTGTAATTGAGTCACCTGAGCTCGATCATGCAAATCATCAGCAACCCTGAAAAAATCCGATCAATAATTAGGAGTCCCGTCAGCGCTGGCTCCTTAGCAACTGGTTGGTAGACAAGGCCTACTCAACCTACGTAAATCAATCCAATTCATCCGCAAATATCCACGGCGCCAGACTGAGCACAGACTGCTTAGTGAAACGGAGAGCATCCAGGAATATTGAAAGTGCCATATTGGTAAGCAACTATCTGTGTGAACTTTAAGCTGTGATAATTTCTAACAAAACCATGATAGACCTGACCTGACCTGCATCTTGACCATTTTTAAAGCAATTGGCTGCATCGGACCTGGGCATGATCGAAAAAGTTGTCCAGAAACCTTCCGTCAACTTTTCTTTCACGCTGTCGCACCTGTACGCGGATTCAATAGTGCCGGTGAGAAACAGAAATGTAGAAGATTTAGAAACATATTTAGCTTTTTAACATTCCCTTCAGTAGCCATAGCTTTACAAAATTCCAGTTAGTCACTCAAAATCTCAATTAGTCACTCAAAATCCCAATTAGTCACTCAAAATCCCAATTAGTCACTCAAAATCCCAATTAGTCGCTCAAAATCCCAATTAGCTACTAAAAGTCCCAATTAGTCACTCAAAATCTCAATTAGTCACTCAAAATCCCATTAGTCGCTCAAAATCCCAATTAGCTACTAAAAGTCCCAAACTAGTCACTCAAAATCTCAATTAGTCACTTAACATCCCAATTAGTCGCTCAAAATCTCACTTTGCTACTCAAAATCCCAGTCAGCTACTCAAAATCACAATTAACTAAAAATCCCATTTAGTTACTCAAAATCCCAATTAGTTACTCAAAATCCCAATTAGCTACTCAAAATCCCAATTAGCTACTCAAAATCCCAATTAGCTACTCAAAATCCCAATTAGCTACTCAAAATAAAGCTAACTACCCAAAGTCCTCAAGCTCTGCTTAACGTGGCCATCAGCTACTCAAAAGTCCCTTTAGCTGCTCAACCGCCATCCCCCACCACCAACTTCGCCAGTTCGCCAACTGGTCATTGGGCGAAGGATTCCGTCAGCTGCCGAACGCGAGCACTCTACACCGCAGCATTCAACAGGCTTTCGTGTCCAGCCAGAACTTGTCCGTAGCAACCAAGATCTATCCACCCTTCGTGATGTACCGAACCGAGGACAACGACGGCAAACCCACTGTCTGGCAACGATCGCTGGTACGGACATTCCATCGAACTGTTCAGAAGAATAGCAGAGCTTAGCGGACTGAAGTACACCATTCATCATGTGTTTGATAACCATTTCGGTTCGATCGTGAATAGCAGCGGCAATATCGAACAGTGGAACGGCCTCGTGTACGAGCTGATGAACAACATGGCGGATGTTGCGGTTGGGCCTATAACGGTCACCTACGAACGGGAGAGGGTGAGGCAGTTTTCTGGTAGATTTGCATGTAATGAAAATCTTACGGTTAATGACAACTTATTTTACACTTGAATAGTTACGTAATTTCACTTTAATTCAAGCTATATTTAGCTGCGGAATTCCCTCACGGAAAGTCCTTTGATTCAAGCTATATTTATCTGCGGAATTACCTCACGGAAAGTCCTTTGATTCAGGCTATATTTAGCTGCGGAATTCCCTCACGGAAAGTCCTTTGATTCAGGCTATATTTAGCTGCGGAATTCCCTCACGGAAAGTCCTTTAATTCAAGCTATATTTAGCTGCGGAATTCCCTCACGGAAAGTCCTTTGATTCAGGCTATATTTAGCTGTGGAATTCCCTCACGGAAAGCCCTTGGACTCCGGCTATATTTAGCTACGCAATTCGCTCACAGAGAGCCCTTGGACTCCGGCTATATTTAGCTGCGAATTCCCTCACGAAAGTCCTTTGATTCAGGCTATATTTAGCTGCGGATATCCCTCGCGTAAAGTGCACGTTTAAGGCTATAATTAACATTCGATCAATCACAGGTGATTGACTTCACGGCACCGTACATGAGCTTTGGCCTTGCTGTCATCATGAAGCAGTCGGAGGACAAGCCTGCTCTGTTCCA
>NIVC01002057.1:55000-67500 GCA_002269645.1 Macrostomum lignano | reverse complement strand
CCATTCTATGGTCTGTCACTCTCTCCATTCTATGGTCTGTCACTCTCTCCATTCTATGGTCAGTCACTCTCTCCATTCTATGGTCTGTCACTCTCTCCATTCTATGGTCTGTCACTCTCTCCATTCTATGGTCTGTCACTCTCTCCATTCTATGGTCTGTCACTCTCTCCATTCTATGGTCTGTCACTCTCTTGAATCCCTTAAGAGTGCACAACCTTCGAAACTCATTACAGATGTCAGGCTGCAGTTCCCTCAGTCGGATGGCCAAGCGAGCGGTTTCGGGCAAAGATCTGGCAGGAAAGAGCTCGGAAAATTATGAACTGGGGCAAAGCAACGGAGGAGCTGCTTCCTCTCTTAGCAGAGAGTCGGAAAGGCCCGACAACGTCGTATCAAATGGCAACGGCAATGAAGGCTACAATAACGTCCTTTAATTAATTTTGATGAATGCAGCATCTCACAAGTTGCATGCGATGCCCTATTTTAACTCAATGGGGGGGTTGGGGCCTAGGGTTGGAACGTCGGACTCACGACATGAAGTTCGGGGCCGGGGGGTTCAATTCCCGATCCCAGTACAACAATTGTTACTATTAATATTATCTAACTCAAAAATATTTATTTGCGATGCCTCTGTGACCCGACAAAGTCACTGTTCTTCTATGGTCACCTTCTCCCAAATTCCTCGTTTCCTCAAGGTCACCGTTCCCATAAGGTCACCGTTCCCTTAAGGTCACCGTTCCCTCAAGGTCGCCGTTTCCTCAAGGTCCCCGTTCCCTCAAGGTCACCGTTCCCTCAAGGTCGCCGTTCCCTCAAGGTCGCCGTTTCCTCAAGGTCACCGTTCCTTCAAGGTCGCCGTTCCCTCAAGGTCACCGTTCCCTCAAGGTCACCATTCCCTCAAGGTCACCGTTCCCTCAAGGTCGCCGTTCCCTCAAGGTCCCCGTTCCCTCAAGGTCACCGTTCCCTCAAGGTCGCCGTTCCCTCAAGGTCGCCGTTTCCTCAAGGTCACCGTTCCTTCAAGGTCCCCGTTCCCTCAAGGTCACCGTTCCCTCAAGGTCGCCGTTCCCTCAAGGTCGCCGTTTCCTCAAGGTCACCGTTCCTTCAAGGTCGCCGTTCCCTCAAGGTCACCGTTCCCTCAAGGTCACCATTCCCTCAAGGTCACCGTTCCCTCAAGGTCGCCGTTCCCTCAAGGTCCCCGTTCCCTCAAGGTCACCGTTCCCTCAAGGTCGCCGTTCCCTCAAGGTCGCCGTTTCCTCAAGGTCACCGTTCCTTCAAGGTCGCCGTTCCCTCAAGGTCACCGTTCCCTCAAGGTCACCATTCCCTCAAGGTCACCGTTCCCTCAAGGTCCCCGTTCCCTTAAGGTTCCCTCAAGGTTCCCTCCTCATTAGCACTAAGCTGTCTATCTATATAGCTTTCTGTTTATGATCTATCCCTATCTGTAATAAAAAACCTACAATACTATCATTTCTTATGTACGAGTAGAAAATATTTTTATCAAATATACGACTCATCTATCCGTTTTTTAGAGGATTTGGGCAAACAACTGCTCCAACCAGGCCGTTCCCAGACGCATTGATAAAAGTACTTTGATTTGTTTCTTAGAAATCGGGTCCCAAGGGAGTGGAGCTGGGCGGCCTTTATAAACAGCAAATCGAATAAAAAGCATTGAAAGCAGACAAATTTTCGTCTCCTTTGCCAACTACAAAAGCAAAGAAGGAAACTTCACAGGAGAAAATTTAGGCCTGTCTTTTTGCTGTGGGCCTTTTTAACTGAGAGTGACGCAAACCGAGACATTGGGTGTATAATTTAAACCTGACCGCCACTGCTACGCAATACTGTTGTGAGTGCATGTGAACAGGGCACAAATAATAGGGCGTGCGATAGCCATGTGAACGGGAATGCGACCTTGAATGTACATGTTATCATAAATACAAACATGAATGTGACCGTGAATGCGACTGTAAATTTGACCGTGAATGTGACCGTAAATGCAAGCGTGAATGTGACCGTGAATGTGACCGTGAATGTGACAATAAAAGTGACTGTGAATGTGACCGTGAATGTGACAATAAAAGTGACTGAGTGTGACCGTGTAAGACATTGCCAGGAATCAACAATTCCGGTAAAATCGGCCCTAAAAGTGACTTTTCCAATTCATACCAAGTTTTATGCAGCTGTACAAGGCAGTCCAGGGTGAGCCATACAGCCTGCATCCCCAAGGGAAGGCGAAGCTCGCCAATAATTTATTATTTGTTGTGGGCACTCGACAGTTAGTGCAGCAGTTGCTAATGAGAAACTTTGATGTCGCTGTGGTTTATGGGGGTGAAGCAAGGAGATCTTACAAACAGAATCTGGATTGTACTCTTCTTCGTTCAGGGGCTGCATTTTCACTAGCTTGAAAACTTTACAGTTTGTAAACTTTTAAAGATTTAGTTTACTTCAAACGATTTTCGCGAACATGGTTTCACTTTATGAGGGAGAAATGAGATGGGAGAGATGAGGGAGAGATGTGGGAGAGATGAGAGAGAGGTGAGGGAGAGATGAGGGAGTGATGAGGGAATGGTGTGGAAGAGATGAGAGAGAGATGAGAGAGAGAGAGATGAGGGAGAAATGAGGGAGTGATGGGGGAGAGATGAGGGAGAGATGAGGAAGAGATGAGGGAGAGATGATGGAGAGATGAGGGAGAGATCAGGCAGAGATGAGGCAGAGATGAGGCAGAGATGGGGCAGAGATGGGGCAGAGATGAGGCAGAGATGGGGCAGAGATGGGGCAGAGATGAGGCAGAGATGAGGCAGAGATGGGGAGACTCGACCAACCGAAGCCGAGCTTTACTTTCTATGCCAAGTGTTGAGGTAAACTGGCCGCCAATAACGTTAAATAGTGAGAAAATAAAAACTGAAATCTATTACTGAATTGGTGCTCTGGTAGCTACTGTAATCCAGATTCTAGACCGAGACCCCCTTGCATGTGAATTTTGAGCTGTGCGACTGCTCCGGCGTCTGACTTCTGGGTCGCTGCGGGACTGGGGGGGGGTGGCTTCGCTGCCAAACTGCTTTTTACTTCATTATTTATCTGCCTCTGCGATGGGGACTATGATAATAAGATAATTGATTAACTGCTCTGATGCAGATCATGGAGCTGGAGGAGACTGAAAAAGTTGAGAGAGAGAGAGAGAGAGAGAGAGAGAGAGAGAGAGAGAGAGAGAGAGAGGGGGGGTTAGATGTGAAGTAGAGGAACACGGCAGACAATTAAGAGATAAGAGAAGAGATAGAGGGTTAGAGAATGGGAGATGAGGCAGAGATGAGGCAGAGATGAGGCAGAGATGAGGCAGAAATGAGACAAAGATGAGGCAGAGATGAGACAGAGATGAGGCAGAGATGAGGCAGAGATGAGGCAGAGATGAGGCAGAGATGAGACAGAGATGAGGCAGAGATGAGGCAGAGATGAGGCAGAGATGAGACAGAGATGAGGCAGAGATGAGACAGAGATGAGGCAGAGATGAGGCAGAGGTGGGGCAGAGATGAGGCAGAGATGAGACAGAGATGAGGCAGAGATGAGACAGAGATGAGGCAGAGATGAGGCAGAAATGAGACAAAGATGAGGCAGAGATGAGACAGAGATGAGGCAGAGATGAGGCAGAGATGAGGCAGAGATGAGGCAGATATGAGGCAGAGATGAGGCAGAGATGAGGCAGAGATGAGGCAGAGATGAGGCAGATATGAGGCAGAGATGTAAAGGGCAGGAGACACGGAGGCCCTCCAGTGGGGCGAAGAGGCTGTAAGAAAACGCTACTCTCCAGTGTTCTGCCCGCATTCTCGCACAACAGCAATTCAAATTGGCATCCTTCACTGGGCCTTTTTTCATCTCCAATCGATGCGGGTCCGGTGCCAATCAATTCGATTCAAGTGCTGGCTGGCGCTTGGATTAAAAGTACAGCCACCGAAGGAGTGAGGGGTCTCAGCTGTTCTGTGTAAAAGAAATGCCAGCTACTTTGAACTGGTTAAACTAAAACATTTTCGATTGTGATGCCCTGGGACAAGCATTGATCTGGAGCTACATAGTGTATACGCTTGAGTATGCGTGCTCAGGCCATGGGATTTGGGTCGATGAAATTGTAGACAGACAGACAGACAGACAGACAGACAGACAGACAGACAGACAGACAGACAGACAGACAGACAGACAGACAGACAGACAGACAGACAGACAGACAGACAGACAGACAGACAGACAGACAGACAGACAGACAGACAGACAGACAGACAGACAGACAGACAGACAGACAGACAGACAGACAGACAGACAGACAGACAGACAGACAGACAGACAGACAGACAGACAGACAGACAGACAGACAGACAGACAGACAGACAGACAGACAGACAGACAGACAGACAGACAGACAGACAGACAGACAAGCAGACAGATAGATAGATAGATAGATAAATAGATAGATAGATAGATAGATGGATAGATAGATAGATAGATAGATAGATAGATAGATAGATAGATAGATAGATAGATAGATAGATAGATAGATAGATAGATAGATAGATAGATAGATAGATAGATAGATAGATAGATAGATAGATAGATAGATAGATAGATAGATAGATAGATAGATAGATAGAAAGATAGATAGATAGATAGATAGATAGATAGATAGATAGATAGATAGATAGATAGATAGATAGATAGATAGATAAATAGATAGATAGATAGATAGATAGATAGATAGATAGATAGATAGATAGATAGATAGATAGATAGATAGATAGATAGATAGATAGATAGATAGATAGATAGATAGATAGATAGATAGATAGATAGATAGATAGATAGATAGATAGATAGATAGATAGATAGATAGATAGATATATAGATAGATAGATAGATAGGTAGATAGATAGATAGATAGATAGATAGATAGATAGATAGATAGATAGATAGATAGATAGATAGATAGATAGATAGATAGATAGATAGATAGATAGATAGATAGATAGATAGATAGATAGATAGGGCAGGAGGCTCGCGCTACTGGAAGAAAAGTTTCGATAGCAGGGAGATAGGAGAGAGACAGGCTATCTGAGCCGTCACAAGTCAAGGAGGATCGCATTGGTCCGCAGATCCCCAGCATCCCATTGGCCGGCACAGTCAACAAAAGGGATGAGGAGAGGTCGCGGAGAGGCGGCTCGGACCAGTTTCGGAGAAAAAAGTTTATTCTGCTTAAAAACGAAATTCAATTTTCAAGGGATGGCGCCTAGCAACTCTTCAGCAGCCCATCCGCCTCTGATGGCTCCCGGCTCCCAGGACGCCATCAGTGTGCAGGTGTTGCTGGACCTGCTGACTCTCAACGAGACGCCGGACGCATCCGTCATCGAGGCGATCTTCTACAAGCACCAGGCGGGCCACAAGCTGTCCAGCCCCTTCTACATCGGCCTGTGCGTTGCCTTCGGCGCCCTGCTGGTCACCGCCCTCATCGGCAACCTGCTCGTTCTCTACTCAATCATCTCCTGCTGGACTCAGCGGAAAACGCATCGTTGCCTCTACCTGAACCTCATCACCTGCGACCTGCTAGTAGCCACCGTCATCATCCCGGCTACCTGCTTCGACCAGCTGGACAGTCGATGGCTGTTCGGCGGCTCCGTGACCTGCGGCATCCGCCAAGGCCTGAGCGTCTGCCTGATGTTCAGCAGTGTGCACACGGCCACTGTGCTCAGCTGGCTGAGAAGTCTAGCGGCCAAACGGGCATATCGACCGCCGAAGGGTCGCACTGAGGGCCTCCTGGTGGCCGCCATCTGGTTGGTGGCCGTGGCCCTGTCCTGTCCAGCTGCTGTAGTGTCCGAGGCCCACCAGCTGCTGCACGTTGTCAACGAGGTGATGAAGAACCAGCTGGACAGGCCCGTGAACTGGCCAGTGTGCATCGAGAACTGGGACCGGCTGGGCCAGAAGCCCAAGTTCTGGTACGGCTTCGCCATCCTGCACCTGGCCTGCGTGCTGCCTCTGCTCAGCCTGGGTGTCGCCTACTTCAGGATCTGCCGCGCCATCTACCGGAGCAACCGGGTGCTGAATGCGCACAAGAGGTGCCAGGGAGTGCTGTCCGTCACCTACCACCATCACCAGAACACGCCGGACAATACTGTGCTGAGCATGAGGCCCAACTTCTCGCTGGCGTCCACCTGCAGTGCAATCAACCGCAGGAAGAGGGCCACCAACTCAAGGAGGATGTTCCTGCTCGGCCTGGGACTGGTGCTGATCTTTGCCGTCACCTGGCTGCCGCTGCAGGTGAGGGCTGACCGACTGACTGACTGACTGACTGACTGACTGACTGACTGACTGACTGACTGACTGACTGACTGACTGACTGACTGACTGACTGACTGACTGACTGACTGACTGACTGACTGACTGACTGACTGACTGACTGACTGACTGACTGACTGACTGACTGACTGACTGACTGACTGACTGACTGACTGACTGACTGACTGACTGACTGACTGACTGACTGACTGACTGACTGACTGACTGACTGACTGACTGACTGACTGACTGACTGACTGACTGACTGACTGACTGACTGACTGACTGACTGACTGACTGACTGACTGACAGACAGACAGACAGACAGACAGACAGACAGACAGACAGACAGACAGACAGACAGACAGACAGACAGACAGACAGACAGACAGACAGACAGACAGACAGACAGACAGACAGACAGACACCCCGTCCCCACCGCAGCTGACCCAGCTGGTCCGGGCCTACTGGTCGGCCTACAAGAACAAACAAGAGTCGGACGCCAGCCCCGACTTCCACCGCCTGCTCACCCTGTTCCACCTGCTGGCTCTCACCAACTGCCTGGTGAACCCGTTCTACCTGCTGGCCACTCACGCCTGGTACCGGAAGCGCAGCCGGCGCCTCCTTCAAAGACTTCGCTGTCGATTTGGTCAGCCCTGCTGCCACGTGTCCTGGAACTGCAACGTGCGGCTTGGGCTCCGCGTGATCGCTGTGAGGAGAACCTCGCCGTCAGGGAGTGGCAACGGGAGCGGCGGAGCTGCCGTAGGCGCCAATGTCTAACAGTTTAGCGCCAGTGTCTAACAGCTTAGCGCTCCAGTGTCTAACAGTATAGCGCCAGTGTCTAACAGATTAGCGCCTGCGTCTAACAGATTAGCGCATGTGTCTAACAGTTTAGCGCCAGTGTCTAACAGCTTAGCGCCAGTGTCTAACAGCTTAGCGCCAGTGTCTAACAGTTTAGCGTGCCAGTGTCTAACAGCTTAGCGTGCCAGTGTCTAACAGTTAAGCGCCTGTGTCTAACAGTTTAGCGCCAGTGTCTAACAGTTTAGCGCTTCAGTGTCTAACAGCTTAGCGTGCCAGTGTCTAACAGCTTAGCGCCAGTGTCTAACAGTTTAGCGTGCCAGTGTCTAACAGCTTAGCGTGCCAGTGTCTAACAGTTTAGCGCGCCAGTGTCTAACAGTTTAGCGCCTGTGTCTAACAGTTTAGCGCCAGTGTCTAACAGTTTAGCGCGCCAGTGTCTAACAGTTTAGCGCCAGTGTCTAACAGTTTAGCGCCAGTGTCTAACAGTTTAGCGCCAGTGTCTAACAGTTTAGCGCCAGTGTCTAACAGTTTAGCGCCAGTGTCTAACAGTTTAGCGCCAGTGTCCAACAGATTAGCGCCAGTATCTAACAGATTAGCGCCAGTGTCTAACAGCTTAGCGCCAGTGTCTAACAGTTTAGCGCCTGTGTCTAACAGTTTAGCGCTCCAGTGTCTAACAGTTTAGCGCTCCAGTGTCTGACAGTTTAGCGCCAGTGTCTAACAGTTAAGCGCCTGTGTCTAACAGTTTAGCGCCAGTGTCTAACAGTTTAGCGCTCCAGTGTCTAACAGTTTAGCGCTCCAGTGTCTGACAGTTTAGCGCCAGTGTCTAACAGTTAAGCGCCTGTGTCTAACAGTTTAGCGCCAGTGTCTAACAGTTTAGCGCTCCAGTGCCTAACAGTTTAGCGCCAGTGTCCAACAGTTTAGCGCCAGTGTCCAACAGATTAGCGCCAGTATCTAACAGATTAGCGCCAGTGTCTAACAGCTTAGCGCCAGTGTCTAACAGTTTAGCGCCTGTGTCTAACAGTTTAGCGCTCCAGTGTCTAACAGTTTAGCGCTCCAGTGTCTGACAGTTTAGCGCCAGTGTCTAACAGTTAAGCGCCTGTGTCTAACAGTTTAGCGCCAGTGTCTAACAGTTTAGCGCTCCAGTGCCTAACAGTTTAGCGTGCCAGTGTCTAACAGCTTAGCGTGCCAGTGTCTAACAGTTTAGCGCGCCAGTGTCTAACAGTTTAGCGCTCCAGTGTCTAACAGTTTAGCGCCAGTGTCTAACAGCTTAGCGCCAGTGTCTAACAGCTTAGCGTGCCAGTGTCTAACAGTTAAGCGCCAGTGTCTAACAGTTTAGCGCGCCAGTGTCTAACAGTTTAGCGCCAGTGTCCAACAGTTTAGCGTAAGTGTCTAACAGTTTAGCGCGCCAGTGTCTAACAGATTAGCGCCAGTATCTAACAGATTAGCGCCAGTGTCAAACAGTTTAGCGCCAGTGTCCAACAGTTTAGCGCCAGTGTCCAACAGTTTAGCGCCAGTGTCTAACAGTTTAGCGCCTGTGTCTAACAGTTTAGCGCTCCAGTGTCTAACAGTTTAGCGCCAGTGTCCAACAGTTTAGCGCCAGTGTCCAACAGTTTAGCGCCAGTGTCTAACAGTTTAGCGCCTGTGTCTAACAGATTAGCGCGCCAGTAAACAGTTTAGCGCCTGTGTCTAACAAGCAGTTTGACTCTTGCGTTGGAGCCTTATCTAGCATCAGCGGAACCCGTTTAATCCTATGTGTTTATAACAAAGACCGTAGGATTATCCGAAGACAAGAAATCAATTTTTCAACTCGTATAAACCACGTTTGTTGTCAGGTGGATTTGATATTTTCGCTGACTGGTAAAATTACGATTCATTAAATTCATTAGTTTCTGGAATCTCAACTTTAGATGTGGAATTTAGTGAAAACTCTTTGTTAAAATGCGATTATTGTTTATTAAAATCTGTTCTGCTGCAATGGTGGTACAGATGACTTATTTCATTTGAATAAAACTGCAAATTCGTTGTAAAAGTATTGTGACCCAGTTAAAAGCCTGTTCTCAGATGAGTTGCCTTCTTTACCTACTCTTCACCCTACCCTGTCCATTCTACTCTCTCCTCTCTATTGTCCCCCTTCTACTCTTTGCTCTAACTTCTCTACTCTACACTTCATTCTTTATTTTACTATCTCCCTCTTTCGTTCTAATCTACTTTTTCTATCCCATGATCACCATTGCGAGCCACATCCTCCACTTCAAGGGCTGTTGCCTTCCCCAGTGCTGAAAGCATTCAGTTCACGTTCGGAACAATAAACCCACAGACAGACAGACAGGCAGACAGACAGACAGGCAGACAAACAGACAGGCAGACAGACAGACAGGCAGACAGACAGACAGGCAGACAGACAGACAGACAGACAGACAGACAGACAGACAGGCAGACAGACAGACAGACAGGCAGACAGACAGACAGACAGGCAGACAGACAGACAGACAGACAGACAGACAGACAGACAGACAGACAGACAGACAGACAGACAGACAGACAGACAGACAGACAGACAGACAGACAGACAGACAGACAGACAGACAGACAGACAGACAGACAGACAGACAGACAGACAGACAGACAGACAGACAGACAGATAGACAGAAACGGACAGACAGACAGACAAACAGACAGACAGATAGACAGAAACGGACAGACAGACAGACAGACAGACAGACAGACAGACAGACAGACAGACAGACAGACAGAAAATCAGATAGACAGAGTGACAGACAGCCATGGAAACTTAGTGCATTAATTGAGCTGAAGATTTTAAGCTGTGCCAGAAAGCTTTTCACTCACTAATGCTTCCAATAAATTTGATATCCGCATGTACGCTCTCACCTGTCCCCATCTCACTCTGAGCGTCAGACTTAATGTGGGCGTTTCTCCAACAATTATCATTTTTGCGATGTATTGTAGTGGCTTTTATCTCCCAGAGCGTGACGCACTTCAGCTGTAAAGTTGCCAGAAAATATGGGGTAGGTGAGGGGGGCGAAAAAGAGGGAGAGCAGGGAAAAAAACGTTGCCATTGTGCCTTCTTCTGCTGTGCATGTAGACCGGTCGTTGGCATCACGCATGACTTTATAAACTGCTAATTAGCTCAGGAAATTGTAGGTGCAGTTGCTAAGCTTGTTTTTTCTTAGGGTGTAGAAAGATTACTTCAGGCCAGGAAAATAGTACAAAAAAGCCATGGACAGTATCAGCCCTGCACATTCTGAGTGAGTGGGGAAGCCATGGACTATCTGTCTATCTATCTATCTATCTATCTATCTATCTATCTATCTATCTATCTATCTATCTATCTATCTATCTATCTATCTATCTATCTATCTATCTATCTATCTATCTATCTATCTATCTATCTATCTATCTATCTATCTATCTATCTATCTATCTATCTATCTATCTATCTATCTATCTATCTATCTATCTATCTATCTATCTATCTATCTATCTATCTATCTATCTATCTATCTATCTATCTATCTATCTATCTATCTATCTATCTATCTATCTATCTATCTATCTATCTATCTATCTATCTATCTATCTATCTATCTATCTATCTATCTATCTATCTATCTATCTATCTATCTATCTATCTATCTATCTATCTATCTATCTATCTATCTATCTATCTATCTATCTATCTATCTATCTATCTATCTATCTATCTATCTATCTATCTATCTATCTATCTATCTATCTATCTATCTATCTATCTATCTATCTATCTATCTATCTATCTATCTATCTATCTATCTATCTATCTATCTATCTATCTATCTATCTATCTATCTATCTATCTATCTATCTATCTATCTATCTATCTATCTATCTATCTATCTATCTATCTATCTATCTATCTATTTATCTATCTATCTATCTATCTATCTATCTATTTATCTATCTATCTATCTATCTATCTATCTATCTATCTATTTATCTATCTATCTATCTATCTATCTATCTATCTATCTATCTATCTATCTATCTATCTATCTATCTATCTATCTATCTATCTATCTATCTATCTATCTATCTATCTATCTATCTATCTATCTATCTATCTATCTATCTATCTATCTATCTATCTATCTATCTATCTATCTATCTATCTATCTATCTATCTATCTATCTATCTATCTATCTATCTATCTATCTATCTATCTATCTATCTATCTATCTATCTATCTATCTATCTATCTATCTATCTATCTATCTATCTATCTATCTATCTATCTATCTATCTATCTATCTATCTATCTACCTATCTATCTATCTATCTATCTATCTATCTATCTATCTATCTATCTATCTATCTATCTATCTATCTATCTATCTATCTATCTATCTATCTATTTATCTATCTATCTATCTATCTATCTATCTATCTATCTATCTATCTATCTATCTATCTATCTATCTATCTATCTATAAAGGTGGATAGATAGAAAGCTTATTTAGACTATATCCCACCCAATGCCAAAAGCACACGTGACGGCTTTCTGAGCAGGCAAATTTTTCGAGAAAGACAAATACTTCACTGGGAGGATGGAGACAAGAAAACTGAAGTATTTTCGCGCGTCAAACCAGCCCACGCACTTCAGTTTCAGGTGCCTGCAACCCTCCTGTAGAGCAAGCAATCGAAAAAGTACACCTGTCAATCTGCACCGTAATCCTCCCAGGGAGGCCAATATTAACCCGAAGGGCTTCCAAGCACTCAAATCCCAGACAAAGGAGAAAGATACAAATAGAAATGCTAGCGCTCGCACAGAACAGCTGAAGCTTCGGGATTATGGGATAGCATTAGCGGGCACTGGCACAAGCGGGCACTGGCACAAGCGGGCACTGGCACAAGCGGGCACTGGCACAAGCGGGCACTGGCACAAGCGGGCACTGGCACAAACGGGCACTGGCACAAGCGGGCACTGGCACAAGCGGGCACTGGCACAAGCGGGCACTGGCACAATCGGGCACTGGCACAAGCGGGCACTGGCACAAGCGGGCACTGGCACAAGCGGGCACTGGCACAAGCGGGCACTGGCACAAGCGGGCACTGGCACAAACGGGCACTGCCACAAGCGGGCACTGGCACAAGCGGGCACTGGCACAAGCGGGCACTGGCACAATCGGGCACTGGCACAAGCGGGCACTGGCACAAGCGGGCACTGGCACAAGCGGGCACTGGCACAAGCGGGCACTGGCACAAGCGGGCACTGGCACAAGCGGGCACTGGCACAAACGGGCACTGGCACAAACGGGCACTGGCACAAACGGGCACTGGCGCAAGCGCTCAGGCAAATGCCAGCAGCCAGAGTCAACATTAGCGCATCATCACAAAGTATTCAATT
>NIVC01002057.1:37500-50000 GCA_002269645.1 Macrostomum lignano | reverse complement strand
CCACCAGGCCTGAGTAGCGTCTCGGACGGACTCGGCTGGAAAAATATCTCTTCTCCTCCATCAGGCAGTCTTGATCAACCGTGCCGATGTTGTGCTCAAACAGGTCGGCACCGAGCAGCTCCTCTTCGATGGTCATGCGGATGCCCATGGTTAACTTCAGCAGCTGGAGTGCAGGGGGAGTGGTGTCTTACCGACAGTAGAGGTGGATGAGCAGTGAGGTGGATGAGGCGTGAGGTGGGTGAGGAGTGAGGTGGGTGTGGAGTGAGTTGGGTGAGGAGTAAGGTGGGAGTGTGGTAAGTGAGGAGTCAGGTGGGTGAGGATTGAGGTGGGTGAGGAGTGAGGTAGGTGAGGAGTGAGGTGGGTGAGGAGTGAGGTGAGTGAGGAGTGAGGTGGGTGAGGAGTGAGGTGGGTGAGGCGTGAGGTGGATGAGGAGTGAGGTGGGTGAGGAGTGAGGTGGGTGAGAAGTGAGGTAGGTGAGGAGTGAGGTGGGTGAGGAGTGAGGTGGGTGAGGAGTGAGGTGGGTGAGGAGTGAGGTGGGTGAGGCGTGAGGTGGGTGAGGAGTGAGGTGGATGAGGAGTGAGGTGGATGTGGAGTGAAGTGGGTGTGGAGTGAGTTGGGTGAGGTGTAAGGTGGGAGTGTGGTAAGTGAGGAGTGAGGTGGGTGAGAAGTGAGGTAGGTGAGGAGTAAGGTGGGTGAGGAGTGAGGTGGGTGAGGAGTGAGGTGGGTGAGGAGTGAGGTGGGTGAGGCGTGAGGTGGGTGAGGAGTGAGGTGGATGAGGAGTGAGGTGGATGTGGAGTGAAGTGGGTGTGGAGTGAGTTGGGTGAGGTGTAAGGTGGGAGTGTGGTAAGTGAGGAGTCAGGTGGGTGAGGAGTGAGGTGGGTGAGGAGTGAGGTGGGTGAGGAGTGAGGTGGGTGAGGAGTGAGGTGGGTGAGGAGTGAGGTGGGTGAGGAGTGAGGTGAGTGAGAAGTCAGGTGGGTGAGGAGTGAGGTGGGTGTGGAGTGAGATGGGTGAGGAGTGAGGTGGGTGAGGATTGAGGTGGGTGAGGAGTGAGGTGAGTGAGAAGTCAGGTGGGTGAGGAGTGAGGTGGGTGAGGAGTGAGGTGGGTGTGGAGTGAGATGGGTGAGGAGTGAGGTGGGTGAGGATTGAGGTGGGTTTGGAGTGAGGTGAATAAAGAGCACAGTGGGTGATACTTAATGGCTTCAGAATGACGATGAAAAGAGCGACTGGAGCAATAAAAAGTGCATTTCAAATATGGTTCGATTCTGTAGAGTGTAGAAGTAAGGATCGACTAAGTTAGAGAATTTCTTAATAAATCATATTTTCTAATTGAATAATTAGCTTTCAATAAATCTGATGTTCGCCAACTCCAACGTTTTGAACTGAAGCTGTAGTATAGAAGTGTAGCTCAATAGAGTGGAAGAAGAGAGGGCCAGAGCGACAGGCTCAGAACTTGAGGCTCAGCAGCACTCAAGTGACTGACTGACGGAAGTGAATTATAAAAAAATTGCAGCAGACTTCTTCAACACAAAGCAATTCTAGACAAAGAATAACAGGAAGGATGTCGAATCTCAAACAAGAATTTGTGAGACGCACCCCAAGAGACAGAACGGTGACGATGGCGCTCCAGCAAGCGATGCACACGCAGGTGAGCAGCTGAACTCCCAGCAGGTGGAAGCCGCCACCGTGCAGCAGACCCTTCTGACCATTGTTCATGCCGTCTAGAGGGTCCTGGTCCACGAATATGCCGCAAGCTAGCATGCCCTGAAGTGGGATGGGAGGATAGATAGATAGATAGATAGATAGATAGATAGATAGATAGATAGATAGATAGATAGATAGATAGATAGATAGATAGATAGATAGATAGATAGATAGATAGATAGATAGATAGATAGATAGATAGATCGATAGATAGATAGATAGATAGATAGATAGATAGATAGATAGATAGATAGATAGATAGATAGATAGATAGATAGATAGATAGATAGATAGATAGATAGACAGATAGATAGATAGATAGATAGATAGATAGATAGATAGATAGATAGATAGATAGATAGATAGATAGATAGATAGATAGATAGATAGATAGATAGATAGATAGATAGATAGATAGATAGATAGATAGATAGATAGATAGATAGATAGATAGATAGATAGATAGATAGATAGATAGATAGATAGATAGATAGATAGATAGATAGATAGATAGATAGATAGATAGATAGATAGATAGATAGATAGATAGATAGATAGATAGATAGATATATAGGTATATTTTTTATGAATTCCCCCCAAAATTATTTTCAAAATTATTTCCATTGCTTTCCCAAAATGGCCCCTTAAACTCTTCCCGTTCTCTACCCCTTATCCAAGACTCACCCAGAGGCCCCCCAGTCCGTGCACAGGAAAAGCTCCAACGGGATCGTCAATCTTCATCTTGTCCATGATTGGCACGACGGGCACAACTATGAGGCCACCGATGAAGCCAATCACAACTGCTTCCCATGGTCGAACCACGGAGCAGCCGGCTGAAATCGAGACCATTTGAGTGGATTGTTTAGAATTCACGGCTCGAAAACACCGGCAGGGAGATGGTGGGTACATGGGACTGGGAGTGAGGTGGTGGGTGCAGGAGGGAGTGAGAGTGAGGTGCTGGGTGCTGGAGCGACTAAGAGTGAGGTAGTGGGTGCAGGGGAATGGGAGTGAGGTGGTGGGTGCAGGGTCTAGGAGTGAGGTGGTTGGTGTAGGCGGACTAAGAGTGAGGTAGTGGGTGCAGGGTCTAGGAGTGAGGTGGTGGGTGCAGGTCTAGGAGTGAGGTGGTGGGTGTAGGCGGACTAAGAGTGAGGTAGTGGGTGCAGGGTCTAGGAGTGAGGTGGTGGGTGCAGGTCTAGGAGTGAGGTGGTGGGTGTAGGCGGACTAAGAGTGAGGTAGTGGGTGCAGGGGGAATGGGAGTGAGGTGGTGGGTGCAGGGTCTAGGAGTGAGGTGGTGGGTGTAGGCGGACTAAGAGTGAGGTAGTGGGTGCAGGGTCTGGAAGTGAGGTGGTGGGTGCAGGGTCTGGGAGTGAGGTGGTGGGGCAGGGAGACTGGCAGTGAGGACTGGTACAGTGGGACTGAAAGCAGTGTGATGGGTGGCGGGTGCAGGAGAGACTGGGAGCGATTTGGATGAAATGCGCTGTCTGATAAAAACACGAGCTCTGAGAAGATAGTCAGAAAGAGACAGAAAATGTCTTGCCCAGCATATAAAACTAGCCCAATGCAGTTTCAAAAGGCGGCACTTGGATGCCTTTTTCAATTGTCAGAGAATGTTCTAAGGAATAAAACTGCCAGCTAAAGACGATGATGAAAGGAGAGTTTGAATGGATTTTCCTAAAAAAAGAGCTTTTCTCCGTGGCAAGCACTCGCTGCTTCAGATTTATCCTTTTTACTTAGCCTCTCTGTGGGACTGTATTGATTTGACAAGACAACAAGACTTACCTGTGTTTAAATTCTTTGAATGGATTACGATGGGTTTTAATGCTCAGATTTATTGCTTTGTCTAGCTGCAGTTGCCAGCAGTGTTCTATGCAGCTTAGGTAAATAACCCTACTGTCAGGGAGTGAAGTGGTTTCAGGGGAGGGCTTGGGTAGTGGAGGGTCGGGGAGTGAGGTTGGAGTCAGAAGAGGGTTTGGGTATTAAAGGGTCGGGGAGTGAGGTTGGTGTTAGGGGAGGGTTTGGGTATTGGAGGGTCAGGGAGTGAGTTGGGTGTCAGAAGAGGGTTTGGCTATTGGGGGTCGGGGAGTGAGATGGGTGTCAGAAGAGGTTTTGGGTATTGGAGGGTCGGGGAGTGAGATGGGTGTCAGAAGAGGTTTTGGGTATTGGAGGGTCGGGGAGTGAGGTTGGTGTTAGGGGAGGGTTTGGGTATTGGAGGGTCGGGGAGTGAGGTGGGTGTCAGAAGAGGGTTTGGGTATTGTAGGGTCAGAGAGTGAGTTGGGTGTCAGAAGAGGGTTTGGGTATTGTAGGGTCAGATAGTGAGTTGGGTGTCAGAAGAGGGTTTGGGTATTGTAGGGTCAGATAGTGAGTTGGGTGTCAGAAGAGGGTTTGGGTATTGTAGGGTCAGATAGTGAGTTGGGTGTCAGAAGAGGGTTTGGGTATTGTAGGGTCAGATAGTGAGTTGGGTGTCAGAAGAGGGTTTGGGTATTGTAGGGTCAGATAGTGAGTTGGGTGTCAGAAGAGGGTTTAGGTATTGTAGGGTCAGAGAGTGAGATGGGTATTAGGAAAAAGGGTTAATACGGCTCGAATATTTGTCAAGTGGAGAAAACTTCGTTCCTAACTGGCGCAGCAATTTCTGAAAGTGCAAAGCACATAAAAAGCTCCACACAGCAGTGATGAAGCTTCTAAAACATTGGAATTTCGATTTACATCAATTATGCAAATTGCAAGATAGCTAAAATTCTGTCAGATCATTTGCATAAATTTGCTCTGCCACTTAAATGCATTCATCAAGCCTACTTGTGGTGCTAAATAAACGGAAGGAACTGTTGCATACAAATGGGTCTCTATAATTTAAAAAAGCGCATTTTCTAATGCAACGTACCCGTCACTGAAACCAGGCCAGCTAGAATTGCATTGATGATATCGTTGACTTCGAATTTGCCTTTGTTGACCAAAAATCTGGGAATAAATTTGAAAGAAAGTGTTATTATGTTGAAGTTAAAAGAATTAGCGCGCTAAGAGCGTATGCCTAACAAATGGCCAACATTTTATTGCGTGCATTATTGCATATATTAATTTAAAGGCAGAATTATCGGATAAGCGGCTTTGCTTTTACGCTACTGTTAGTAGCTATATCTTGAGAAAATATTAGATTAAGGTTACATAAGGGTTTCACAGGATTGGGGTTTGGCAAACGCAACTTTTATTTTTCCTGGAACGAGTACCATTTATCATTTACTCTCTTAAAAGTACCATTTAAGAGACTGTCTGGCAGGAGTACCCGGGGTTTAGTTGGTTGCCACGGCCGTGGGGGCGGTCTTACGACCGGTTTTTGGTCTTTCTAACTCTGGAGAAGGCACGGGCTTCCCTGATTGGTTCACTCAACCCCCTCTGGCCCCGGGGAGGTTTTGATTTGAGCTTGGAGTAGGCTTAACGCCCCGAAGGCAGGGGGTAGTAACCCTCTTTGCCCAACTGGTGTTGCCTGCTCAGCTTGTTGGCCACAGTCACTCTCACTCTGGCTTAGAAACCTTGTGTACCTTAGTACACTCCTAATCTGGAACCTTAATTATTACTAGTGGCGTAAGAGCCTGCTCAATGGCTGAGGCGCCGGATCACTTATTTAGTTAGTTAAGTTAGTTTTCCTGGAACGAGTACCATTTATCAAAGTGAATTATTAGAACTTCAGCCTGTTCTTTGTTTAGATGCTATTTTCATATAGAAACGATTACTGATTGATTTTTTTACTTTATTTCAGTAGTGCTTGGCCAATCTGAAGTTCAAATTTCAGATGGAGCTATGCCCCTGATGGGAGCAACCAACTTTTGTAGTAAAAGAGTTACAAATGTCGATTAATCCACTATAATGCATATGCGCATATTATTGCTAAAAAACAGTTTTTTTACTGATCATTTTTACTATAATCGACTGGGTGAACTTGATCTACTAATTCGCTGTGCAATCAACCGAAACGGCCGAGATGGGTGGCATGAGAGAGAAAGAGAGAATGACAGTGAGAACTAGAAAGAACCAGCTATACTCACGTGATTAAGAGTCCGCTTAGTCCTCCTCCCATCGATGCGTTCAGCGTGGTCACGGCCGCTCTAAAAGCATATTTTGGTCGATAAGCAAACAAGTAGCAAGTTCCTTCCTTATGCCTACAATAACTCTCTGGTTGTTTCGTTTTATAAGAAAGCATTTCACGGCAGACTGTTTGATGTTTTCTTATTGATTTCCTTTGGTTTGGGATTGCTCACTTACTCTTAGTTTCTGCTTTTGAGAAATATAGCCACCCGCTAGTTTCGTCCCTTTTATTGCAAGCTCTACAAAAACTCAACCTTTAGCTAATCACACCCCTAACATTACGAGACAGGTGGATGCAGGAATTCTAATTAAGAGGGGCTCTTGGCCTGTCTCTTGGTGGGCGCCCCTGTCTCTTGGTGGGCGCCCCTGTCTCTTGGTGGGCGCCTGTCTCTTGGTGGCCGCCCCTGTCTCTTGGTGGGCGCCCCTGTCTCTTGGTGGCCGCCCCTGCCTCTTGGTGGGCGCCCCTGCCTCTTGGTGGGCGCCCCTGTCTCTTGGTGGGCGCCTGTCTCTTGGTGGGCGCCCCTGTCTCTTGGTGGGCGCCCCTGTCTCTTGGTGGCCGCCCCTGCCTCTTGGTGGGCGCCCCTGTCTCTTGGTGGCCGCCCCTGCCTCTTGGTGGGCGCCCCTGTCTCTTGGCGGGCGCCTGTCTCTTGGTGGGCGCCCCTGTCTCTTGGTGGGCGCCTGTCTCTTGGTGGGCGCCCCTGTCTCTTGGTGGGCGCCCCTGTCTCTTGGTGGCCGCCCCTGCCTCTTGGTGGGCGCCTGTCTCTTGGTGGGCGCCCCTGTCTCTTGGCGGGCGCCTGTCTCTTGGTGGGCGCCCCTGTCTCATGGTGGGCGCCCCTGCCTCTTGGTGGGCGCCTGTCTCATGGTGGGCGCCCCTGTCTATTGGTGGGGTGGGCGCCCCTGTCTCATGGTGGGCGCCCCTGCCTCTTGGTGGGCGCCTGTCTCATGGTGGGCGCCCCTGTCTATTGGTGGGGTGGGCGCCCCTGTCTATTGGTGGGCAACCCTGTCTCTTGGTGGGCGCCCCTGTCTCTTGGTGGGCGCCTGTCTGTTGGTGGGCGCCTGTCTCTTGGTGGGCGCCCCTGTCTCTTGGTGGGCGCCCCTGTCTATTGGTGGGCGCCTGTCTCTTGGTGGGCGCCCCTGTCTCTTGGTGGGCGCCTGTCTCTTGGTGGGCGCCTGTCTCTTGGTGGGCGCCCCTGTCTCTTGGTGGGCGCCCCTGTCTCTTGGTGGGCGCCTGTCTGTTGGTGGGCGCCTGTCTCTTGGTGGGCGCCCCTGTCTCTTGGTGGGCGCCTGTCTGTTGGTGGGCGCCCCTGTCTCTTGGTGGGCGCCCCTGTCTCTTGGCGGGCGCCTGTCTCATGGTGGGCGCCCCTGTCTATTGGTGGGGTGGGCGCCCCTGTCTATTGGTGGGCAACCCTGTCTCTTGGTGGGCGCCCCTGTCTCTTGGTGGGCGCCTGTCTCTTGGTGGGCGCCTGTCTCTTGGTGGGCGCCCGTGTCTCTTGGTGGGCACCCCTGTCTCTTGGTGGGCGCCTGTCTCTTGGTGGGCACCCCTGTCTATTGGTTGGCGCTCCTGTCTCTTGGTGGGCGCCTCTGTCTCTTGTGGGCGCCCCTGTCTATTGGTGGGCAACCCTGTCTCTTGCTGGGCGCCTGTCTCTTGGTGGCTTGGTGGGCGCCCCTGTCTCTTGGTGGAGCGCAGTTTTTCCCGCCTGCAGAACTATTTTGAGGTGAATTTTATCATCTATCAATCATTACATTTTGGAAGCCTATAAATGAAATTGTTCACCAATCACAGAAGAGGGCTCTATCGCTATTTTCAAATGTACATACCGTGAATGTACATAAGATTTTTCCTCTCTCCCCCCTCACCCCTCTCCTCTCAGACTCGCCAGTGTACTTAGTTTCTTAGTGTACTCGTACATAGCGATAAGTAAAGGAAGCTGATATTCAGACGAATGCAAACTATACATTACATTAAAACACGATGTACACTAACAACTATTTCTTAAAAATCAGCGAAAGGCCGGTTTTTTGATATATTTATTCAACTTAACTTACTTAGCAGCCAGTTTCCATTTTCCATTCGAGATGCCAAACGTGCTGCCACAGTTGAAGGCTAGCCAGCCCCACCTGAGTTGAAACAATCGGCGTGTCTTTGCGGTATTTAAAATTAATTCAAATTTGAATTAAAACTCAGGGACAAACTGCAGTAGCAGGACGCTATAATTACGAGCTAGTTTTTTCTTAGAAATTGGCTGTTAAGAAAAATAAGACAGCTGTCCAAAATTAACGAGGGTAATTCTAGCCGTACTTTTTAGTTAGAATCAAGCTTGAGCAGCAGAAAAATGCAAAGCAAGGCTATTTTGTTTGACATGACAGATGGAAAAACTGGATAGCAATAGTCTGATAGTTTTTTCTTGTCTGTCAATATTACAGCTATCAGGCTCAGCTGAGTCAGGTGCGACGGGAACTGTGGAGAGAGAGAGAGAGATAACTGCAGCCAGGCCACGTCAACTTCCTGTTTCTAGACATTTTCCACCCAGCTGTTAGATAATTATGTACGGCTTGGATATTAATTTTCATAATTCGCAATAGTATATGGATGGAATTAAGGGGGTTGCTATCATCCCGCTTGACTGTCCATTTTAATCAATGTCTGTCCACACGCCAGCCAGATCGCCCCTGTTAGTGGACAGATATACACCGGAATTGGGTGTAAAACAAGGTCATATATTCACACATTTTCGCGCTGCAGCAGCACCCTTCCTCAATAAGGTTGTAGAATATAATTCTACAAGGACCACTACTAGTTAACTACTAGTAGTAGGACCACTAGCTACCTAGAGGTCCTTGTAGTTTTATCGGAAAAAATACTCTCATTCCTTTAAAATTTGATGGGAAGCGGAACGGGACGCCCTGGTAGAATTATCTCGATTCGCTGGAGATCATTTCCCGGTATAATCCTTCCATAATCCACTGAAAACAAGAAACAACAGTCTCCGTGATATTCTCTGCACAATCCCCGATGATTCACTCTTTAGAATCCTCATTAGAATAATTTGAGAGAAACTCTTATGAGACTCCCTGTGGAATTTTCTAGGGAATTCCACAACTATAAATTGAGGATTATCCTTGGAACTCCTTTGGGGAATCCTAGGGAATCCTTTAGGGAATCCTAGGGAATCCTTTAGGGAATCCTAGAGAATCCTTTAGGGAATCCTAGGGAATATTTTGGGAATCCTACGAAACACTTTAGGGAGTCTTAGAGAATACTTTTGGGGATAATTTTTAATCCCAACGAATCTTATGGGGAATCCTAAGGAATGTTATGAGGAATCCTAAGGAATGTTATGGGGAATCCTAAGGAATGTTATGGGGAATCCAAACAAATCTTATGGGGAATCCTAACAAATCTTATGGAGAATCCTAAGGAATGTTATGGGGGAATCCTAAGGAATCCTATGGCAAATTCTAAAGAATCTTATGGGGAATCGTAAGGTATCTTATAGGGAATCGTAAGGAATCTTATGGGGAATCCTAAGGAATCTAATGTCAAATCCTAAGGAATCTTATGGGGAATCCTAAGGAATCTTATAGGGAATGCTAAGGAATCTTATGGGGAATCGTAAGGAATCTTATGGGAATCCTAAGGAATCTTATGGGAATCCTAAGAAATCTTATGGGAATCGTAAGGAATCTTATGGGGAATCCTAAGGAATCTTATGGGGAATCGTAAGGAATCTTATGGGAATCGTAAGGAATCTTATGTGAAATCCTAAGGAATCTTATGGGGAATCGTAAGGAATCTTATGGGAATCGTAAGGAATCTTATGTGAAATCCTAAGGAATCTTATGGGGAATCCTAAGGAATCTTATGGGAATCGTAAGGAATCTTTTGGGGAATCGTAAGGAATCTTATGGGGAATCCTAAGGAATCTTATGGGAATCGTAAGGAATCTTTTGGGGAATCGTAAGGAATCTTATGGGGAATCCTAAGAAATCTTATGGGAATCGTAAGGAATCTTATGGGGAATCCTAAGGAATCTTATGGGGAATCGTAAGGAATCTTATGGGAATCGTAAGGAATCTTATGTGAAATCCTAAGGAATCTTATGGGGAATCGTAAGGAATCTTATGGGAATCGTAAGGAATCTTATGTGAAATCCTAAGGAATCTTATGGGGAATCTTAAGGAATCTTATGGGAATCCTAAGGAATCTTTTGGGGAATCGTAAGGAATCTTATGGGGAATCCTAAGGAATCTTATGGGAATCCTAAGGAATCTTATGGGAATCCTAAGGAATCTTATGGGAATCCTAAGAAATCTTATGGGGAATCGTAAGGAATCTTATGGGAATCCTAAGGAATCTTATGGGAATCCTAAGAAATCTTATGGGAATCGTAAGGAATCTTATGTGAAATCCTAAGGAATCTTATGGGGAATCGTAAGGAATCTTATGGGAATCGTAAGGAATCTTATGTGAAATCCTAAGGAATCTTATGGGGAATCCTAAGGAATCTTATGGGAATCGTAAGGAATCTTATGGGGAATCCTAAGGAATCTTTTGGGGAATCGTAAGGAATCTTATGGGGAATCCTAAGGAATCTTATGGGAATCCTAAGGAATCTTATGGGAATCCTAAGGAATCTTATGGGAATCCTAAGAAATCTTATGGGGAATCGTAAGGAATCTTATGGGAATCCTAAGGAATCTTATGGGAATCCTAAGAAATCTTATGGGAATCGTAAGGAATCTTATGGGGAATCCTAAGGAATCTTATGGGGAATCGTAAGGAATCTTATGGGAATCGTAAGGAATCTTATGTGAAATCCTAAGGAATCTTATGGGGAATCGTAAGGAATCTTATGGGAATCGTAAGGAATCTTATGTGAAATCCTAAGGAATCTTATGGGGAATCCTAAGGAATCTTATGGGAATCGTAAGGAATCTTATGGGGAATCCTAAGGAATCTTATGGGGAATCGTAAGGAATCTTATGGGGAATCCTAAGGAATCTTATGGGGAATCCTAAGGAATCTTATGGGGAATCGTAAGGAAACTGTCACTCTCAACTCTCAACACCAAAAGCAAGACAACGGCTCACCACAGCATGAACATGCCTATCATAGCGTTTGTGGGATTTCCTCCCCTTGGGAATTCCCTCTCGGAGTCGTATTTGCCCAGCCGAGGTCCCAGCATGTAGGCGGCCACCAGGGCGGAGACTGCGCCGAGGAAGTGCACCGCCCCGGAGCCGGCGATGTCTACGCAGCCCAATCGTCGAAGGAAGCCGCGGCTGTCCCAAACCCAGTGAGCCGGGATGCAGTACACCACCGTGTTGATGAAGCTGAACACGATGTACGAGTCCAGCTTCGCTCGTTCGGCCATCGCGCCAGACACAATTGTGGTGGCCGTGGTGGCAAAACTGGCCGGTGTGGGTGGTTTTTTATTCTTAATTACTGCTAGTTCCGGTTCTTTTATACTCCTACTCTCGGAGGTGGTGGTTTTTTCTATTTCCGGTTATTATCCATAACCTACTTCCGGTGATAGCTCGTAGCTGTATTAGACTTCTGGTTACTATTAAAAAGCTACTTGAAGTACATTCCACTTCCGGTCAATAGCTACTTGAAGTACATTCCACTTCCGGTCAATAGCTACTTGAAGTACATTCTACTTCCAGTCAATAGCTACTTGAAGTACATTCCACTTCCGGTCAATAGCTACTTGAAGTACATTCCACTTCCGGTCAATAGCTACCTAAATTACATTCCACTTCCGGTCAATAGCTACTTAAAGTAAATTCCACTTCCGGTCAATAGCTACCTAAATTACATTCCACTTCCGGTCAATAGCTACCTGAAGTACATTCCATTTCCAGTCAATAGCTACCTAAATTACATTTCACTTCCGGTCAATAGCTACTTAAATTACATTCCACTTCCGGTCAATAGCTACTTAAAGTAAATTCCACTTCCGGTCAATAGCTACTTAAAGTAAATTCCACTTCCGGTCAATAGCTACTTTAAGTACATTCCACTTCCGGTCAATAGCTACCTGAAGTACATTCCATTTCCAGTCAATAGCTACCTAAATTACATTTCACTTCCGGTCAATAGCTACTTAAATTACATTCCACTTCCGGTCAATAGCTACTTAAAGTAAATTCCACTTCCGGTCAATAGCTACTTAAAGTAAATTCCACTTCCGGTCAATAGCTACCTAGATTACATTCCACTTCCGGTCAATAGCTACTTAAAGTATATTCCACTTCCGGTCAATAGCTACTTTAAGTACATTCCACTTCCGGTCAATAGCTACCTGAAGTACATTCCATTTCCAGTCAATAGCTACCTAAATTACATTTCATTTCCGGTCAATAGCTTCTTAAAGTAAATTCCACTTCCGATCGATAGCTACTTAAAGTACATTCCACTTCCGGTCAATAGCTACCTGAAGTACATTCCACTTCCGGTCAATAGTTACTTAAAGTACATTCCACTTCCGGTCAATAGCTACTTAAAGTAAATTCCACTTCCGGTCAATAGCTACTTAAAGTAAATTCCACTTCCGGTCAATAGCTACTTAAAGTACATTCCACTTCCGGTCAATAGCTACTTAAAGTACATTCCACTTTCGGTCAATAGCTACTTAAAGTACATTCCAGTTCCGGTCAAAATTTCAATCAGACCTCAGCTGGAACACAAACGTCGCGAAGCTGCGGCCCATGTCTGGCGAGCT
>NIVC01002057.1:0-32500 GCA_002269645.1 Macrostomum lignano | reverse complement strand
CAGGTGATTCTCTAGTATCTAGCAGGTGATTCTCGAGTATCTAACAGGTGATTCTCTAGTATCTAACAGGTGATTCTCTAGTATCTAACAGGTGATTCTCTAGTATCTAACAGGTGATTCTCTAGTATCTACCAGGTGATTCTCTAGTATCTAACAGGTGATTCTCTAGTATCTAACAGGTGATTCTCTAGTATCTACCAGGTGATTCTCTAGTATCTAACAGGTGATTCTCGAGTATCTAACAGGTGATTCTCTAGTATCTAACAGGTGATTCTCTAGTATCTAACAGGTGATTCTCGAGTATCTAACAGGTGATTCTCTAGTATCTAACAGGTGATTCTCTAGTATCTAACAGGTGATTCTCTAGTATCTAACAGGTGATTCTCTATAGTATCTAACAGGTGATTCTCTAGTGTCTAACAGGTGATTCTCGAGTGTCTAACAGGTGATTCTCGAGTGTCTAACAGGTGATTCTCGAGTATCTAACAGGTGATTCTCTATAGTATCTAACAGGTGATTCTCGAGTATCTAACATGTGATTCTCGAGTATCTAACATGTGATTCTCTAGTATCTAACATGTGATTCTCGAGTATCTAACATGTGATTCTCTAGTATCTAACAGGTGATTCTCTAGTATCTAACAGGTGATTGTCTAGTATCTAACAGGTGATTGTCTAGTATCTAACAGGTGATTCTCTATAGTATCTAACAGGTGATTCTCTAGTATCTAACAGGTGATTCTCTAGTATCTACCAGGTGATTCTCGAGTATCTAACAGGTGATTCTCTATAGTATCTAACAGGTGATTCTCTATTATCTAACAGGTGATTCCCGAGTATCTAACAGGTGATTCTCGAGTATCTAACAGGTGATTCTCTCTAGTATCTAACAGGTGATTCTCTAGTATCTAACAGGTGATTCTCTAGTATCTAACAGGTGATCCTCTATAGTATCTAACAGGTGATTCTCTAGTGTCTAACAGGTGATTCTCGAGTGTCTAACAGGTGATTCTCGAGTGTCTAACAGGTGATTCTCGAGTGTCTAACAGGTGATTCTCGAGTATCTAACAGATTCTACGGTATCTAACAGGTGACTCAAAATTCAAAGGGAAAAATCCAAGGCTTCACATAAGAGTGCAAAAATGTCTGAACAGTAATGCATCGAAAAGTCTTTTAATAGTGTACAGTACTTCATAAACATCATTATAGCATTTTTGCTTTAATGGAATGCTATATTAAAGGCAATAAATATTTCTCACATTACTTACAGTCTCGCAGTTGTCAGTTTTATTTCAGAGAAATGTTTTGCAGGAAAAATATTGCCGATAAATTTTGCCTAACGATGCATGCATTTCGGTCTTGGTTCGATGAGCAAATGGCTAATTGTTTTCCCCATTGCTTTGTTTAATTAAAATATTTTCCAGACAAAATTAACCATTGTTTCTATGCTGAAATTTTCCAAGAGCTCTATACTGATGCGATTATTTTGTTTGAAGGAGAGGATGCAGAAGAGAGACTAACTAACTCAAATATTCATTGTGTTCTCAGTTTTTACAACGCCCACTCGCCTGTTTGAGTTTTGACTAAACTGCTCGTAAATAGGAAGATAAAATTTATTTTGTCTTAAAATACACTCGTATGTACTGCCTATTCTACTCTACAAATAGGTAAGTAGTATGCTTTGCGTTTTGCTGCTAAACCTATCTGCGGGTTTAATCGTTTTACCTTTTAAATAATATCATGTACAATAAGCACCGAATCTGTTGTTATTTATGGTCCCAAACCGGATATTGTTTACTGGTATGGCGCCAAACCTGATATTGTTTACTGGAATGGCGCCAAACCTGATATTGTTTACCGGTATGGTCCCAAACCTGATATTGTTTACTGGTATGGCGCCAAACCTGTTATTGTTTACTGGTATGGCGCCAAACCTGATATTGTTTACTGGTATGGCGCCAAACCTGTTATTGTTTATCGTGCCGAACCTAGGCCTGTTATTGTTTATGGCGTCACAACTTCCACAACTCACCCAGCTCACTCGCCAGCCGTCGCCACCTATCGGGATCAGCATCGTTAGCCAGAATATTCTCCAATCGTTGCATCCGCGATCCTGACAGTTCCCTCAACAGTCGCCGTCCGTCAACTAGAATATTGTCCTCGGTTGGCTCGCTGCCGCCGAATCCGCTATCGGCGCTGCGACGCTTCGGTCGACGACATCCGGAGGAGTTGGCTGCTGTTAGGGGGAACTGGAACAGCACCAACTGCTCCTGATGCTCTGGCTCCTGATGCTCATGCTCAGGCTGATGCTGCTGTCGCAATGCTGACTCCACCGCAACCGCCTTCTCCTCGGTTGTCGACGTGCCCGCTCTTCTCAGCATCTGTTTGACAAGGATCCAGGCCACTAAACCGAGGATCAGGCAGCCGAGCAGGCCGCAGTACACGGGCAGCAGGTCGGTGCCTCCGAGCAGGCTGCCAGCGCTGCTTGACGAGGCCGAAGATGACCAGCTTGGGGACAGCGGATCCGCATCTGCAGATGGAGACATTTTGAGCTTAACAGTGAGATCTGGAGTTGCGTGGATGATGGGAGTAGAGTGCTCCGATGTAACATGGTTGTACATGTGACTAATGAAGCGAAATAATATTTTAATTAGTTAATTAGCTGAACATATGGGGATGTAGCTTAGTAGCTTAAGGAACAATTTGTGTCCTTAAGCCAGACAATTTAATTTAACTCTGAATTGCTTCAGTTGACCTAGATGTTAAATTGGTGTAATGCAGCATAGGGCAGGTGTAATCAATAATTGTTATTATTTCCATCTTTTTTACTTGTAAAATGCTGTTTAAGAAGTCCATGCGTAAGAGAACCTTTAGAATTTTACGAGTATTTTTTTACGACACCTAATATAAATTATGTTATACAATACACACCATTTCAGCACATGCTGTATCGGTTTTAGGCGCATAAAATCGATTTTTTCATACTTGTCCCAATATTATAGAACCAAAGCATTTTTAACGATTAATCAATTAAAGGCATTACCTCGCCACTTTTAATTCTCGATCCAGTCGATATATTTAGCTGTGGACCAATTAGTGGTGAATATATATGTACATTCGTCGACCATAAAAATTTTCTCTAAGTATCCCCTACTATAATGGAGATTTATGATTCTTCAAAACGGTTTGCATTATATTAGACAACGGCCGTTTAATATTGGACAGGCGAACAATAAGATAAGAGCAATGAAATCCGCAGATAAGCTATAACGGCAATTATCCGGCCAAAATTATTCTATTAATTATATATCGCTTTGACCATGGGTTCGGCAGCACTCCGCAGCCCGCAAAGCCTCTGCATCCGGCCCTCGGGTCATTTTAAACTTAACAATGGAAATCCGGCCCGCTTTAGGTTTTGTCTTTTCTCAGCTCCCTTCTCTCTGATCTCCGCTCCTCTCTTCTCTCCTCTCTCTTCTCTCCTCTCCTCGCCTCCTGTCATGCGCTAGGTTCTCTATTTGGCCTTTGAGGTAAAAAAGTTTGCCGATCCTGCTCTGGACGATCTAATCAATGAGACTTTATAGAGTAGTCAAACAAAACGAGATCACATGTATGTATATGCTCCCCTGTATACAAACCAGCACGAGCGATGTAAAGAAAACCAATTGGCCATAGACTATACGCCCCGTTTAGGGAATGGCCATAGAGTCCATAGACTATGGATTGGCCATTCCGGAGGGTGTCTGCGGAAAGTTGACACTTAATCCGACGCCAAAAACAGTAGCAGCTGCAAGCACAACTTTGGTGTCATTTTATAGCGGCACATCTCTTCTTTCTAATGAATTCAGTCGCGCGTATTTTGGTCATTTCATTCAAAAGTTACGCGTGAAAAACCATCGCAGTGTCACTGATAGTCTTACAGTCACAGGTGAAGTACATAACTTAGTCAGTTTTCTATGGATCTTATTGCTGGCTATGTCTATGGCTTATAGGCTATAGCCTCGGAGCAACGATACGAGCCGTATTCAATCCTTATATTATGGCTAGAGAATCGAGCTTTTGAAGATCTTTTAATTGTTTATGAGGGGGCTCAATTGCGTTACTTCTACTAAGGATTGAAGAAAAAACAAAATATCCTCGTCAATGGGAATTCATATCCCCGCTAATCCAGACCGGGAAGGGGCTACTTAAAATTCAGCTTCAGTCGACGCCAGCCTCTTAATTAAAATACCTAATCAAGATTCAAGAGGATCGTGTCCCAAGGAGACAGTCGGACTACGAGACTATACTATTAGTAACTATTATATATATGTTATAGTATTTCGGAATTAGAATGAAGTATACATAGTACTTTTAGTAGCTTCATCTTTCATGCGTAAAGTTAATTTTTGTATGATAATATAGTTGTTCGCTTATTCGTCATAACCTAGTCATGCAGTATACATTGCTTCCATACATCTAAATATAGGTGACCTCATATTGCACTGAAATCTACGCTAGTACCATGAAACATAAATTATAGTTTAAAACCGTGATGCAGTCGTTTGGACTTAAGTGTACTGAAACAACTCTAGACTTTTTAATGCTTTCATTCCTGTAAAAAAACGTTTTCTCACTGCGGTTGTGTCAGCAAGGAATTCCCAATCCTAATCTAATCTAACACGCCTACGCAGTGCATTGCAGCAGCAGTGCTAATGCTAAGCTGCGAAGATGAGGATTTCTTATTCAAATGTGTTTCTCTCGAAGCTTTCTTTGATTTCACCGAAAACATTTCTTCCGTTCCTCATTTCCTACTACACTTAGATTTCATCTTCGTCTAGAACGTCCTTAAATTAATTTCCCTTTTCCACTTATTTTCTTCGCTGACGAGTGACGTGCTGTGCGAAATTGCTAAGGAAGACTGAAAGGCAAAACTAAAATTTCCACTTTTTCAACTATTGGTTTTATGGCTTTCCCTTATGCCCAGCTATAGAATGAAGGGCATTAAAGGCAGGCGGGTCCCCTACCGGTTCAACCCATGCAAAGAAATAAAAGAGAACCAAATTACCCTCTCCCTTGCAAAAAAGACTTTTATGACCCAACACCACAGTGCAAGAGCCAGGCCCGAAGCTATTTAGGAGCTTTGGTCTGGGCGGGCAGGGGTTAAAATGGGGTGGGCGGTTTGAGGTTGTAAAGCCTACCACCCCTGACCGCCCAAACACCAAAACAGCGTGGTCAACCAACGGGCAAGACCAGACCCCCTAAGGAGGGATGGCCTACTAAGGCGGGGTGGTTGCTTGAGGTTGTAAAACCACAGCCCTAAAAACTATTTAGGAGAGAGTAAAGCCTGAAACTGGGGTTGACGGCTGAGGTTGTAAAATCGTACCCTTATTCCACAAACCCCGCCGCAGAATAACCGCCAACTGACTACCCCTCCCTGTCCTCCGCTTTTCTCTTCTCGGGGCTTTGGGTTTTGGGGAGGGTAATTTTAACATCAAAAGCCCAAAAAAAAACCGCGAAGGCCTGCCTCTTTTAAGGGTTATGGGGGGAGGCTAGCGGGGGCTCATTATAAATGCTAGCGGCCCGCTGGTCACCCACCTCAGCTCCAATCAGCCTCCCCCAAAAATGCCCTCCCCCGCCAAATGGCTCCGAAAGACCCCTCAAGTTCCAAGCTTGGAGTTGGGTTGGGACCCCGGAGCAATGATTTACTACTACTAGCGTCAGTATCGCCGGCCAACCACACACTGGTTGGCCTGGCCGTCTTAGCTTAGTTTGCTGAACGCGTGCGTTTTCGCATGTGGTTGCAATTGCAAATTACAATGCTTTTAACGATTAGTAATTCTCGTACATTATCGTACACTATCGATCCCTTTGGTTTTGAATTGGTTGGAAATTCATTTTAATCTGGGTTTGATTAAACATAAAAAATCAATAATATTGCAATGATAATGAATACAAAAAATACACGGGTATCATAGACATAGAGAGAGGTCAGTGTTTAGTTAGCTAAAGAATCGGTAGCGGACAGACTCACGATAGCAGTTGAAACCATATCTTATCTCCATCTCATGTGGTAGGAAAATATATAATTCGGATGTACCGTGGGGGGGTGCATGACCCTCATCGGCCTCATGGCATGCCTAAGACCGGAAGCAAGCTGTAAAGCAGCTTCAGTTACCCTGCAGGTCCAATTAGATCGTAAATAGCGCATCAATATATGGATGCTGTATATACTATTAGGAATTGAGATCGGAATTACCCGGGTTGCTATTTATTGCAGTATCAATGCAGTATGCCCATTGCTAATTCACTCACAAAGGATGCTGTACACAGTATAAAACTTTAGGCGTCTTCATGGTCAAGTAAACTCGTAAAGCTATTCAAGCTATAGCTATTGTGTTCGTATTAAGGATTGGAAGAAACGGGAGACAAGAGACAAGTCACAACTGACAAGTCACAACAGGCAAGTCACAACAGACATGTCACAACAGGCAAGTCACAACAGACAAGTCACAAAAGACAAGTCACAAAAGAGACAAGTCACAAAAGATAAGTCACAACAGAGACAATTGAGACAAACCACAGGCAAGTCACAAAAGACAAGTCACAAAAGAGACAAGTCACAACAGACAAGTCACAAAAGACAAGTCACAAAAGAGACAAGTCACAAAAGACAAGTCACAAAAGAGACAAGTCACAACAGACAAGTCAGTGAGACACAACAGGGGCATCCCTAAGCCCAAAGTAAAAACAATAGCTATTATCTGAATTTATGATAATAACAATACATATAAAATGCAGCCCATATCGTGGGGAGCTATATTGATTCTCCTTTCCTAACTTCTTGTGCTGCAGCAAGCAAAAGAAAGCTGCACATTTGCTGCACAGCAATTTATTTGAAAAGGGTCTGACCGCCAAGCCCCCCATCCCACCGCCATTGCTAAGCATGCAGCAGCAGCGGCAGTTGTAAATTTTCAAAGCAATTTTTATTGCCACATAGCTAATAATATGCATATAATATATGAATACACTATACTAAGGCATCGGATCCATCTGTAAGCTTAGCTATATATAGATATTTATTGTGGCCCCTCTGGTGCTGTCCGAAATGGAGATTTCCGTAAAGAACTGTAGGCGCTAAAGAAGCACAAAGCAAGCAAGCACTCTCCTCTCCTCCCCCACTCCGCTCCCGCAAGCGCAAACGCGATGTATGCGTTTAGTTGCGATGCAATGTCCAAGAATGCAAAGTTTTACGACTTGCTCATATAAAAGTCGTGTTTGTCTGTGACTCGATATGCGTCTGCATATTCACCATTTGCTTGGCCTAAATACAGTATAATTGCCGTTGCCTGCAGTTGACGGTGGAGCCCTTTGTGCAGCAGATGTGCTCTTGCTTAGCAACCATATTGTAGTCAAGGCGGTCAAATAAGTTTTAGGGGCGCCTATTAAAAGGGCTACCGATGAGGGGCGCCAATTAAGGGGGGGGGGCGCTAATTGAGGGGCGCCGATAATTAAGAGGCGCCGATTGAAGGGGGGGCGCCGATTGAGGGGCGCCGATTGAGGAAGGCGATTAAAAGGGGCTACCTATTGAGGGGGATTAAGGGGGGCGCCGATTAAAAGGGGCTACCTATTGAGGGGGGATTGAGGGGGGCGCCGATTAAAAGGGGCTACCTATTGAGGGGGGATTGAGGGGGCGCCGATTGAGGGGCGCCGATTGAGGGGGGCGCAGATTGAGGGGGGCGCCGATTGAGGGGGGCGCCGATTGAGGGGGGCGCCAATTGAGGGGGCGCCGATTGAGGGGGGTGCCAATTGAGGGGGCGCCGAATGAGGGGAGCCAGTTAAGGGGGGGGCCGAATGAGGGGAGCCAGTTAAGGGGGGCACCGATTGAGTCGAGCCAGTTAAGGAGGGCACCGATTGAGTCGAGCCAGTTAAGGAGGGCACCGATTGAGGGGAGCCAGTTAAGGGGGGGGGCGCCGAATGAGTCGAGCCAGTTAAGGAGGGCACCGATTGAGGGGAGCCAGTTAAGGGGGGCACCGATTGAGGGGAGCCAGTTAAGGGGGGGGGGCGCCGAATGAGTCGAGCCAGTTAAGGAGGGCACCGATTGAGGGGAGCCAGTTAAGGGGGGCACCGATTGAGGGGAGCCAGTTAAGGGGGGCACCGATTGAGGGGAGCCAGTTATATAGGGGGCGCCGATTGAGGAGCGCCAATTGAGGGGGCCGCCGAGGATCATTGGGCGCCGATTAAAAGGGGCGCCGATTAAAAGGGGCGCCGATTAAAAGGGGCGCCGATTTAGGTGGATGCTTATTTACCGAGGGGATTGGGGCGCCGATTACAGAAAGATTAATTATTTTAAATAAGCCAAAGCCTTCAAAGGGCTTTTCTATTTTTTCCGATTTCGGGGATTAATGATCATAGAAGATGAGGATGGAAAAATCTTAAAAGGAAATATGCTTGGCATAGAAAGCATGGAGTTTGATACCAAAATTATTTTCAATATAGAAATCGAAATTTTTGATGAATTTCCAACGCTCATGTGATTGCAGGGGCCTATAGGCGGCCGAGTGCTCATACACGTAATATTCCCCAACTGGGATTTTGACATGCACTGCAGGCGACACGCGGCGGGAATTGGCCGAATTGGGGATATTTTATCCGCGGACGCACACGATGCGATGGAATTTCGATTTCCATATTGGCGGCCTGGATATTTTATACGAGTTTTTAAGGATTTAAGCCTATAATATTGGGATTTTTATGCGGAACCATGGACGAAAATGTGTTTTTGCGTTCTTTTTTAAGGCCAAGCATGTATAGCTTTAGTGGCATGCATAAAATATTTATAAAATTCCTAGCGCAGATCTCATAATATAATTTTGGGGCTGCTTTTTTGCAGTAACTGTATACATGCATTTCACATTTCTAGCGATTGCTCAATTCTATTTGGTAGAATTTGCTTTAGTAGAGTTACTGCGGCATCCACCCAAGGATCTGGAGGGTCTAGCAGCACCCACTGAAGGATCTGGAGGGTCTAGCAGCACCCACTGAAGGATCTTGAGGGTCTAGCAGCACCCACTGAAGGATCTGGAGGGTCTAGCAGCACCCACTGAAGGATCTGGAGGGTGTAGCAGCACCCACTGAAGGATCTGGAGGGTCTAGCAGCACCCAATGAAGGATCTGGAGGGTGTAGCAGCACCCATTGAAGGATCTGGAGGGTGTAGCAGCACCCAATGAAGGATCTGGAGGGTCTAGCAGCACCCACTGAAGGATCTTGAGGGTCTAGCAGCACCCACTGAAGGATCTGGAGGGTCTAGCAGCACCCACTGAAGGATCTGGAGGGTGTAGCAGCACCCACTGAAGGATCTGGAGGGTCTAGCAGCACCCAATGAAGGATCTGGAGGGTGTAGCAGCACCCATTGAAGGATCTGGAGGGTGTAGCGGCAGCTACTGAAGGATCTGGAGGGTGTAGCGGCACTCACTGAAGGATCTGGAAGGTGTAGCAGCACCCACTGAAGGATCTGGAGGGTGTAGCGGCACCCACTGAAGATCTGGAGGGTCCAGCAGCACCCACTGAAGGATCTGGAGGGTGTAGCAGCACCCACTGAAGGATCTGGAGGGTGTAGCAGCACCCACTGAAGGATCTGGAGGGTCTAGCAGCACCCACTGAAGGATCTGGAGGGTCTAGCAGCACCCACTGAAGGATCTGGAGGGTCTAGCGGCACCCACTGAAGGATCTGGAGGGTGTAGCAGCACCCACTGAAGGATCTGGAGGGTGTAGCAGCACCCACTGAAAGATCTGGAGGGTCTAGCAGCACCCACTGAAGAATCTGGAGTGTCTAGCAGCACCCACTGAAGGATCTGGAGTGTCTAGCAGCACCCACTGAAGGATCTGGAGGGTGTAGCAGCACCCACTAAAGGATCTGGAGGGTGTAGCGGCACCCACTGAAGGATCTGGAGGGTGTAGCAGCACCCATTGAAGAATCTGGTGGGTGTAGCAGCACCCATTGAAGGATCTGGAGGGTCTAGCAGCACCCACTGAAGGATCTGGAGGGTATAGCAGCACCCACTGAAGGATCTGGAGTGTCTAGCAGCACCCACTGAAGGATCTGGAGTGTCTAGCAGCACCCACTGAAGGATCTGGAGGGTGTAGCAGCACCCACTGAAGGATCTGGAGGGTGTAGCGGCACCCACTGAAGGATCTGGAGGGTGTAGCAGCACCCATTGAAGGATCTGGTGGGTGTAGCAGCACCCATTGAAGGATCTGGAGGGTCTAGCAGCACCCACTGAAGGATCTGGAGGGTATAGCAGCACCCACTGAAGGATCTGGAGGGTGTAGCAGCACCCACTGAAGGATCTGGAGGGTCTAGCAGCACCCACTGAAGGATCTGGAGGGTGTAGCGGCACCCACTGAAGGATCTGGAGGGTGTAGCGGCACCCACTGAAGGATCTGGAGGGTGTAGCGGCACCCACTGGAGGATCTGGTGAGGTTTATACGGTTTATGAAAATAATGTACATATGCTTAAAGCACAGAGAACTGTCAATTACCTTGACTGCTAACATGAACCGCTGCTGTCGAGTTTTCATTATCGTTTTGATCGCCAGAAGGCAGCGCTAGATTTCCGTTGTCAATCAACTCCTTCCAGCTTGCTGGCTGCTGTGACAGAGCAGGCGGCATAATTTTAAGGAAATGGAAATTATCTCTGACTATAATTAGAAATAGTTTTGAAAGATTCGAATCGACTCCGAGAGTGAGCACCTACAAATTCTTTTTCCACCCTAAACAGCTATTTTTCTCTGTAGAAATTGCAGTCGGCTCCTTTGATGTTTTGCTGCCTTGACAGTCATATATTTGTAGCCCATGTACACCCCACTCCGTTATCTTATTGGCTCTTGCGGATATTAAATACTGTTTACAAGAATTTTTTTCACCCGCTATCCTGTCTACTTACGGCTACTGTTAGTAGTCTGTTACGTTAAGTGAAATGCATTGCATTTCGTTACAATAATACTTCAAATTAGCCTTAAATACAAATTACAAAAAAAAGCTAAAACAAAGAACAAAAGGCCAAAGTTCAAGGTCCAAAGACCAATCGAGCGGAATGATGGTACATGTAAAGCTAGGGTCACGGATTCTGCGTCAGCACTGTCGCAGGAGCACTGACGTGTCGGCCTATCGCCTGGGCTGAGGCCCCTATACATGTATGGGCCCTGTCACTCCTCAAAAGGTTTGGGGCTTTGGGAGAAAGCAGCTGGCTGAGGTGGTTATGAGAAAACAGTTCATATGGGTAAGAATTCCGTGTTTAAATCCGCCATACTTACCACCAACTGATATATTTTCATTGCTATGTTCAGCGTATAAACCGACAAGCTTTGCACTACTTTTAGCTTACATATATATAGTATACGTACATGTAGCTGTAGGGCATAAATGCAAGGTTCATAATCAACAACTTAACCTTAACCATGGATAGCGGATTCAAAGTAGAATATTTGACCAGTTGCGTTAAAATGAATCATATTAGTCATATTAGTACATATATGGTATTTTGTGAATTAAGTATATCCTATTTAGTGATAACAAGTCATATTTGCGATTGCGAAATTGTCTTGTGTTTGCTTAAACTGCTTTCTAGGAATGTTGTAAAAATTCAAAATATTGACAATCAGCGGGTTTTAACGCCCGTTTAATAATAATGATGGTGATAATAGGGCCTTTTCATATCGCTTGTTGTGGTTTCAGAACCAGATCCAATTTGTAAAGTATTACTTTTTGTCCCCTACACTAGATGGATAGACAAGCTATAATGTTGTAAATATTGAATGGCAATGGCCAAGAACAATGTGAAAAATTGTGCAAAGTAAGGCTAAGGCTGCTGGCTGTTAATTAAGGCAGTTAGGCACTAGGTAGTCACTCAGACATTTAACAAAGTTACATAGATAGATAGTTATACTGCTTTTTTGGAAGATCCGAACCGATTCTGGTTCTGAAATTGGTAATGTGAAAAGCCTCATGACATAATAGGGCCTAGGCATTAGGCCTAACATTGAGTGGGCCTGAGGCTAAGATAAATATTAATTTATTATTTAAAAAAAATAAGTAGGCCTAATCCTGGACTGTGCTGTACATCATTTGTCAAGGATATTTTAATGGCTCCAGCCAAAGTCATCATATTTGAGATTGTCATATCATCCATCTATATGCAGGTGGCAAGAAAAACAACTCAAGTCTAGGGCCTAAGTGAGTAAGTCTAAATCATCTAAATCATCATTGTCTCAGCAATGGCAACACAGTATTTCTAGTTAAGGGGGGGTGGGGGGTCAGTAGTTAGGTGGTCACCCCCCCATCCTCTTAGGTAGGTGGTCACCCTTCTAAGAAAGTAAAAAATTAGGCCTATGAACAAATTATGATATAGGCCTACTTCTTACAAAATGAATAGGCCTAACCTATACAACATGAAATTTCTTATAAAAATGCATTTTTAATCATTGATGCAAGTTGCATAAAAAGGGGTGACTATCTGCCTTCCCTTCCTAGGGTCTTTTTGAGGGCCATGGGGATGGTGGGCCAGTCACCCCCCTTGAGGCAGTGACCTGTGGTCACCCTAGGGCAGCTGTCCCCTGGCCCCCCTATCTCTCCCCCTGTGTTGCCACTGCTGTCTCAGCATTGGACAATGCTGCATTCACTAGGCCTAGGCCTAGGTCTAAATAATCATTATGTTCCATTGGCTAGGCCTATACAAGGATCTTGGCTTTTATAGCTAGGCCTAGCTAGGGCCTACAAAATGAGATAGTTTGCTAACAAAAAATTTTCAACTTTAAATTATATTCATAGGCCTACTATCGCCTATTGGCTTAAAAGATGCAAAGCCTTAGACTAATTCCTAGATCCTATAATCCCTATATTAAAGTTAATTGTCTAACTGAATATTCAAGGTTTAACTAAGAATGATAGAAAGATTGCATTGTAACATTTTATAAACTCTATAGGCCTAGCATAGGGGGGGGGTTAATTAGAAGCAAATATATTTTTAAACTTTATTCAAGATATTAAGCCTATTCTTTAACTCATTAGCTATTATTAAAATGTGCTTTAATTTACTCTAAGGTCCTATGTTATTTTCTTTAATTTGGTTTCATTTCTAAGAACTTTGACAAATTCGTAGATTCTTCATATTCAAATGTTAAAGTCTTACAGATTGGCCAAGTTGTCATCATCACATGACAATTTAGAATATGACAATTTTGATTATACCCATTTTAATATCCTTATAGAGTATTAAGTTTTCTATTATTTTAGGCAATCCTTCTATACCATCTATAAATTCTAAAAATGCCTTTTCAAACTAAAATAAAATGATATTTTAATTAAAGTAAAGTTAGTGTAGGCCTACTGCCTACAATCTAAGCTAAGGACTAGGCCTACTCTAACTCAAGTCAAGTACTTAAGACAAATGATATAAGCTCCTTACTCCTAGGTCTAATCTTTAAGGATCCTTAGAATCCTTAAGGATCACATAGTCTATTTCAACAAAAGCCTATTTCTTGTGATTTAGCAAAGATGACTTTTAGCAATTTAGAAATTGCCAATTGATTTAGGCAAGTTCTTTTATAATTAAACTGGGGTTTCATAATATATGCCCAACCTCAAAATTTCACCTATCTAGTGCAACTGTCCAGATTTGCGACTTAGTTTGTCCTAATTGTGATTTAGTTCCTCTTGATTGCAACTTATTTTTAGTGTATATGACTTTTCTTGCCTTTTACTCTTCTCTTTCTTTTTCCTCTTTCCTCCCTCTCTTTTCTCCCTCCTTTCTTTTCCTTTTCTCTTCCTTTCCTTTCTTTCTTCCTCCAATTTTTCATTTTTTGCATTTTCAATTTTGCAACTTACCTTGGCTGGTGGCAATTTCACCTGTCTAGTTTGGACAGGTGTGGGGCATATATAGGTTGGATGACTAGAAAAAAACAATATCACATATTTTAGATTTTCAAAACAAGACCAATTTGATTAAGATTTGAGATTAGCATTTAGTTGGCCTTTTTATAGTAGGCCTAGGCCTATAATTTAACCATGAATGCTAATATGGTTAGGGCTTATTTTTCATGTGTATAGGCCTAGGGCTAAGTATAATGATAAAAATACAAGGAAAAACAATAAATGAATATTTAATATTAAACATAATATTGATAATAATTTGGTATATATCATTATCAAATTCAAATATAAATATAATACTGATAGTATCATAGACATAGTCATTCCATAGGACTAGTTACATAATTATAAATCTTGAATTTTTGAAATCTTAATTTAAAACCAAGATTAAGATTGAGAAAATTACTAAAATATTGATTATCAAGAATAATCATCAAAAAAGAGAGAAATAAGAGAAGGTTGGTATGACAAAAAATGTTTATTAGTTACTTTAGGGTGCCTAGATTCTTAAATAGCACTCTTATAAGCCAATAGGAAGAATAGGGTTACCCCAGGTAAGAAAAGAGTTTAATATGCAAAATATTAAACTCTTTTTATCCTCTCTCCTTATCTCCTCTTTTGTTTTCTTATCTCTAATCTCTTCCTCTTCTCTATCCCCTCTTATTTCCTCCCTCATTTGGTCTGTAGCAATCAACAGATTTTTATCTGGTCCTGTAGGTAAAAAAGGTTTGAAAGGGTAAAAAATGGACCAAAGATATAACTAATAAAAGTTTCACCAATAGTCTTAAAGTGTGGTTAAACGTCTTAAATAAAGCACTGGAGCACTGATTTCTAACAGTTAGCATAAAGAATACTATATGAATCCATGTAATCCATTTCTGAGTCTAGACAGATATAAGTATAGTTTTTGCTAGACTTTCTACTCATAGTAGCTAAAATTAGTCAAGATGAACCAATCGGCTAGCGAGGCGCATGCTCGCAGCATTGAGCAGCAGCTGCTGGAGCAAATTAAACGATTCTTTAAACTATTTGGTCTTGTAACCGGCGTCTGGCTTATCGGCTATCTGGGCTTCAGTGTAACCTGGCTGGTAGTTGCTGTGCTGGCTTACATCATCACCAGTTACATTAAAGAGCAAAGGAAGGTGCGAACTAAGGCTTTCCAAGCATTGGCTAGGTAAGAAGTCTTAGAGGCTCTTGTGTACCAGATTCTCATTTTCTGGGCCAGCCTCCCAGATCCTCAGTTGCTGGGCCAGCCTCCCAGAGTGTCAGTTGCTGGGCCAGCCTCCCAGATCCCCAGTTGTTGGGCCAGCCTCCCAGATCCTCAGTTGCTGGGCCAGCCTCCCAGATCCCCAGTTGTTGGGCCAGCCTCCCAGATCCCCAGTTGTTGGGCCAGCCTCCCAGATCCCCAGTTGTTGGGCCAGCCTCCCAGAGTGTCAGTTGCTGGGCCAGCCTCCCAGATCCCCAGTTGTTGGGCCAGCCTCCCAGATCCTCAGTTGCTGGGCCAGCCTCCCAGATCCCCAGTTGTTGGGCCAGCCTCCCAGAGTGTCAGTTGCTGGGCCAGCCTCCCAGATCCTCTGTTGCTGGGCCAGCCTCCCAGAGTGTCAGTTGCTGGGCCAGCCTCCCAGATCCCCAGTTGTTGGGCCAGCCTCCCAGAGTGTCAGTTGCTGGGCCAGCCTCCCAGATCCCCAGTTGCTGGACCCCCTATCTATCACTTACGCGGGTGTTAATTTATGATGCAAATTGCAAAGAGTACTTAAATAATTGTGTGCTTCATTCCCTCACCCAGAGACGAGCGCCAGTTCCTGGCTAACGTGGAGAACCTGCCATCCTGGGTGTTCTTCCCGGATGTGGAGCGGGCCGAATGGCTGAACTCCATTATCAAGCAGGCCTGGCCATTCGTCAAGGATTACGCAGTGTTAATCATTGAGAAACAGATCATGCCCGGGGTTAGGGACAACCTGCCTGGGGTGATTCAGGACTTACGATTTTCTAGACTGGATCTGGGCGATATAGCGCCACGTTTTGGCGGAGTCAAGGTTAGTGTTGAATTATTAATATAGTAATCCAATATTTATCATGGGTATCAAATCGTCGTCATTTTTAATCCCATATATTTTGATACCAACCTTAAATCCTATTATTCCAAGTCTACATGTATTGGCTGCCTCAAATCTCACTATTCCCAATACATTGCTTCAAATCCCCCATTATCCCAATCCACTGCTTCAAATCTTATTATCCGTAGTCACTGCTTCAAATCCCATTATCCCTAATCCACTACCTTAAATCCCCCATTATCCTCAATCTACTGCCTCAAACCGCCCATTATCCTCAAGCTAGTGCCTCAAATCCCCCATTATCCCCAATCCACTGCCTCAAATCCCCCATTATCCTCAATCTACTGCCTCAAATCCCAAATTATCCCCAATCCACTGCCTCAAATCCCCCATTATCCTCAATCTACTGCCTCAAATCCCAAATTATCCTCAATTCACTGCCTCAAATCCCCCATTATCCTCAATTCACTGCCTCAAATCCCCCATTATCCTCAATCTACTGCCTCAAATCCCCCATTATCCTCAATCCACTGCCTCAAATCCCCCATTATCCTCAATCTACTGCCTCAAATCCCAAATTATCCTCAATCCACTGCCTCAAATCCCCCATTATCCTCAATCTACTGCCTCAAATCCCCCATTATCCCTAATCCACTGCCTCAAATCCCCCATTATCCTCAATCTACTGCCTCAAACCGCCCATTATCCTCAATCAACTGCCTCAAATCCCCCATTATCCCCAATCCACTGCCTCAAATCCCCCATTATCCTCAAGTTACTGCCTCAAATCCCCCATTATCCCCAATCCACTGCCTCAAATCCCCTATTATCCTCAATCTACTGCCTCAAATCCCCCATTATCCCCAATCCACTGCCTCAAATCCCCTATTATCCTCAATCTACTGCCTCAAATCCCCCATTATCCCCAATCCACTGCCTCAAATCCCCCATTATCCCCAATCCACTGCCTCAAATCCCATTATCCCCAACCCACTGCCTCAAATCCCATTATCCCCAATCTAATCCTTAGAAATTGAATATCCCGTACTCAATAATGTGCTCTAATATCCCGGTGCCGCCTCAAACACATTAACCAGGTGTACACGGGCGACAACACTCGCCGTTCGGAAATAGTGATGGACATGGACTTAATCTACTATGGCGACGCTAAAATCGAAATGAAAACAAAAGGCATCAAAGCTGGCATCAAAAGTATCGAATTGCGCGGCATTCTCCGTGTCGTAATCTCGCCACTGATCCCTCGGATACCTATCGCCGCCTGCGTCACAGTCACGTTTCTTTCCGTGCCGTATTTGAACTTTGACCTGACCGATCTGGGAAACATACTGGACCTGCCAGGCTTGAGGCAGATGCTTGTCAAAGTGGTTTCCGATCAAATCTCTGCTCAGTTGGTTGTGCCTAATAGGCTGTTGGTTCCTTTGGCTGGCGATGTGGACCTGACCGCTATGAAGTGGATCCTGCCGCAGGGGGTTCTTCGGTTTAAGGTGAAATATTTCGTTTCAAATCTACCTATATGCATCTGTTTGGGGATAATTTTCCCATGGATTTTAGTGTCAGAGTTTGGGATTATTATCCCATTGGATAATCCTATGTTTAGTTTCATTGGATTATTATCCCATCGGATAATCCTATGTATAGTTTTATGGGGATTATTATCCCATCGGATAATCCTATGTATAGTTTCATGGGGATTATTATCCCATTGGATAATCCTATGTATAGTTTTATGGGGATTATTATCCCATTGGATAATCCTATGTATAGTTTCATGGGGATTATTATCCTATCGGTTAATACTATGTTGTGTAGTTTCATGGGGATTATTATCCCATCAGATAATCCTATGTATAGTTTCATGGGGATTATTATCCCATCGGATAATCCTATGTATAGTTTCATGGGGATTATTATCCCATCGGTTATCCCACTCCCAGCTGGTTAATGCTCCACCACCCATATGCAATGCAGGTAGTGGAGGCTCGAGACCTCAAACGCAGCGACGTGGGCCTGATCAGGTCCGGCAAGTCCGATCCCTACGCCATAGTAACAGTCGGCTCGCAAAAGTACACAACCAAAGCGATTGCCAACTCGCTTAATCCCGTGTGGAACGCCGCATTCGAGGCCGCAGTCGATGTGCGACAGGGTCAGCTATTGGATATTGAACTGTTCGACGAGGATGCCGGATCTAAGGACGATGAGTTGGGATCTGCTAAAGTCGATCTGGGCAGCGTTGCTAGGGAAGGCGTTCTAGATACCTGGCTGAAACTGGATGATGTGGACACTGGCTCGGTTAGGCTGCGGATGAGCTGGGCCAACCTGATGGACACGGCCTTGTTTCAGGTGGGCGCTGAGTCTGTTGAGATCGGTGTGGGAGGCTGGGATCAGGTTAAGGTGACTGGGATGTGATGTAGGGAAGGGAGGCTGAGATGTGATGTAGAGAAGGGAGGCTGAGATGAGATGTAGAGAAGGGAGGCTGAGATGAGATGTAGAGAAGGGAGGCTGAGATGAGATGTTGGGAAGGGAGGCTGATATGAGATGTTGGGAAGGGAGGCTGATATGAGATGTTGGGAAGGGAGGCTGAGATGAGATGTAGGGAAGGGAGGCTGAGATGAGATGTAGGGAAGGGAGGCTGAGATGAGATGTTGGGAAGGGAGGCTGAGATGAGATGTAGGGAAGGGAGGCTGAGATGAAATGTAGGGAAGGGAGGCTGAGATAAGATGTTGGAAAGGGAGGCTGATATGAGATGTTGGGAAGGGAGGCTGATATGAGATGTAGGGAAGGGAGGCTGAGATAAGATGTAGGGAAGGGAGGCTGAGATGAGATGTAGGGAAGGGAGGCTGAGATGAGATGTTGGGAAGGGAGGCTGATATGAGATGTTGGGAAGAGAGGCTGAGATATATTGAGAGAAGACTAAGAAAAGATGTAGGGAGATCGGAACATAGAGTATAAAGAGATTAAGATCTTAAGGTCTTAAGGTTCAGTCTTGATAAATAGTCATGAACTCCTTTTAATAACCGGTTGCCAGGCGCCCAGCACACGAGGCAGCGGTGGCGGCGAGTTCAGCCGGGCCTTCCTGTACGTCGGCGTTGACTGCTGCCGCTCTCTGCCCACGGTGAAGTGCGGCCAGGAGCCTTCAGCTCTGGTAAGTACAGCTAATTCCCCTGACTGAGTCTGGCACAGGTGTGCTTATGTCATCGAACCACCCCCTGTTCCTATGTACATATAAGGGAATCCCACCACTAGGCGCTCGCAATGTACACATAGTTAATCCCACCCTCAACAATGTACACATGGAGAATCCCACCCTCCAAAATGTACACATGGGAATCCCACCCTCCAAAATGTACACATGGGGAATCCCAAATCCCACGCTCCACAGTTTATACATGGGGAATCCCACTCCCCAAAATTTACACATTGGGAATCCCACCCTCCGCAATGTACACATGGGAAATCTCGCCCTCTAATGTACTGATTGGGAATCTCACCTCCAACCTACACAAAATAACACGTATTGTCTCGCATATTAGCAAACTATAAGTTTAATTATCAAGCCCTATTAAATACACTACGAAGGCCAGAGAGTGGACAGCCTAATTTGTTGATCCCCTAATCTATAAATAATTGCTGCTAAAACCTCCAGGTGGAAATTAGCGTGACGGGCGGAGGCGGGGGCAGTGGCAGCAGCTCAACCGACGCGCAGCGCACCGCCACTTTTGAGGACTCGCCAAATCCGATATTCGAAGCGCCGTTTCATTTTTTTGTATCCGAGCCTTCTATTGCAAGCGTACAGCTGACCGTTCTGCACAGAGGTCGGCGGCGCCTTGGGCAGGTGCAAATACCGCTGCGCTTCCTGCTGCAGGAGGCCAACATGCAGCTGCATAGGGCCTGGGATCTCAATACTGACAGTGGGACGCAGTCTCAGGTGAGAAGATAGTGCTCTATCTTTAGTGCAGTTTTTTATGCCCTATTTATGCCGTTTTTTAATTTGAGTAGTGCCATTTTGTGTCTGAGTAGTGCCATTTTGTGTCTGAGTAGTGCCATTTTGTGTCTGAGTAGTGCCATTTTGTGTCTGAGTAGTGCCATTTTGTATCTGAGTAGTGCCATTTTGTGTCTGAGTAGTGCCATTTTGTGTCTGAGTAGTGCCATTTTGTGTCTGAGTAGTGCCGTTTTGTGTCTGAGTAGTGCCATTTTTATTTAAATAGTACCATTTTGAGTCTGAGTAGTGCCATTTTTATTTAAATAGTACCATTTTGAGTCTGAGTAGTGCCATTGTGCGACCTGAATAGTGCCATTTTTAGTCTGAGTAGTGCCATTGTGTGACCTAAATAGTGCCATTTTGAGTCTGAGTAGTGCCATTGTGTGTCCTGAATAGTGCCATTTTGAGTCTGAGTAGTGCCATTGTGTGTCCTGAATAGTGCCATTTTGAGTCTGAGTAGTGCCATTGTGTGTCCTGAATAGTGCCATTTTGAGTCTGAGTAGTGCCATTTTGTGTCTGAGTAGTGCCATTTTGTGTCTGAGTAGTGCCATTTTGTGTCTGAGTAGTGCCATTTTGTGTCTGAGTAGTGCCATTTTGTGTCTGAGTAGTGCCATTTTGTGTCTGAGTAGTGCCATTTTGTGTCTAAGTAGTGCCATTTTGTGCCTTAGTGGTGGTTCCATTTTGTGTCTGAGTAGTGCCATTTGTATTTAAATAGTACCATTTTGAGTCTGAGTAGTGCCATTTTTATTTAAATAGTACCATTTTGAGTCTGAGTAGTGCCATTTTTATTTAAATAGTACCATTTTGAGTCTGAGTAGTGCCATTGTGTGTCCTGAATAGTGCCATTTTGAGTCTGAGTAGTGCCATTGTGTGTCCTAAATAGTGCCCATTTTGAGTCTGAGTAGTGCCATTGTGTGTCCTGAATAGTGCCCATTTTGAGTCTGAGTAGTGCCATTTTGTGTCTGAGTAGTGCCATTTTGTGTCTGAGTAGTGCCATTTTGTGTCTGAGTAGTGCCATTTTGAGTCTGAGTAGTGCCATTGTGTGTCCTGAATAGTGCCATTTTGAGTCTGAGTAGTGCCATTGTGTGTCCTGAATAGTGCCATTTTGAGTCTGAGTAGTGCCGTTTTGTGTCTGAGTAGTGCCATTTTGAGTCTGAGTAGTGCCATTGTGTGTCCTGAATAGTGCCATTTTGAGTCTGAGTAGTGCCATTGTGTGTCCTGAATAGTGCCATTTTGAGTCTGAGTAGTGCAATTGTGTGTCCTGAATAGTGCCATTTTGAGTCTGAGTAGTGCCATTGTGTCCTGAATAGTGCCCATTTTGAGTCTGAGTAGTGCCATTGTGAGTCTGAGTAGTGCCATTGTGTGTCCTGAATAGTGCCATTTTAAGTCTGAGTAGTGCCATTTGTATTGAAAAGTGCCATTGTCATTCTGTTTACTTCATGTCAGAATGCTTCCATTCCGAATCCTCCAGAAACGTTTTTTGCCTATGAAAATTAGCTCAGTTTTTTATAAATCTTCATATAAAAATCACCCCCACCCCCAGATCGTCCTGTTCCTGGCCCTTCGCGCCATTGTTGAAGGCCAATACGAAGCTCCAGCCGAAATTCCCGTTAAAACGATACCTGCAGCTGAGGCAGCCGAACCAGCTCAGGCTGAAGCTCAAGATGAACCCGAGGCCGCTAATACAATTTCAACCAACTCGGACAGCGATGGTGTCCGGCAGCGAAAGAATGCACCCGCCGCCGCACCCGCCGCCGCACCCGCCGCCGCAACCGCCGCCGCACCATCTCAGCAGGGCAGAGTGCAGCTTACCATCCGCTACAGCCAGCCGCGCCAATGCCTTGTAGTGGTGTGCCACCAAGCCGACTTGCCCATAGCAACCGTTGCTACGGACGACTCGAGCTTGGATCCGTACGCTAAGCTCTACATCAAATCCGACAGTCGAGGCGCTGTGTCTTCAAAGAAGCAGAAGACTAAGACGATGAAAGCTACTAGGAACCCAGTTTATGACGAGTCTTTCGAATTCTCCCTGCCAGAGTCCGACTTATCCAGCAGCTCGCTCTGCGTGGCTTTGATGAAGCAGTGCGGCAAACTGATTGGCGGCAAGAACCATCAGATTGGCTTGGCCAGCATTGCACTGGCAGATTTGGAGCAGAATGCCGCTACTGTTTGGTACGATTTGAAGACGGCTGCTGGGATGGCTGGCGACGAGTGACTGATTGATTGACAAGTGGTTTCTGGACTCTCGGTATTTCACACCTTTGCTATGCAGGTGCTTTGTTTTTTTAGATTTGTTTTGTTTTCTCATTGGGGTTGGGGATTTGAGCAATCTCTTATTGGGATTTGGGATTTGAGCATCTCTTATGGGGATTTGGGATTTGAGCATCTCTTATGGGGATTTGGGATTTGAGCATCTCTTATGGAGATTTGGGATTTGAGCATCTCTTATGGGGATTTGGGATTTGAGCATCTCTTATGGAGATTTGGGATTTGAGCATCTCTTATGGAGATTTGGGATTTGAGCATCTCTTATGGGGATTTGGTATGTGAGCATCTCTTATGGAGATTTGGGATTTGAGCATCTCTTATGAGGATTTGGGATTTGAGCATCTCTTATGGAGATTTGGGATTTGAGCATCTCTTATGGAGATTTGGGATTTGAGCATCTCTTATGGGGATTTGGGATTTGAGCATCTCTTATGGTGATTTGGGATTTGAGCATCTCTTATGGAGATTTGGGATTTGAGCATCTCTTATGGGGATTTGGGATTTGAGCATCTCTTATGGAGATTTGGGATTTGAGCAATCTCTTATTGGGATTTGGGATTTGAGCATCTCTTATGGAGATTTGGGATTTGAGCAATCTCTTATTGGGATTTGGGATTTGAGCATCTCTTATGGGGATTTGGGATTTGAGCATCTCTTAATGGGGATTTGAGCAATCTCTTGTGAGGATTTAAGCAATCTCTTGTGGGGATTTGAGCAAACTCTTGTGAGGATTTGAGCCAACTCTTATGGGGATGTGAGCAATATCTTGTAGGGATTTGAGCAACCTCTTGTGGGGATTTGAGCAATCTCTTGTGAGAACTTGAGCAATCTCTTGTGAGAAATTGAGCAATCTCTTGTGAGAATTTGAGCAATCTCTTGTGAGAACTTGAGCAATCTCTTGTGAGAAATTGAGCAATCTCTTGTGAGAATTTGAGAAATCTCTTGTGAGAAATTGAGCAATCTCTTGAGGGGATTTGAGCAAGCTCTTATTGGGATTTGGAATTTGAGCAATCTCTTATGGGGATTTGGAATTTGAGCAATCTTCCGTAGGGATTTTGGGGATTCAAGCGATCTCTTTTGGGGGATTTGAGATTTGATCTATGTCTTTTAATCCTATTTCTATCTAAGTTTGTCTCTCTTATTTATCAAAACAGATTATTAAACATTGAATCAGTTTCCATTAGTGTAAATGAAGCCATTATTTGCCAATTTCTATCATTTTTTTATTATTGACGTTTTTATATGTTCTGTGCTTTGTTTTTCATGCTGATGACAATAGAGATTTATGTATCATTTCTGTCTAAACTACCGTACAAACAGCTAATATATTTTAACTATTTATTTTTATTTTTTCAAGTCGAGTTTCGTTTCGTAAAGAAGATCATCAGTGGCTTTAATTGCTGTTATTCGTAGCCAAATTTTATTTTTAAAACCAGTTTTTAAAAATTATATTCTACTTTTTGTTCCTCCTATCCATCTGCAGCTTACCTTGCCTTGAAAGTTTAATAATTGATTTTTCTATTTTATCTATCTCTGTACAATTTGATATAGTTGTGTACTCAAGTTATTTTGTTTTGGTGTGCCGAATTTCTATATCAATATTGCTGGCCAAATAAGTTCAATCAGACAGACTGCTCTCCAGCTGTTTCTGTTCCCTTTTTGTATCTCCTTTTAATTGTTACTTTTTCTAGTAGTCTTTTTTCTAAATTTAGACTGGCTTCTATTAGCTTCTGCTGGCACTGCTTTTTGCTGCTGTCTTTTGTGTGAAGCAATTTTACTCTCTCTCGCTAATGAGCACTGTAGTTCACTGTGAACTATTCAATTTAATTGGGTCAGCGTGTTGCCTTGGCTTTTTTATTCTATTGGCATTCGAGTACTGCTTGTTGGCTTTGTTGCTTATTGACTTTTTAGCTGGCTGGATAAGATTGAATAAGTGCTATAGGGATGTCTGTCTATGTCTGTCTCAGTGTGTCTCAGTGTCTGTCTCAGTGTCTGTCTCCGTGTCTGTCTCAGTGTCTGTCTCAGTGTGTCTCAGTGTCTGTCTCAGTGTCTGTCTCAGTGTGTGTCTCCGTGTCTGTCTCAGTGTCTGTCTCAGTGTCTGTCTCAGTGTGTCTCAGTGTGTCTCAGTGTCTGTCTCAGTGTCTGTCTCAGTGTCTGACTCAGTGTCTGTCTCAGTGTCTGTCTCAGTGTCTGTCTCAGTGTGTCTCAGTGTCTGTCTCAGTGTCTGTCTCAGTGTCTGACTCAGTGTCTGTCTCAGTGTCTGTCTCAGTGTCTGTCTCCGTGTCTGACTCAGTGTCTGTCTCCGTGTCTGTCTCAGTGTCTGTCTCAGTGTCTGTCTCCGTGTCTGTCTGTCTGCCTGTCTGTCTGTCTGTCTGTCTGTCTGTCTGTCTCTTATGTCTGTCTGTCTGTCTGTCTGTCTGTCTCTGTCTCTCAGAATTCTAATGTCCTGAAGTCCAAATAGTGTATAGAATGCTCACTTGTCATCTGAATTTTTTATCTCTAGATCTACTAGTACTAAAAAATTAACTCTCTGATTGCTTCCAGGAGCAGCAAGAGCAGCAGCGGCAGCAGTCGGACCCGAGCTATGCCGAGCGCCTCGGCCGCATCGAGCTGACCCTCCGCTACAGCCCGGCCCGGCAGAGCCTGGTGCTGGCCTGCCACCGGGTGCAGCTGCTGCCGCAGACAGCGGGCCCCACCGTAGACACAAATCTCTGCAATCCCTACGTAAAATTCTCCATAGAAGCAGCGGAATCTTCTGCTTATGCTAATCAGCAATCCAAGAAGCAGAGCAAGCGCACCGGTACAGCGCGCTCCACTCTCACGCCTGTGTTCGATGAGTCGTTTGATTTTCAAGTGAACGAAATTGAATTGTCTTATCGTTACCTGCGGGTTCGAGTGCTGCATAGGAAACCGAAGAGCAAGAGCATTCTGCCTGGCCCGGCGGCGCGTCTTAGTCGGGGCGTGTTGCTGGGCTCGGCTCGAATCTCTCTGGCTGATTTTGAGCACAACTCCACTGCTTGGTACGAGTTAGGGTGACAGCGTGTACTTTTAATTGGCTTTTGAAGTAAACGGTTTTTTAACATGATTTCAAAAATTAAAGTTGTGCAATAAATTATCTGCAATCAGTTCATTAATTAATCAATCAGTTACTTTTTGGCGCCTCCCCCACCCCATATTTGGCGCCTCTCACACCCCCATATTTGGCGCCTCTCACATCCCTATTTTTGGTGCCTCTCACACCCCCTTTTTGGTGCCTCTCAATCCCCCTATTCGGCGCCTCTCACACCCCTTATTTGGCGCCTCTCACACCCCCATATTTGGCGCCTCACACCCCCATATTTGGCGCCTCTCACACCCCCATATTTGGCGCCTCTCACACCCCTCTATTCGGCGCCTCTCACACCCCTCTATTCGGCGCCTCTCACACCCCTCTATTCGGCGCCTCTCACACCCCTCTATTCGGCACCTCTCATTCCCTATTTGGCGCCTCTCACACCCCTCTATTTGGCGCCTCTCACACCCCTCTATTCGGCGCCTCTCATTCTCTATTTGGCGCCTCTCACACCCCTCTATTCGGCGCCTCTCACCCCTCTATTCGGCGCCTCTCACACCCCTCTATTCGGCGCCTCTCACACCCCTCTATTCGGCGCCTCTCACACCCCTATATTCGGCGCCTCTCATTCCCTATTTGGCGCCTCCCATGGCCTTTTTGGCGCTTCTCACACCTTCTCACACCTTTTTGTTGGCTCTAAAATCCATTCGATTCCCTAGTAGCGGAGTTCCTCTTCATCACTACTTCGCAAACTTCTTCAGGTGCTGTGATTTTAATAATAAATCAATTTTTTAAGTTTATTTTAGTGAGTATTTTACGGTATGTGCTGCGAAATACAAACTTTACTAGTCTGCAGAGATCTTTGTTTTGCAATATATGATCCAACAAATAAATGCTTTTGTCTTACTATTCAACAGTACTAAAGTTCGAGTTAGTTTGAGTTCTTTAAATAATTGGCTGTTTTATAAGTAACTCGTATGTAATTACTCAAGATTTTTGCAGAATTTTGACACTCGTAGCTACTCGTTAATAATAATTGATTACACCTGCCCCAATTAAGCAGATGTGCAACCGACAGCTCAGCCGCAGCTATTGCGCGGCGCATCTGAAGGCTGCGTAAGGCTGTTCAGTCCAAGGACTGGGGGGTCGCCACACAGCCTCAAATACCCCAGTTAATGCTGGCACCCATTTTACAGCTGGGTGAACTGAAGCAATACAGAGTTAAATGTCTTGCTCAAGGACACAAATTTTTCCGAGGTGGGATCGGGAATCGAACCCCCGACCTTTCAGTCGTGAGTCCGACACCCTTACCACTAGGCTACAGTCCCTGCTAGGCTACAACCCCTTACAACAGCTACTTAAGTAAGTAGTATATCTATCTATAAACAGCCTTCAGTTATTAAGTAAGTAGTATGATTTTTATGAAGCATCTATAGTAGTGTCTATATATCTTTAAATTAGCAGTATTTCTACTGATATTTTTGCATGCCAATGGACGTCAGGCAGCTCAGGCAGTTGGAATTTCCCCAACTAAACGATTATGTCTATCTGGATCATGCAGGCGCCACTCTCTATTCGGAGAGGCAGCTGACCAGGGTGATGCAGGAGCTGCAGTCGGGGTTATATGGCAATCCGCATACTCAGGTAACGTCTGTTTAACTTGGCTCTTGGATTTACTCTCTCTCCGTCTTTCCTTTCTTTACACTGTCTTCCTGCATGTTTGTCTCCCATCATTCATCCCTTCATCTCCTCTATCCCTCCCTTCATCTCCCCTATCCCTCGCTCCATCTCCTATATTCCTCCCTTCATATCCTCTATCCCTCCCTTCATCTCCTCTATTCCTCCCTTCATCTCCTCTATCCCTCCCTTCATATCCTCTATCCCTCCCTTCATCTCCTCTATTCCTCCCTTCATCTCCTCTATCCCTCCCTTCATATCCTCTATCCCTCCCTTCATCTCCTATATCCCTCCCTTCATCTCCTATATCCCTCCCTTCACCTCCTCTATTCCTCCCTTCATCTCCTCTAGGCTCTATCCCTCCCTTCATACCTCCTATCCCTCCTATCCCATATCTGTCTCCTCTCCCTCCCTGCATCTCGCCAGGCCCGCAAAAGTGCTCACACCAGTCGCCTAGTTGAGGAGGCTCGCAACTCTGTGCTGAAACATTTCAACACCAGCAACCAGCAGCATGCTGTCATTTTCACATCCGGCGCCACGGCTGCAGTGAAAATTTTAGCCGAGAGTTTCCAAGCAGGCCAGCACGGCGCTGGTTTGTTTAATTATTTATTAGACTCGCACACCTCTATTGTTGGCATGCGGGAAGTGCTCCGGTCCAGAGGATTCGTTGTGAGGTGCAGCAGGACTGAGCTGGAGCTGGAATCAGCTACTAGCAGTAGTAGTGACGGTCGCGTTCTGTTTGCCCTGCCTGCTCAGTGCAATTTCTCCGGCAGGAAACTGGATTTAAGCATTGTGGACCGATTGAAAGCCAATAATAAAGACGCGTACGTGCTGCTGGATGCTGCATCATTTGCCGCCACCTGTCCATTGGATCTGACAGCTTGTTCGGCTGATTTTGTCTGCTTATCGTTTTATAAAATGTTTGGCTACCCTACGGGCCTCGGAGCTCTCATTGTGCGGCTGGATAGAGTGGCCAATGGTGAATCGGTGCTTAAGAAGGCCTACTTTGGCGGTGGTACCGTGCAGGTGAAGCAAAATTGTTTTTACTTTTCTGCACTTGTTTATCATCAGTGAATCTCTTATGATGAAACATAAATAGCTAATTGAGGTTATTAGGCACTGCTATTAACTGCTTTTAGCAACTGGCCCTCAAGAGACCCACATGAATCGTCCGCAAAAATCGCCCTCAAAAATCGCCCTTAAGAATCGCCCCCAATAATCGCCCGCAAGAATCGCCCTGAAGAATCGCTCGCCTTTAAGAATCGCCCCCAAGAATCGCCCTCAAGAATCGCCCTCAAGAATCGCCCTCAAGAGTCGCCCTCAAGAATCGCCCACAAGAATCGCCCTCAAGAATCGCCCGCAAGAATCGCCCACAAGAATCGCCCTCAAGAGTCGCCCTCAAGAATCGCCCTCAAGAATCGCCCTCAAGAATCGCCCTCAAGAATCGCCCCCAAGAATTGCCCTCAAGAATCGCCCTCAAGAATCGTCCCCAAAAATCGCCCTTAAAAATCGCCCTCAAGAATCGCCCTCAAGAATCACCCACAAGAATCGCCCTCAAGAATTGCCCTCAAGAATCGTCCCCAAAAATCCCCCTTAAGAATCGCCCCCAATAATCGCCCTTAAGAATCGTCCCCAATAATCGCCCTCAAGAATCGCCCTTAAGAATCGTCCCCAAAAATCGCCCTTAAGAATCGTCCCCAAAAATCGCCCTTAAGAATCGTCCCCAATAATCGCCCTCAAGAATCGCCCTAAAGAATCGCCTTTAAGAATCGCCCTCAAGAATCGTCCCCAAAAATCGCCCTTAAGAATCGCACCCAATAATCGCCCCTAAGAATCGCCTTTAAGAATCGCTTTTATTGAATATTAATCGCTTCCTTCCCCCTATAATCAACCACAAGAATCGCCCTGAATCGCCCCATAGAATCGCCTTTAAGTATCGATTTTATAAATCGCCCTCAAGAATCGCCAAAAATGTTAGACCTACAAAGAAAGACTCTCTGAAATCGGTGGCAGGCGATGGTCCCATCCGGCTCGTTCGTCCAGCAGTCGCCGGACCTTGCCGCCGGTTTCGAAGACGGCACCATAAACTATCTGAGCATCCTAGCAGTGCGTCACGGCTTATGGGCTCTCGAACAGCTTGGCGGCGGGATGCAGCAGATCAGTCAGCGAGTCTTTCGCCTGGCCCAGTACTTGGCCCGGCGTTTAAGCGAGCTGCGCCACTCTGACGGCTCCCCTGTTTGCCTGCTGTACACCGATAATGACTATACGGACTGGACTAAGCAGGGCGGCATTGTGGCTTTCAATTTAGTGCGCTGCGATGGTAGCTTTGTTGGCTATTCGGATCTGAGCTCCAGGGCTGAAAACTATCGGATACAGGTGCGACTTATTGCTGTTACTTTTAAGTCAGGTCAGTCAGTCAGTCAGCCAGTCACCCACTCACTCAAGTCAGTCAGTCACCCACTCACTCAAGTCAGTCAGTCACCCACTCACTCAAGTCAGTCAGTCACCCACTCACTCAAGTCAGTCAGTCACCCACTCACTCAAGTCAGTCAGTCACCCACTCACTCAAGTCAGTCAGTCAGTCAGTCAGTCAGTCAGTCAGTCAGTCAGTCAGTCAGTCAGTCAGTCAGTCAGCCAGTCACCCACTCACTCAAGTCAGTCAGTCAGTCAGTCAGTCAGTCAGTCAGTCAGTCAGTCAGTCAGTCAGTCAGTCAGTCAGTCAGTCAGTCAGTCAGTCAGTCAGTCAGTCAGTCAGTCAGTCAGTCAGCCACCCTGACCCCTATAAAATGGCCCTTCCCCACCCCAACCCTACTCGCCAAAGCTCCGAGTGGGCTGCTTCTGCAACGTGGGCGCCTGCCAGCGCTATCTGGACATCACGGACGAACAGCTGTTGGCTAATCTTCGCGCCGGCCACGTGTGCGGCGACGGTGTCGATCTAGTCGACGGCCGACCTACCGGCGCTGTCCGAGCCTCATTTGGCTACATGTCGGACGAATCCGACGCCGACGCTCTGGTTGCTATGGTAACGGACAATTTTGTAATAACAAAACCTATGCCGGTATTGTTGGCTGCGGCGGCGTCGGCGCCTTTGATGTCAATGTCCCGAGACGAGCTGGCCAACCTGTGCCGCGGCGGCCAATCAGCAGCGTCAAAGGCGGCCGCGGAGTCGCACTGGCCCCATTTGGGCCGCATATTTCTCTATCCTGTGAAATCTTGCGCCGCCTTTGAAGTTGCCGCTAGTTGGCCCGTAGATCGGCGCGGCTTTCATCTTGACCGGCACTGGATGGTTGTAAACGAGTCCGGCTTGTGTCTGACTATGAAACGGGAGCCGCGGCTTAGTCAGGTGATTTATGACGATTTTTGTTGCTGTCGTTAACTCTTTGTGTTTAGCCAATTAACCACACACTAGCTAGCCTCCTTATGTGCCTAAGAATCGCCCCTCAACCACCCATTATAAAACCGCCACTCCACCACCCCAATATAACCCCCTTCTCAACTACCCCATTATAAAATCGCCCCTCAACCACTATAAAATCGCCCCCCAACCCAAATTATGAAATCGCCCTTCAACCATTATATAATCGCCCCTCAACCACTATAAAATCGCCCCTCAGCCACTGTAGAATCGCCCCTCAACCCCCATTATAAATCGCCCCTCAACCCAAATTATGAAATCGCCCTTCAATTATTATATAATCGCCCCTCAGCCATTATAAAATTGCCCCTCAACCATGCTAAAATTGCCCCTTAAACTACGAGCAGTATAAAATCGCCACTCAACCACTTCAAAGATGGTCGCCAACCCGGATATCAATGTGCATCCTATTCCTCGTTACTCCAGATCCGACCCTTCCTGGACATTCAACGCCGGCTGCTGATTCTGAACTCGCCCATCAGCGATCAAAATGCGGTTGTCCCAATGGACGCCGGGCACCAGACTGCCGCTCTCTGCCTGCACAGCCGCGTCTGCGGCAGTCGCGTCCGCCTGCTGGACTGCGGGCAGGCCGCGGCCGACTGGCTCCACAGCGTTGTTGGGTATCCGTGCCGGCTGGTGCGGCAGGACGGCGACCGGCTGGCCAAGACTGGGGAGCAGGTAAGTGTCCGCTGTGTCTGTCTGTCTGTCTGTCTGTCTGTCTGTCTGTCTGTCTTTCACTAAGCTCAGCCAGAAACCCCTCCCCAACCAGGCCATATCCCTAGCCAACGAGCAGCAGTTCCTGCTGTTAAACGAGGCCAGTGTCGCCCACCTGTTGGACTGCATCGGTCCAGAGAGCCCGCTGGACCTGTCCCAGCTGGTGGCCAGATTTCGGGCCAACCTGGTGGTTCGGGTTGCCAGCCAATGTCCGAGGAGTCCTGGACTCGACTGAGCATCGGCGGTAGGCAGTTTGCCGCTCACGGAGTCTGCACTCGGTAGGTCTGAGAGATTCTTAGGGTGAAGGAGCTTCGAAAAAGGTTGAAGCCAACTAGGTTTATTGAAGGTAAAAGTTAAGTTAATTACAGAGAAGGTCAAGGGCAACTAAAGTACACAAACTTCAAGATCAGCTAAGTAAAAGGTACAGAAAAGGTCAGCTAGGGTACAAATAAGGTCATGTTCAATTAAACGACAAATAAGGTCAAGGTCAAGTAAGTTACACAGAAAAGGTCAAGCAAGGTCAGCTAAGCTACAGAAAAAGTCAAGCAAGGTCAACTAAGCTACAGAAAAGGTCAAGCAAGGTCAACTAAGGTACATTGTACGTCAACTCGATGGTCAAGTAAGATACAAAGAAGGTCAAGCTCAAGTAGGCTTCAGAGTAGGTCCAGGTCAACTAAGACTAGGAACTTGAACTAAATATTCGAAAAGCCTAGATAATAAACATTTATCTTCCGCAATGTCAACCCAGCTGCGACATGATTGGCATCGACCAGGACACTGGCGAGTCTACAATCGAGCCCATGCGCACCCTGTCCCAGATGAAAGGCGGTGCGTTGAAATTCGGTCTGTACGTGTCCGCCACTGCCAGTGATAATACTACTGATAAGGCGGCCAAATTTGAGCTTTCTGTTGGTGATGCTGTTATTGCCGAATGAGTTAATGATGAGTTAAAAACTGTTTTTGTCACTGGAGCTTCATTCGTCTCTTTAGTATATTGACTAGCTTTCTTTGCCCCCCTCTCGGTGTCTCCTCCAACTCTTACAGTTCTCTCTCTCTCCTTTATTGATTGTATTGTTAAAGTGCTTCCCTTTAGACAGTGACCATTGATTTGTTCAAACCTAATAAATAAATTCTTTTGGTTGCTAATTGCATGTATTTTTTATCGACATTGCACATTCCACTGTTTCTATTTTTACGTCAAATCTATTTAATGATAAAATTTTCTATATAAATTTTCTAAATATTGATCTTAAAGTAAACTTAAACTTAAATATTTTTTTGTCAACTTGATTTAAATTTACTGGCATCCAATTAACTTGTCTTAAATATTTGTTACTTCTAAGTTTATTCACTTCTGATTGCATTTTGTAGACCTTCAAAAGTACCGGCCATTGACCTTCAAAAATACCC